>SJYG01000280.1:0-42366 GCA_006410535.1 Litocranius walleri | reverse complement strand
GAATTGATGCCTTTGAACTGTGGTGTTGGAGAAGACTCTTGAGAGTCCCTTGGACTGCAAGGAGATCCAACCAGTCCATTCTGAAGGAGATCAGCCCTGGGATTTCTTTGGAAGGAATGGTGCTAAAGCTGAAGCTCCAGTACTTTCGCCACCTCATGGAAAGAGTTGACTCACTGGAAAAGACTTTGATGCTGGAAGGGATTGGGGGCAGGAGGAGAAGGGGACGACAGAGGATGAGCTGGTTCGATGGGATCACTGACGCGATAGACGTGAGTCTGAGTGAACTCTGGGAATTGATGATGGACAGGGAGGCCTAGTGTGCTGCGATTCATGGGGTCACAGAGAGTCGGACACGACTGAGCGACTGAACTGAAGCCACCCTTTCAGTAGTCCAGAAAGGAAGAGCAACAGAAGAATAAATAGGTTATTTTGGCTTCTCCCCAGTCCTGTACCATTGCCAGTTACACTGAACTGGTAGAAGAGAATATAAACCATATTTTCAATAAATTGACTACTAGACTTCCCTAGTTGTCAAGTGGTTAAGAATCCGCCTGATGATGTAGGGTACATAGGTTTTATCCCCGGGCTGGGAAGATTCTTGATGCCATGGGTCAGCTGAGCCCATTCACAGCTACTGAGCCTGTGCTCTCTAGAGCCTGCGAGCCATTAAGTACTGAAACTCATGTGCCCTAGAGCCCATGCCCTACAACTAGAGAGTAGCCCCCACTCGCCGAAACTAGAGAAGGCACTTGTGCAGCAACTAAGACCCAGTGCAGTCAAAAATAAATAAATGAGTAAATAAAAAATTTTTTTTTAATTGACTGCCTAAGAGAAGTGGAGAATCAGAACCTGGTGCAAATTTGTACTGTGATTCTGAAGGTATAAGCCATGGGTGAAAATTCTATAAAAGATTAGCCTCCCATTAATACACAGGAAAGTATTCTTTGAGCATACTGAAGAAGGGATTTCAATAGCCATATAAATAGTGAAATTAAATCAGTCTTCTCTGCAGGAGATGAGCAATTAATTACATGTTAATTTCACTATAGTGAAAAATAGTTAAAATAGTGAAATTTATTTCACTATTGGGCTAAGTTAGATTTGTCTTCCCTATTTGCTTCCATAGTTTACATCAAACTGTAATTTAATGTTTATATTTCAATTTAAAAATTATAAATAACATACTAAAAGAATTACTTTTCAGTAGTAGGGCTATTTTTAACCCACAACATAGTTGAACCTCTGATATTATATAATGTTATCTATCCCAGTATTGTTTTTGTGGTGCAGTGTATTCCATGTGTTAACTGGGGATGCTAGGAGTTCTTTTAAACTATTTTTCAGTTCCTTAGGAAATGGTCTTCCTTATCTATATAAGGACTACTGGTCCATTAGAGTTTCGAGGAATTGTGTGATAAAACCTGGGATGTGGTAGGCGTTTCATATCTTTAAACCAGTATTCCTCAATCTTTTTTCATAATTACATTCCTGAGGCGCATTCTTACATAATTTTCCCCTAACGGCCCTATCCCCGTGGGATTTTGATACCACAAGTAAGTGTATGTATGTCTGCCTGTGTACTATATGCATATAAGTTCTGTATACATTAAAATAGCAAGTATAAGAGGTAATCTTTTCTTTTAGTAGTTTAAGAATAATTGAATCAAGATTTAAGGTAAAAGTTAAAATGTAACTGTATTTGTTGAATAACTTTGATATAATTTATTATGTAAATTGCAAAGTATCGCATTTCATATCCAAGTTAGTAATTTATATAAATGTATATTAATAATAGTAATGTAATCAACCTCTAAAAATTACTCAAAAGGGTTATTTTTTCTGCTAATGTAAAGCGATTTAAAGTTAATTTTTTATAAATTATCATTAGAGAACTTAAATTTTAAATTTGTTTCATATGAGAAAATACCTTAACTACTACTCATTTAGATTTTGGCTTTTTTTGGGCACTTGAGAAATTGATAAGTTTTATAATTTTCATAGTTAAATAATAAATGTAAATTATTTTTATGATATTGTCAAAGCCCAAGTTTCTCACAAATGCTCAAATGACAAATGACAAGGCAGGCAGCAGGTTTCACAGGCCACCTCCTGCAACACGACTTTGAGGTTGAACATGCAATTGAGAGAAGCCTTCAGCCATTGCTATCTATTTGCCATATTCTTGTTTCTCTGGTCTTGCATATATTTTGTGCTTTTTCCTTGGTCTTGATGTCAGTGCTGTTTAAAAAACCCAAAAAAACCCAGCGACATAAATCAGAAATTAAGGAATAAGACTCTGTCAGATAGGGTTGACTTTGGACAGCCACAACTCATAATTATCAAAAAAGCATTTCACTCTCCTCCATAACCACTTTTCCTCCCACTTCCCTTCTGCAATAAGAATGTAAGCTATAAAGATATCAAAATCATGAAGAGGAAGGGACTCTTTCCAATATCAACCCTTTATAAAAGGAAATCAACTCTGATGACTCTCACTCATTCTCATGGGAGGCAGATGAAATCCTTTCTAGAAATTTGGGTTTTCTGGAACTTAGGTTTCCATGTCCATCTGAACCCAGCCTTCACCGGTAACCCCATGTCATCCCCCCATGGGATGCTTTTTTATCCTATGTCTCGTAAATTTCTAAGTAGCATCTGTAAATGGGAAACTGGCTGTATTTAATAAACTAAGTACTATTTATTTCCTGTGGGTAACTTAATATGATTTAAAGGATTTAAATGTATTCTAGTCAATAAAGTTTTATAGAGTGATAGATATAAACTCTCTTAAACTCTCTCAAGACAATTTTATGTTGATTTATTAATGTACTTTTTCAGCTTATATTTATACTTTGAATTTTAAGTATTTCTTTAAAAGAAATTTTATTTTTAATTGGAGGATACTTGCCTGATAGTGTTCTGTTGATTTCTGTTGTACAACAAGGTGAATCAGCTACAAGTATAAATATACCCCTCCCTCTTTAGCCTCCCTCAAAGGCCTTCAAGTATTTCTTAGTCATTTCTCTCTCCTCCTCTTCCTCTCACCTTCTCCTCTCCTCTCGCCCCTGCCTTTATTTCCTTTTAAAAAAATTTTTAATGGTTAATGATTGTAGAATTAATATATTCAGTGTATCATTCTACTTCCAGCTAAGTACATAATTGCTTTTTTGCCTGCTTACCTATAGAATATCTCAGCAGAGACCATCTTTTATTAACCTATATTAGCAATAATGGATTTTTGAGGCCTTAGTAATTGCATATATACTTCACCTTTCTTTTGACCCATCTCTGTTCCTGTGTACCGAGAAAAAACAGATAAGTGGTTCAGAAGTTGTAGGAGAGAAAACTAATCTTTTTTCCTTTCAATTTTTAAACAGCTTCAAGCACTGCTTCAGATTTGGCCTAAACTGCCCCCCCGGGAGGCCCTTGAGCTTCTAGATTTCAACTATCCAGATCAGTATGTGCGAGAATATGCTGTGGGCTGCCTGCAACAGATGAGGTATCTCCTGCAGGAGGCTTTTTGGGGTCAAGGAATAACTTGTGGGTGAAAAGAGAAGTTGAGATCTGCTTGGATGTTCTGTAAGAAAGGAAAAGGCTAGGAATGATTCAGTTCAAAGCATTTGTTCCCTTCCTCCCTGTTACTCTCTCACACTCTCAAGTCTCTCCTATCCAACACACACATATACACATGATACAGATGTTTGGCCACACCACATGGCATACAGTATCTCAGATCCCTGACCAAAGATTAAACCCACACCCCTGCAGTGGAAACACGGTATCTTAACCACTGAACCATCAGGGAAGTCCCCTCTCTATAACAAACAAAAAAACAATCAAAAACTGCTTCTGGTTGTCCCCAAGATCACTCTCAGTTCCATGACTCCTGGCTAAGATTTATTCTAGCAAAAGAATACAGAGCAGGATTGGCAAAGGAAAAAATCATGGGGCAGAATCCAGAGGAAAAGATGCTTCAAAGAGTTCTTTCCAAAAGGAGTCACACTGACTACACTTAATTCCCCCAGCCAGTCTGTGACAGCATGCCTCAATACTGTCTACCAGAAAGCTTGTTAGAGACTTAGTTGTAGTTTGTTTGTTCGTTAGTTTGATTTTTATTAAGACCTAGTCACTTAAGTACCTCTGTTTAGCATATTCCCAAATCCTAGATTCCTAGAATGAAGATGGGTGTTAGGCATAAGCCATACTGTTTGGAAAAACAGTTTAAGCAGTGACCCAGTCTTATCTGTTAGGGTGGTGAGAAGCCTTCCCCGTCTACATTCCCAGATGTCAGCCAAGGGCTAACCTTGTACGCTTACTTTTTCAAAGGATAGCAATCTCGCTTGCTATTCTACTAACTCTTTTCCATCCACTACCCAGAACTAAGAAATATTAATTTCTTAATTTGTATTTTTAAAGTTGTTACTTTTAAGTTTGTATTTTTTAAGCAGTTCACATTACAGTTAGAGTTTTCATAGTTTGGTTATTCAGTCCTGATTACTTTCACTTCCCAGAGACAACTGTTAACACAAATTTGGTGTATATTCTTCTATACATCATTTTTCTCTTTTTATCAGTTTTATATATCTATACAGTATAGATATGAAATAATATTGTACATTTAAAAATTATGTAAATGTGTCTTGTCATATATATATTGTTTTATATAGTGTTTTTTCCGTTATCAAACATTATCTTTTTGAGGACAGTCTTCTCCTGTTAAGTATAAATGTAATTTATTCCTTCCACTAGTGTGTAATATTCTGTCGTAGAGATTTATTATATTTCTCCATTTCTCTATTGAAGAATATTTTAGATTTTCTCAAAATTTCCCATTATTAACAATGCAGTGAACATGTTTGTATAGTCCCTTTAGGGTAATACATGTGAGAATCTGAGGGATTTGTTTGATAAAATATCATTATGGAGACAATCTCAGACAAGGAGCATTTAAAATTTTTTCCATTTTCCTTCTAGCTTCAAAAGGAGGGGTTATACTGTATGGTTGTTGTTTTTTTTTTTTTTTCTTTTGGCTGTGATGCACAGCATGTGGGACCTTGGTTCTCAGACCAGGGGTCAGACCTGCACTGCCTGCATTGGCTGTCCAGAATCTTAACCATTGGACCACCAGGGAAGTCTCTGTATGATTATTTAAAAAGCAAAACTTCTCAGAAAATTAAGGATACAGTGATTTTTTTTCTTTTTTAAATCATTTATGTTTTAAATTGTGTGATATTCAAAGTAAATTATACAAAATATTTTTTCAGGTATGTCTATGAGACGTCTTTTTAAGTATTAGCAAAGAGGAAGCCTCTTCTATACTTCTGTCATTTACACTATTTATAGATTTTATAATGGGCATGGATTTTACAGTAAGCTTAAAATTGTTGTATAGATAGTTTTTCAAAATGAGGCTCCCTATTGTTCCTCAGCTTCCATAAGTTTGCATTGGATACCTGATGGGGAGGGGCTACCTGGCCACCTCCTTGGAATGAGCCAATTGTTTTTTTCAAATATATTGAACCCTAGGCAGAGATTGCTGTGATCTCATGTTCCATATAGGTAATTCTAATGCGACTTCCTCTGTTAAATTATCTGCTTATGAGGTTTTTTTTTCAGATGAATAATGTCCTAGATTTAGGTTCCACATTTGATTTAGACTACATTCTTAACCGTTTATTGTCCAAGATTAGTCACCAAGTAGAGGACTTGTATCTTAACCTGACTATAGGAATTGCCTCTAATGAGACTGTTTACATGTGAATGGTTTGCAGATAGATACAAAAGAGAGAGCCACAATCTTAATTAATTCAGCTCATTTAATTATAGTGTTTTGTTAATTCCTTGAGTCCTTCCAACTTATAAATGCACTCTTTATTCTTCAAAGTATTTGAAGATTTTAATTGTTCATTCATTATCTGGGAGCAAAAATTACTTAACCTTTTGATAGGAAAGGAAAACTAAGTTGCTGAAGTACTGATGGAATTTTATTTTTAAAAACTGGTTGATTGAGTATGTAAACTTCTTCAGCATGAATAGAAAACTATTTTTATTATAACTCTGGGGTCATTGTAAATAGAGTCATCAGTTGTATCATCCTCGTTAACTTACTGAAAGTGCCCCATATAGCTGTTCTTTGCTCCTTTTCATACACTCTTTTGCCCACCAGAAATCCTCAGCTTATTTTGTGTTATTGTAGTCATGAAGCTGAATATAGGCATGCAACAAGCTTGACCCACAAGAACGATTGTTTCAAAGTTTAGTATTTGAAGTTTGATAAGTAAGAAGGGGTATTTTTCCAGCTCTGATTGTTAAATGACTTACTCTGTGTTTTGTTTCTTTCAGTGATGAAGAACTCTCTCAATATCTTTTACAGTTGGTGCAAGTTTTAAAATATGAGCCTTTTCTTGATTGTGCCTTGTCTAGATTCCTACTAGAAAGAGCACTTGCTAATCGGAGGATAGGGCAGTTTTTATTTTGGCATCTCAGGTAAGTCTTTTATATTTCAAATTGAGTCCACGATATGCTTTTGTGAGTATTAACATAATATAGGACATTTAGCAGATCAGTCCAGCTGCTTTGTTTCTGAGTCATCCATAACATTTATGCTTTCCTGATGTCTTCTCCTATTTCTCAATACCCAGATTCTCAAATTTCATGATTTGGCAGTGTAACTCAGATAAATGTCCCTCTGTGCCACCTTGATTTTTAACTGTAATTAATAACTTTTCATCATAGTAATTTTTATTACTACTGCTGATGGTTATAGGTCATAAGTATTGCAATATTCCAGTAAAGTATACTTATTGTGTTAACATATTTGGATTAAGAAATAGAATTACTTATGTCTCCAAAAGGTTGTGGATTATATCATCATTGCTACTATTGCGTAAGTAAAGATTTTGGGAATTCCCTGGTGGCTCAGAGGTAAAGAATCCACCTGCCAACGAAAGAGACACAGGTTCAGTCCCTGATAGAAGAAGATCCGACAGGCCGTGGAGCAGCTAAACCTGTGCACTACAGTTACTGAGCCTGTGCTGTAGAGCCTGGGAGTAGCAGCTACTGAAGTGCATGCGCCCTAGAGCTCGGGCTCTGAAACAAAAGAAGCCACCGTGATGAGAAGCCAATGCACCACAACTGGGGAAAAGCCCACCCACCAACAGAGACCCAAGGCAGCCAAAAAATAAATAAAATTATGAATACACACACACACACACAAAAGATTTTAGGTGTTCCTATAACAGCAACTTTATTTTTAGCTTCTTTATTGACAAGGTCATTTTCAGAAATATATCAGTCTTTAGTAAACCAAGCTTATATGGGAGTAAAATTGAGAAAGAGAACTAAAGATCTTTTGTTTCCTAGGAAAATTGTCAGTTCTTTGTTTCTGACTCTACTCAGACATTTGTGATTCTTTTCCACCTGGACTTCATATTTTTGAAGCTAATCAGTAACAGAGAAAGATAACTTTTCTCCTCTTTGGCTTAGCTTCTTAAAGAAAATAAGCTGTATAGTATTTTGATGTAAATTTAGGGGTTATAGTTCTGAATCTTGATTTCTTTATTATTAACTTTTTAACTTATCTTCTTTCTCATCTGGTTCAATTTTCTTATTTTTAAATCCTCAAAGGAATAACAGAATAAGATATTCCTTCTATTTTCAAGTGTGTTTACCATTCTTTAAATGAGAAAAAAATTAAATAGAAGTCAATTGAGGGATTTGTTAGTTGTGTGATATGAATCAGATCTATTTCATCTTAATTGTCTGTAAATTGGTAATATTATCATTTCACTGCAAAAAACAAAATGTAGAAACTTCAGATTTTACGGAATAAAACATTAACTAATGTTTATATCACATTTCTTTTTGAACTACAGTGTTTAAAGAATTAAAAGTTTAGCATCCAACCAGTGACTATATACATGATATGATGTTCCTTTCTTTGATAAGCATCATTAGGTAATTTCATAAAAAAGTATTTTCATCTGGGGACCTGAAGTGTTTGATAAATCTTCTTTACTGTTACCTTTTTGCAGATCTGAAGTACACATTCCTGCTGTTTCAGTACAATTTGGTGTTATCCTTGAAGCGTACTGCCGGGGAAGCGTAGGTCACATGAAAGCGCTTTCTAAGCAGGTATCAGCTTGCTTTATTTAATCTTCATGTTCACTTTGCCACATGATATTTGATAAATTGTGTCATATGCTGTTTCTCCTATCACATTGTTTCATAAGAGATTTCCATAACTAAATTCAGTTAATACATTTTATAATAAAAAAATAAGCTTAGAAATGAAGTTTCAGCAAATTTAGCAGAATGTTATTGAATGCTATTTGAAAAGTTAGGATTCCTCATAGAATTAGTACCATGACTTAAATTTTAGTAGCAAATACCTATTTATACATGGACTGGAAAGGTCAGTTTGCATTCCAATCCCAAAGAAAGGCAATGCCAAAGAATGCTCAAACTGCTGCACAATTGCACTCTTCTCTCATGCTAGTAAAGTAATGCTCAAAATTCTCCAAGCCAGGGTTCAGCAATACGTGAACCATGAACTTCCTGATGTACAAGCTGGTTTTTGAAAAGGCAGAGGAGACAGAGATCAAATTGCCAACATCCGCTGGATCATGGAAAAAGCAAGAGAGTACCAGAAAAACATCTATTTCTGCTTTATTGACTATGCCAAAGCCTTTGACTCTTGGGGTCGCAAAGAGTCGGACACGACTGAGCGACTGAACTGACTGAACAATGATTGAGGGGCTTCACTTTGATTTTTCACTTTCATGCATTGGAGAAGGAAATGGCAACCCACTCCAGCGTTCTTGCCTGGAGAATCCCAGGGTAGGGGGAACCTGGTGGGCTGCCATCTATGGGGTCGCACAGAGTCAGACACAACTGAAGCGATGCAGCAGCAGCAGGTTTGATGGTAACAGTTCAATTCAGTCGCGCAATCGTGTCTGACTCTGTGACCCCATGAATCATAGCATGCCAGGCCTCCCTGGCCATCACCATCTCCCGGACTTCACTCAGACGCACGTTCATCGAGTCCGTGGTGCCATCCAGCTATCTCTCTCATCCTCTTTCGTCCCCTTCTCCTCCTGCCCCTAATCCTTCCCAGCATCACAATCTTTTCCAATGAGTCAACTCTTTGCATAAGGTGGCCAAAGTACTGGAGTTTCAGCTTTAGCATCATTCCTTCCAAAGAAATCCCAGGGCTGATCTCCTTCAGAATGGACTGGTTGGATCTCCTTGCAGTCCAAGGGACTCACAAGAGTCTTCTCCAACACCACAGTTCAAAAGCATCAATTCTTCGGTGCTCAGCCTTCTTCACAGTCCAACTCTCACATCCATACATGACCACAGGAAAAACCATAGCCCTGACTAGACAGACCTTAGATGGCAAAGTAATGTCTCTGCCTTTGAATATACTATCTAGGTTGGTTTTAACTTTTCTTCCATGGAGTAAGCGTCTTTTAATTTCATGGCTGCAGTCACCATCTGCAGTGATTTTGGAGCCCAAAAATAGAAAGTCTGACACTGTTTCCACTGTTTCCCCATCTGTTTCCGATGAAGTGATGGGACCGGATGCCATGATCTTCATTTTAAGCCAACTTTTTCACTCTCCTCTTTCACCTTCATCAAGAGGCTTTTTAGTTCCTCTTCACTTTCTCCCATAAGGGTGGTGTCATCTGCATATCTGAGGTGATTGATATTTCTCCCAGCAATCTTGATTCTAGCTTGTGTTTCTTCCAATCCAGCGTTTCTCATGATGTACTCTGCATAGACGTTAAATGAGCAGGGTGACAATATACAGCCTTGTCGTACTCCTTTTCCTGTTTGGAACCAGTCTGTTGTTCCATGTCCCGTTCTAATTGTTGCTTCCTGACCTGCACACAGATCTCTCAAAAGGCAGGTCAGGTGGTCTGGTATTCCCATCTCTTTCAGAATTTTCCACAGTTTATTGTGATCCACACAGTCAAAGCCTTTGGCATAGTCAGTAAAGCAGAAATAAATGTTTTTCTGGAACTCTCTTGCTTTTTCCATGATCCAGTGGATGTTGGCAATTTGATCTCTGTCTCCTCTGCCTTTACTAAAACCAGCTTGAACATCAGGGAGTTCACAGTTCATGTATTGCTGAAGCCTGGCTTGGAGAATTTTGAGCATTATTTTACTAGCATGTGAGATGAGTGCAATTGTGCGGTAGTTTGAACATTCTTTGGCATTGCCTTTCTTTGGAATTGGAATGAAAACTGACCTTTTCCAGTCGTGCAGCCACTGCTGAGTGTTCCAAATTTGCTGGCATATTGAGTGCAGCACTTTCACAGCATCATCTTTCAGTATTTGAAACAGCTCAACTGGAATTCCACACCTCCACTAGCTTTGTTCGTATTGATGCTTTCTAAGGCGCACTTGACTTCACATTCCAAGATGTCTGGCTCTAGATTAGTGATCACGTCATCATGATTATCTGGGTCATGAAGATCTTTTTTGTACAGTTCTTCTGTGTATTCTTGCCACCTCTTTTTAATATCTTCTGCTTCTGTTAGGTCCAGACCATTTCTGTCCTTTATCGAGCCCATCTTTGCATGAAATGTTCCCTTGGTATCTCTAATTTTCTTGAAGAGATCTCTAGTCTTTCCCATTCTGTTGTTTTCC
The DNA here is from genome assembly GCA_006410535.1 of Litocranius walleri. Classification (NCBI taxonomy): domain Eukaryota; kingdom Metazoa; phylum Chordata; class Mammalia; order Artiodactyla; family Bovidae; genus Litocranius; species Litocranius walleri. The sequence goes on along the minus strand of SJYG01000280.1, from coordinate 31,713 downwards.
TCTATTTCTTTGCATTGATTGATGAGGAAGGCTTTCTTATCTCTTCTTGCTATTCTTTGGAACTCTGCATTCAGATGCTTATATCTTTCCTTTTCTCCTTTGCTTTTCACCTCTCTTCTTTTCACAGCTATTTGTAAGACCTCCCCAGACAGCCATTTTGCTTTTTTGCATTTCTTTTCCATGGGGATGGTCTTGATCCCTGTCTCCTGTACAGTGTCATGAACCTCTGTCCACAGTTCATCAGGCACTCTATCTATCAGATCTAGGCCCTTAATCTGTTTCTCACTTCCACTGTATAATCATAAGGGGTTTGATTTAGGCCATAGCTGAACAACTGTTGTGAAATCTTTAGACCCTGTTTTTCCATACCATTGAGATACTCTTTCTAATAAGAATAATATATATGACTCATATGCTCTGTCATTTGTTTTAGATTGAGATATTTTGACACCTGAGTTCATAGGTGTTATAACTTCTAGAATTCAATATACTCAAGCTGCTTTTTCAAACTGTGTATACATGGCTGAAACTGTGATATTTCAGGCATGAAATATCTCTCTCATATTCCGTCATTTTCTTCCTAGGTCTTCATTTTCTAATCATTGCAGATAATGAGATATTAGTCATTTTTATAGATCAGATATTAAATGTTTATTATATGCCAGGAATCATAATAAGTGTTTTAAGTATGCTATTTTACTCTCCTAATAATGTACCACAGTAGTTACTTATACTGCCTGGATTTGACAAGGTGATAAACAAGGTTCCAAGAGGTTAAGTAAGTTGGCTAAAAGCTCACAATTTTTAAGCAAAAGAATAAGTTTCAGACTTAGTTCTGTCCAACTATAAAACTAAATCTTTTTTTTATTATTATAGTGGGAGTTTTCATACTTTTTAGCAACACTCCTCTTTTTTAAATCAAAATAAAATAGACAGCAATTTCATTGTTTCATTATAAATGTATCTTTGAAGCTAAAGTAAAACATAAGCCAATAAACAGATGCTGTTTTACTGAACACAGAATTCCATCAAGGGTTATTGTTGACAGTTGTCTCAGTATCCAGTTATTTGTGTATTTTTGTTTTGGAGATAGTCTTGACTCATATAGCTAAGTAGTTGCAAATCACAATGGTTTTTCAAGAGCTTTCTTCCAAATGAGATGCATAACCATGGCCCAGCCTTGATTGTTGGTGGCTTTTTGGTGCCCTAAAGGATGAAATGAGAGCATTTCTGCCATCAAGGAAAGCAACCCTGTATTAGCTTCTTCATGCTGAAATTCTTCATTGACAGATGGCAGTGACATGCTCTTGTTCTTTAGCAGTGATTTTTCCTGAATTGAATGTTACCTAACTTACCACTAGAAGGTTTTTAAAAAATGACTTAATATATACTTATTCAGAACTTGCTATATGCCAGAGTTTGTGTTAGGTATTGGTGATGTGAAGCCACGTTAGCTATGTGGCTGCCATCAAGGATTTTATATTCCATAGAATAGGTAGGAAGCATCACTATGAACAAAACTAATGCATGTGATGGAATTCCAGCTGAGCTATTTCAAATCATAAAAGATGATGCTGTGAAAGCGCTGCACTGAATTTGCCAGCAAATTTGGAAATTTGGTCACAGCTCTCAAATTGTATATAATTACACACATGGCCATTTCACCTTCAAAGTAAAATGAACATCCAGGTACACTTTTCAAAGTTCTGCACACTGGGAGTATTTCCCTTCACTGCTGTCCTTTAGATATATTCCTGAAAGTGGCTGTCCTACCACAGTTGTATGCTGCACGCTGCCTATGTATTGTAATGCAGTCATCTGTAAACCATGATTAAGTCTTTTCTTTCTGTATCTATTCATAAAGAACTCCACATGAGGCCATGTTGTAGGTTTGGAGAAAGAAGATAGTGTAACAGGAGTGGGAAATCATGGATATGTGGGCTACTCCTTCATGTAACTTGAGCCTTCAGGGCCAGATTGGGCACAGTCTTATATATAACCACTTTCACTTGATCATGAAGTGCCACAGTGCTCGCCCATCTTTATGTGTGCTGGGTTAGATAAAACCTGGTTCGTGACAGGCAGCTCAGGTTGCATGATTACATTCACTCTCTACTAAAATTTAGAAGCAAACTCGAAGAGCTATTTCTCAAAGAGAGAGTAGCTCTCAGCAGGGGATGGTAGATTTTTTGTTTCTCTGCCAAATCCTAAGGACTTGTGCTATGATTCAGCTCTAGGAGCCTGCCAAAGGCAGTTCAAGCTCCATTAGATCTGTTGGATCATGTGGCCACAACGTGTGTGGCAGTTTGGGCCTGCTGCAGAGCCTTCTCTTGTTCTAGACTTCATTCACAACCAGTACACAGGCCAAGGTACAAGAGGAATATGTTGTCTCCAAAATCCAAAGAGGCTTATTAGTTGTGTCTTATTTTGCTTGTAAAGAGGGTCCTGAGCACCAAATTACTTTTTACCTTAGAAGGGACATCTTGACATGCTACATACTCCTTGAGCTCTAGAAATTTCACTGAGTTTGAAGACCTCAAATTTTTTGCTGGATTTATTTTCCACTTTCTGAAATACAAATTAAGTCCAGAGAAGTTGCTGCGTGTTACTCATTGGGTTCAGTCAGCATAATATTATCACTGTAATGGAACAGCATGGTTTCTTATTGAAGGGAAAGTCAATCAGGATTCCTTCAAATGAACTATGACATAGAGCTGGAGAATTAATATACTCGAGTTAGGACAATGGAAGTGTATTGCTGGCATTGCTAACTTAAGCAGATTGCTTATGGTGGTCCTTATTGACACGTATGGAAAATAAAGCATTTGTCTAATCAGTAGTTGCATACCAGATACCAGGAGATAAGTTATTTATGCAGTGAAACTGCCTCTGGTATATACCACCTGGTTAAGGCTATGACAATCCCCTGTAATTCTCTTAAGAGTCATCTGTCTTTTGCATAGGCCAAATAGGCAGGATGAATGAGGATGTGATGGGAATCACCATCTTGCATCTTTCAAGTCCTTGATGATAACACTATAATCTGTACAGTTATTCCAGGAATGTATTTACTATTTTCTTAGGTAGAAACGGGCTTCCCATGTAGCTCAGTTGGTAAAGAATCTGCCTGCAGTGCAGGAGACCCGGGCTTGATCTCTGGATTGGGAAGATCCCCTGGAGAAGGAAATGGCACGCCACTCCAGTATTGTTGCCTGGAAAATGTCATGGACACAGGAGCCTGGTGGACTGCAGTTTGTGGGTTTGCAAAGAGTCGGGCATGACTAAGCGACTAAGAGTAGGTAGAAACAGTTGTAGTAACTTTCACCCAGCCTTTCTGACCATAGTAGCCCTCATTCCAGAAATCAGGAAACCAACATAGGAATTCTGCCAGCTTCTGAGTATTATCTGTTTCAGTTATACATTCCGGAACTACAGAAATAACCACAAGATGTATTTGGAACCAACTGTGCCCATTGCAAGGAAGATCTGTGCTAAAACTCTCTTGTTAACTTGACCTACATAAGCCCCCCTTGGTTTGGTGAAAGTCAGTGACGTTTTGAGTCACTTCGCATTAGTGCCATCTTAGATACGGTGTCCAAAAATCCCTGAAAAGCCTGATTATTTCCTTTCTCCCAGTGTGGAGTTACTATGGTAAAAGGCTACAGTCTCTTTGGGGAAGCCACGGTAAAGTCAGTTTCATTCTGGTTGATACTGTAGAGTTCGCAGGCATCATTTGATGTTGATGAAGTGTCAGGGGATTTATCAACTTCTCAGTTTTTCTACATATATGAGTACATGTTAGAAAAATGAGTCCTGAAGGTTTACTACTTAGGTGTTTATTAATACTGATAAATTTAGACCATAAGCTGTATGTGATTGCAATTATTACAGTATGTAAGCTGTAAGTATTAGCAGGGTAGTTTCATCTTAGTTCACTTCAGTTGCTCAGTTGTGTCCGACTCTCTGCGACCCCATGAACCACAGTATGCCAAGCCTCCCTGTCCATCACCAGCTCCCAGAGTTTACTCAAACTCATGTCCATTGAGTTGGTGATGCCATCCAACCATTTCATCCTCTGTCGTCCCCTTCTCCTCCTGCCCTCAATCTTTCCCAGCATCAGGGTCTTTTCAAATGAGTCAGCTCTTCGCATCAGGTGGCCAGAGTATTGGAGTTTCATTTTCAGCATCAGTCCTTCCAATGAATACTCAAGACTGATTTGCTTTAGGATGGACAGGTTGGATCTCCTTGTAGTCCAAGTGTTATCTAGCTGATGTAAACTGAAAGTAGTATATTAAACTCATGTAACTGACATTTTATGTAGTATTAAATATGCTCTCCCAGACTATGATTTTTGATACTACATTGTGTTTCCTTGTGGCAAAGACTCCTCTCCATTTTTACTTTTTCTAAATTCTCTCATTTGAACGCCATTTGTTTCCCAACTCCTAACCTTCTGTTCAGGGTTTCCCTGCTGGCTCAGAGGTATAGAATACATGTATCAGTACAGGAGATATGGGTTCAGTCCCTGAGTGTAGAAGATCCCCTGGAGAAGGAAATGGCAACTCATTCTAGTATTGTTGCGTGGGCTATCCCGTGGACAGAGGAGTCTGGCATGATACACTCCATGGGGTTATTAAAGAGTTGAACACGACTTAGTGACTAAACAACAATAATTCCCTTTTCAAAATCCCTGCAGTAATTTTCATTGCATGAATAATAATTGAATTTTAAGACACCACCATCCCCCACACCTTGATAAAATCCCTACTTCTTTGGACTCATTCATATGATGAAGCTACACTGGGCATTTTCTTGTTTCTCTGAGAACCCGAATTTGCCTTTTATAACACCAAAAATATGGCATATGTCAGATTGCGTTATTCTTACTCTTTCTTAACTAATGAACAGTTAGGGGAAGATTGTACCCTTTACATGGTGATTCTTGTTATCACTGTAATCTTACTGTATGACAAGGTGTTGAAACTCTTAAAAAGTATTTGGTTAATGGCCATGTGGGTATTCAGAACACTGTTCCAGGAAATGGATATCAGCATAATTATGGATAGGCCCTGAACATTTGCAACTGTACAAATTTGGAAGAAATTCAAATTTGAAATACTACAAAAAGTTCTTATTTGCATAGTCCACTTTTCAGCTAGTTCCCTTCCCACAAGTGTTTGTACAGCTCCTGAAATTGTTGAGAAATGGGCTGTCTGTGGTTTTGACAGATGGCTGACTTGGCAAGCTTCAGCAATCTTGATTTTATCTTCCAACTACATAGAACCTTTCCAGTTTCCTGTGAGGAAGCCCTCAACCTTTCTGTAGAACTGCATGCTGAATTCACATCCCTATGGAGTCTTAGTGGTTTCTTTGTATAGAAGCAAAATTCAGAAATGAGAACATGGTGTAAAATCTGTTCATGGAAATGCAAACCATAGAGTTCATGTTTGTTGCATATATATTCTATGTGCTTGTTATATGCAGTTTACATGTTGATGTATGTATTTAACATTTATTAATTCTTTCCAGTTTTAATTACATAATAATAAAATGAAATATTCCTTTCTATGTTTTATGGCTGGCCAAGGCTAGGTCTTAAAGAATTTGACTAATATGACCTGGACAGTCCTTAAGTTAGTAAAGATAAGATTGACTTTTAAACTCATGATTTTGATTCAGTTGGCCCTTGTTGATTCCCCTTGTACTACTTGCGTAAGTTTTTTTTTTATTTGCATAAGTTTTGATAGAGGCTTCTCTAGTACCTCAGCTGTCAAAGAATTCACGTGCAATGTAAGAGATTTGACCCAGTTCAATTCCTGGGTCAGGAAGATCCACTGGATAGGCTACCCACTCCAGTATTGTTGGGCTTCCCTTGTGGCTCAGCTGATAAAGAATCAGCCTGCAATGCGGGAGACCTGGGTTCAATCCCTGGGTTGTAAAGATCCCTTGGAGAAGGGAAAGGCTACCCACTCCAGTATTCTGGCCTGGAGAATTCCAGGACTGTATAGTCCATCATGTCGCAGAAAGAGTTGGACTCGTCTGAGCAACTTTCACTTTCAAGTTTTGATAGCTAGAGTTTAACTCATTATAAAAACCAGTAATTTAGACTTGAACAACAGCTATTGTTGTCTGTATTCATATTTATTTTATTGAACAGTCATTTACGTTATACCCGTAGTGGAAAGAGAATATACTGAGAAAATGTTAAACAAGACTGTTAAACAAAATGTTAAACAAAGATAGTAATGTCAATCCTGGGTTACTTGAAAATGCAGATTTTCCTTTCGTACTATAGATTTGCCCAGTTAGAGTGTGGTTCAGATTTATTGTGTTTCAAATTCTATTTGAACTCAATTAGTTACAGACTTCTGAGGAGTTTCATACTTATCTTCTTACCTGCAGTCTAGGTCTCTTTACTTTTCTCTAGTTTATAAGATTTTATTTAAGAAAAGGATTTGTGAACATTTGAAAAATACTTTAAGTAACAAGTGTTCACAATTAATTTATTTCCTTGTATGTAATATATTTGTCATAAAGCAAGTACTGTTTTTACTTTAGCTGATTACGCTGCCTGTATGTTGTGGCGAGGAGAGTTAATAGGGAATGGTTATTGATTAATAGTACCTTGTGATACTCTTTTTAACAAAAATGAGTTTTGGTGGTGTGGAAACTTATTTTTCAGGTTGAAGCACTCAATAAACTAAAAACTTTAAATAGTTTAATCAAACTGAATGCAATGAAGCTAAATAGAGCCAAAGGGAAAGAAGCAATGCATACTTGTTTAAAACAGAATGCTTACCGAGAAGCGCTCTCTGACCTGCAGTCACCTCTGAACCCATGTGTTATCCTCTCAGAACTCTAGTAAGTGACCTTCTGTACTGTGCTTGGTGAACTTCCCTTTAAATAACATCGTAGGAGGGATTTCCCAGGGACTGCCTTAGGGGAGCAGTGAAGACAGCTGTTGGTAATTGGAATAAAATTAAAGAAGGAAAATCTTAAAGTTCTCAGAAGTTATTCTTATGTTAGTAGGATGTTTGCCTTCTAGCTAAATTTACCAGTGAGGTTAGTGGAAGTTAATTTCCTTTCAATTGTATTTAATTAAATTTGTTTTCTGTATTACTGGTTTCTTAGTTGAAAGTCTTAGTAAGCAAAATGTTGGCAGCCATCATAGATTATTTACTAATTAAACTTTCCATCAAAATGAAATTTTTCAATGTACTTAGAAAATGATTTCTTATTTTTACATTTCCTTTAAATAAACAATGGGAAAGTAATTATTATGTTCAGTATATCAGGATTCAAAGTTGATCCCTCTTTAGGAAATCACGAATGAACTCACAGTCCAGTGTTATATTCTGATTGTTATTGTCCATGTATGATAACAAAAATTAAAGAAGAATAAGGAAAGAAAAAGAGGAGTTTTAAATATAGCAGTGAGAAGGGCGAGAAGGGCAAATCTGGATTTTCAGTTCAGCTCATTTGTAATCACTGCATGCCTACCAAGGCGAGTGTCACAACTGCTTTTCTACCAAGAAAAAATGTTATAGTTTTGACTTCTGTAGACCTGAATGGAACAGGTGAGGGGTTTTCCCAGGCCTAGTATATCATAGCAACATTACAGTCTTGCCATATGTTTTAACTGAAGTGGGCTAATTTTTCCCTTTCTTCCTTTCAGTGTTGAGAAGTGTAAATACATGGATTCCAAAATGAAGCCTTTGTGGCTTGTGTACAACAACAAGGTGTTTGGTGAGGATTCAGTTGGAGTGATTTTTAAAAATGGTGATGGTGTGTATTGAATTCTTTACAGTGCCAAATTCCTTAGTATTTTTCATTTGTCGTCTGTTTGCTTTCTCTGAAAGGTGATGTGAATATGTAGAACAAGCAGATGGCAGCCAATAGGTAGCTATTAATGGTCATTAAGTTGAATTTGACCTATCATAAACTCCCTTTATTTCTCCTTTGGGAAAGTGATTTGTATAGCTTACTTACATACATTGTTCCTTTTTCCTACAAAATACAGTGCTGTGTATTCCTTTGGTTAAAAGCTTATAAAGTATAAGAGAATATTTTCAATACATTCATAATATTGTTTCAATGATAGCAATTTTGATAGTGCTGCCATAGTTTTATATTTTAATTAAAACATTTTACCCATATTTTATAAAAGAAATGCCTCTGAAGTAATCACACCAACCAGAAGGTAGTCATGATTGCTATACCATTCATTAGTTTTGTGATTGCAGGCAAATCATGTAAAATTCATTGAGCTTCAGGTTCTCCCTGTCCATGAAGATTATATCATCTCTGTGTTGGGTCTGTTAAGTGGAATTAAGTGAATTTAAGTGTATGTGCTTACAACTATTTTTAAAAGAAATTTAAAACTCTGGGGAAAAAAATTAACAGAAGAGTTATTTTTCAGTGTTTATTTTCCAGCCAGTTAATTCTGGCAAAATTAGTTAATCTTAATGTTATTAAGCATAAACTAAAAAGCACTTATATAAGGACTTTTCCCGCTTAGATTTACGGCAGGATATGTTGACACTCCAAATGCTGCGCTTGATGGATTTACTCTGGAAAGAAGCTGGTCTGGACCTTAGGTAAGATTTCTAGTGAATTTCTTTTTATCTCATGTTGTATTCCTTCCACGAAAGAGTTTTAAAAACTTCCGTTTGATTTCTTCCTGATATTATTATTGGTTGTTGTTCATAATCATATCCATATAATACTTTATAGTTTACAACAATCTCTCGATACATTATCTTACTGAAACCTCATCAAGTGTAAAACTACACTTGTGACAGCAAGAGTCACATCTCAATCTGTGGTTTTGGAGGTGGTCTCCGGAAAGATGCACAGGTGGTCGCAAGAGTGATAAGCCAGAGAAGGGCCTGTGCCTCTTCTTTTACAGCCTAGTAATCCTGATTCTTTTAACCTTCCTGAAAGTGAAGTCTTTAGGTGGACTTTCAGGGTTTTTTGCTTGCTACCATTGTGAGGAGTAGACAGTGAACAGAACAGGTTTATAGTGACAAAGAAAAAGGAAACATAATGGATTTTTAAAGATTAATTATTATAAATCTTAATTGGAAACACTGTTGATATATTTAATTATATAAAAATATAAGGTTCAAATGTCAGCAAACCAAATTCAAGACTCACCCCATTATTTGATTCATAATGAACAGGACAAAGGGATAAAAATTCTAAATATTAAAAAGAGTACATAGAAATAAATATATAGGGAGAAGATGTGAAAAGGCCATTCAAGTTATAAAATAAATAAGCTAATAATTATACAAATACCATCTGTTCTAAGGTAGAAGTTCAAATCGGAGAAGGCAATGGCACCCCACTCGAGTAATCTTGCCTGGAAAATCCCATGGACAGAGGAGCCTGGTAGGCTGCAGTCCATGGGGTCGCTAGGAGTCAGACGCGACTGAGTGACTTCACTTTGACTTTTCACTTTCATGCATTGGAGAAGGAAATGGCAACTCACTCCAGTATTCTTGCCTGGAGAATCCCAGGGACGGGGAAGCCTGGTGGGCTGCCATCTATGGGGTCACACAGAATCAGACACGACTGAAGTGACTTAGCAGCAGCAGTAGCAGCAGCAGAAGTTCAAATTAAAAGAACAATTAGATACCATTGATTTCTTACCAAAAATTTTGTTAAATGAAATGCAGTCTGAAGCACTGTTGCAGTAACAGAAACACAAATGTTGTCATATACCATTATAAATTAATATAAATCTCTCTATATCATTTATTCATACTCTATATCAAATATTTCCATAATTTAATTTAAAATTAAAAATGTGAAAAGAGATATATATACAAAGGTACTCATTCTTGCTTTATTTATAGTTAAAAAACAATTGGGCTACCCTTTTCAACGTTTGTTCAGTAGTATAATGGTTTAAAAAATGATGTGCTTTCACATATAATGAAATATCTCAGGTATTTAAAAGTATTGTTTATAGAGAATTTCTATCAGTTTGGAGGTGCAAACAAGTAAGATGCAAAAAATATTTTAATAGAATGATTTCAACCATTTAAAAAACTTCCTGACATTTTAAAATGTTTACAGAAACTAAAATGGTATAATAGACATTACTTATGGGTGGTAGGATTAAAGGTGATACAGTCCCCTCTGCTCTTGGTACACCTGGTTCTCTAGTTTTCTACAGTGTATTCCTTTTAAGGAGAGAAAAGCATTAAACATATTTCCTGATATAGAACCATACAGTTAAAAAAATTTTTCCATGCTAGTTATTAATAACTTCATCTTTTACTTGTTTTTCTAAACTGTGAAATATTCTAAACATGAAATATAGATGATAACTGACGATATTTTTGTGCTCTTAAACCCAGATTTGTGTATATATTTAATAGTTTAATGACAGATGTCATGTTTTCGTATTTACTTTTTTAAAAGAGAAATTAAATATGCAGATCAAATTGATGCATTCTTATGATCTTCTCCTTTCTAACAACTCAGGATTTACCATTATTCTAAACTGTAACACATGTATGTTTGTGCTTAAACTATATATTATATATCTATTGAATGTTTTGAACTTCTAATAAATATCGTATCACATGTAATTTTTTGCAGTTTACTTTTATTACATGTTTCAATGTTTATCAAGATGAATATGTGAAGTTTCTAATTTGTTATTTTCACTTCTTTATTAATGTTTTGAGTAAATACACAAATTTATCCATTCCCCTATTAGCGGCTATTTGTGTTTGTTTGTTTGTACACTTCTCTTTACTTACATTTGGAAGAGTTCTTTAGTTTATATAGCCAGAAGTGGAATTGCTGGGTTATAAAGCTTGTATACTTTCAACCTTACGCTGTTGCCCAAGTGGCTTCCAGAATGTTTATACCGGTGTTATGTTTCTCCCCAGAAATATCTCCTTGCCAATCAGATTTGTTAGTTTTTTGCAAATCTAGTGTATATAACATGGTATCTCATAGAGTTTTATTGGCATTTCTTTGGTTGAATAATTTTTCAGTGTTTATAATTAGTGTGTTTTCTCTCTGCTATGAATTACCTAGGTTCCTTTAAGGTTTATGCTTTTTGTATTATTATTATTATTTTTTTTTTTCTTCGTCCCCCTCCCCCCCTTTTTGTATTATTTTTTAAAAATCCTTTGCTGTACAGTTATCTTACAGATGCTGTATTTTTTTTCTGAATCTTAAACTTTACTTCTTTTCTATCTCTGCAAAAGTTTAGTCCTAGTATTGACTTTTTTGGGATTTAGGTTTTTTTTGACTACTCTTCTTGAGTCCCTTTTGAGGCTAAAAATTGTCTATTTCTTCATTGTTTTTTAATTTATTACCATACTATTTATAATATCTTGTAATTTTCCAACTTCTGCTATGTTTAATTTTTTTCTCCATTTACATTTGTAAAATTATTTTGTATGCAGTATTTTTTCCATATTAGTCTTCTCTAGATTAGTCTTAGAGGATTGCATCTTAGTATTTTAAAAGAATGGGCTTCTAATTTTTCTGTTTTTATCATTGATTTCATCTTTATAGTTTCCTTCCTTTTACTTGTGTTAATTCTGTTTCTGATTTTTTGAAACAGAACATTGTATGTGTATGTTTGTTAGTCACTCAGTCATGTCCAACTGTTTGTGACCTCATGGACTGCATCCCACCAGGCTTCTCTGTCCATGGAATTCTCCAGGCAAGAATACTGGAGTGGATTGCCATTCCCTTCTCCAGAGGATGTTCATGACCCAGGGATCGAACCCTAGTCTCCTGCATCACAAGCAGTTTCTTTACTATTTGTGCTATAGAGACATTAATTTCTGGTTTTTAAAACCATACATATATTTCTTCTAGCTGCCTTAACTGCTTCCCATAAATTTTTTACTTTACTAGCGTGTGAGATGAGTGCAATTGTGCGGTAGTTTGAGCATTCTTTGGCATTGCCTTTCTTTGGGATTGGAATGAAAACTGACCTTTTCCAGTCCTGCAGCGACTGCTGAGTGTTCCAAATTTGCTGGCATATTGAGTGCGGCACTTTCACAGCATCATCTTTCAGGATTTGAAACAGCTCAACTGGAATTCCATCACCTCCACTAGCTTTGTTTGTAGCGATGCTTTCTAAGGCGCACTTGACTTCACATTCCAAGATGTCTGGCTCTAGAGTAGTGATCACATCATCATGATTATCTGGGTCGTGAAGATCTTTTTTGTACAGTTCTTCCATGTATTCTTGCCACCTCTTCTTAATATCTTATGCTTCTGTTAGATCCAGACCTAAGATGTCTTAATTTTATTGTACCTGACTACTGTCAGATTTTGTGGTGTGTGTAAGATCAATGTCATATTTATTAAGATTTTTTATGTATTACCATATGCCCAGTTTTTCTATCACATTGATTGTTATGTTCATTGATTGAAAATATTTCAGATGCTGTAGTTAGTAACTATAAGGTCATAAACTGGTCTGTTATATCAAATTTGTTGATTATGTCCAGATCTCTCTTCTCATTAAAGTTTTACTTGTTTGTCACTTCAGAGTTATGTTAAAACCTCCCATTATAATTGGTATTTGTCAGTTTCTACCTTGTAATTTTGTTACTCTTCTAATTGTGATTTTAATTTGCATTTTCCACTTAAGTCTGAACTCTGGGAGTTGATGATGGACAGGGAGGCCTGGCGTGCTGCGATTCATGGGGTCATAAAGAGTCGGACACCACTGAGCTACTGAACTGAACTGAACGACTAATAATGTCGGCCAGATTTTCATGTGCTTGTTAGTCATTTGTATATCTTATTTGCAGAAATACCTATTCAAGTTTTTTGCTCATTTTTGAATTGGGTTGTTATATTTATCTTTTGAATTATGAGTTCCTTATATATTTTGGATACTAGACTCCTTGTGAATATATTATGGGCAAATAGTTTTCTCCCATTCTGTGGGTTTGTTCACTTTCATGATAGTGTCCTTAGATGCATAATATACTTACTTTGATGAAGTTTAGTTTATCTATTTTTTCCTTTAGCTTCTTGTGATTTTGGTGTCAGGTCTGGAAAACCATTATCTAATCCACTTTCATGAAGACTTACACCTATGCTTTCTTCTGAAAATTTTAGTTTAGCCCTTATTTAGGAGGTCATTAACCCTGGGATTTCCTTAGAAGAAATGATGCTAAAGCTGAAACTCCAGTACTTTGGCCACCTCATGCGAGGAGTTGACTTATTGGAAAAGACTCTGATGCTGGGAGGGATTCGGGGCAGGAGAGGAAGAGGACGACAGAGGAGGAGTTGGCTGGATGGCATCACTGACTCGATGGACATGAGTCTGAGTGAACTCCAGGAGTTGGGGATGGACAGGGAGGCCTGGTGTGCTGCAATTCATGGGGTCACAAAGAGTTGGACACGACTGAGTGACTGAACTGAACTGAACTGAACTGAATCCACTTTTACGTATATTTTTGTATGGTACATGGTAAGAGTCCACTTTCGTTTTTTTAGTGTGTTGGTATCCAGTTGTCGCAGCACCATTGTTGAAAAGATTGTTCTTTCTTCATTGAATTGTATTGTGCTTGTGTGAAACATGAACTGACTATAAATGTGAGGGAATTTTCCTAGAGTCTAAATTCTATTTCATTGACCAATGTATCTTATTTCTGTGCATCATCTTGACTAATTTGTAGTAAATTTTGAAATTGGGAATTGTCTGCCTCTATTCCCTTGTAGTAGTTCTGTGGTTTCAAGTCTTACATTTAGATCTTTAATCCATTTTTAGTTTATTTTTGTATATGATGTTAGAAGATATTTTTTACATTCTTTATTTGTGGCCATCCAGTTTTCCCAGTGACGCTTATTGACGGGACTGTCCTTTCTCAGTTGTATAGTTTTGCTTCCCTTGTCATAGACTTGTTGATCCATTGAATGAGTTTACTTTTGGACTCTCTGTTCTGTACCATTGATTTATGTGTCTGTTTATGTGCTGGTTACATGCTGTTTTGATTATTGTAACATTCTGAAATCTAGGTATGTGATAAAATTTAGTATTATTCAGGTTCTTTGAAAAATGTCATGGTATTTGGTTCATTTAAATAATTTCTGTTTATTTAAATAGAGTCTCTGGTGATTCATAATTTTTCCCCTTAACTTTTTAAATTTATTTTTGACTGTGCTAAGTCTTAGTTGCTGCATGTGGGCTTTCTCCAGTTGTGGTGAGTGTGAGCCACTCTCCAGTTGCGATGCATGGGCTTCTCATTGTAGTGGTTTCTCACTGTGGAGCATGGGCTCCAGTGTACACGGCCTTCAGTAGGGCCCTAAAGCCAAGGTACATGGGCTTAGTTGGCCAGCGGCATGTGGAATCTTCCCAGACCAGGGATTGAATCCATGTCCTTTGCATTGGCAGGTGGATTCTTAACCACTGGACCCTAATAAAATCCAAGTATATGTCATTCTTATACTTCTCTTTTCTGTTCTTTAGACATGGCTCCTTTTATTTTCTTTGAACATACTTAATATAGGGTTTTAATCTTGTGAACCTTGAAAATCAGGTTCTTTCCCTTGTTCAGGACTTTTTTGTTATTGCTGTTTATTTCATGACTTCTCAACTAATTTTGTAAAGTTTGTGTTCTTTGTCATGCATGGTCACTGCTTTCTCTGCTTGGTTGGTTTATTGGTCAGCTAATGATTAACCACAGATTTCCTTAAATGCCTGGAATTCTTAAGTCTTCGAATCTTTACTGAGGTTTTTTTGTGCATGTTCGGACGTATCTTGAGGAGTCAGCCACATAATTTAGAGCTGTGACCCCTAATTTGTGTAAGCCTCAAAGTTAGTAAGAAGTGAGTGCTAGGGCCTTCTCGATTCTTTTCTATCCCTTTGCACAGCCCCAGAAATGCATACAACCATGCAGCTTCTAGATTCCTTTGGATGTGTTGTAGTCTTTCATATCCTTTATGAACATCTCATTCCACAGTTTTTCTTTTAAGTCTTTTGTTAAAGTTTTTCTTTATTGTTTGACCCAACTACTATTTACCCTTAAGATAGCCTCAGTGTTAAACACCTTATTCCTTGTTATTTTTGAGAAACACCCTTAGCTAAAAGGCAGTTCACAGTAGGCAAGATCTCAGTCAGGTCAAAGAAACACAGAATTGTTAGTGTGATCTTCTTAGAAACTGCAAAAGAGTTTAAAGAATGACAGTTACGTAGAACTGAGGCTTTGAAGGTGCTCCAACCCATTTTTTGTCCCCTCTAGAGGCTACCAGATTGCTGTAACCACAATGATTATGGGACATTTGTTGCCATGTCTACTGAAGAACTGGAAAGTAGATGGGATTAGAATAAGTAACAGTAAAACACAACTGAGATTCAGCCAAAGAATGCTCCCCATATCAATGCAAACCATTTTTACATTTCCGTATTACTGAAATAGTTGATTGTTGATAATTTTTTTGCCAATGTTGTTCTTATAGAAGAGGGGATTTTCAAAGCTTAAATTACCTCGTTATAAAATTTGAAAATACAGATTGACAGCTACTTTCCTTAGAAATATAGAAGATGTTAATCCATAGTATCCTGACCTCTGTTGTCATTTTCTAAAGTCTTCTGTCAATCTAAACAGTCTTTTTTTTTTTTTTAATTCCCATTGCAGGAAAAAAGTTTTCTTTGCCTTGTTTGTATAGTTTTACTATAATTTGTCTGTTTCGATTTCTTTTGATTTATTTTTACTTGCCCGTTTTCTTTGTATCTTTTTTTAATAGAAAATCACATCTTTTTGTTTCTGCAGAATGCATCCACATTTTTTAGCATTGCAGTTTTCTTCATTTTCTCTTCAAAGTTTATTAGATGTATTTTGATTTTTTCCTGTTTTTTCCTACATTTCTTCTTAATATCTTTGCTATTTCTCTCCTTTTTATCTTTTTTGTAGTTTCTTTTATTCTGTCTTCCACTTCATTAATTATCTGTTCAGTATTGTCTAATCTCTTGTGTATCAATGTAGTGTGTTTGTTTTGGTAATTGTGTTTTTAGCTGCTGTATTTGATTTGATGTTTGTATACCTCTTTTCCTGTTAATACTGTACTTTTCTCTCTTTATACTTCCTATCCCTTTTCATGTCTTTATCATCTTAGCATCTCTTTCATACTGTTCTCTCTTAGGCTATCACCTTTTCATTTACAGGCTTAATCTTATTCATTTCCTTGTGTAGTTACTAATATTTAGTTTTGAATTCATTATTGGTGAATATTTTGTTTTCTGTGATGGTCCTTTGCCCCCTGGGGCGTGAAAGTTCCTCCCAAAATAAGTTTTGGTTTAGTTTGTGCTTTTGCCCAAGGTCTTTATGCATGAGCAACCAGTTTTTACTTTAACTCTTTGCCTTCAGGCTGTCATATTTCAGATTATATTTGAGTCTCATAAGAATATGGAAAGGCTTGAGTTTTTTGCAGTTTTATGAATCTCTCCTTTTTTATTGCCCATCCCAGGCCTAGGTTAGGTCTAAGGTAAACAGACATTTTCTAGTTCTCTTCATACATTTGATAGCCTTTTTATAGCCCCAGCTTTGTGTATGATTTAAAGTCCAGATCCTGCCTCTCGTGGGCTCAATGTCATGTCTCTTTTCTCATGCACATTAAAATGTCAGTCAAGTCAGTAACTTCCTGAGCCACTACTATGAATAATCTATGTATCTAGAATATAGAAATCTCCTTTTCTTTCTTATTAATTGTAACTTTTAAAAGCTTTTTTACTTTATTATTTTTATGTGTTTTAGTATCTACAACAACTTTGTCCACAAGGTTGCTAGGAACAGTTACACTTGTGCTTGACTTTATCGGTGCAAGATTAAGAGTATTTCTTTATTTCTTTTTAAGTTTAATTTATTAAAAACTTAAAATATTTATTTATTGAACAAGGTATTAGTTTCTTTACATGTGTAATGTCATGTAATTTACAAGAAAATGAGAAAATTCCTTTTCAGCAGATGAGAAAATTAAAGGGATTTTAAATAGTTTGTCAAAAATTATAGAAATAGTAAGTGGTAGAGCTAGATCCAAATTGCAGTCTGTCAGACTCTAAATTTGATTTCAGTTGTTTTTTTATTTGGCAGTTAGAAAAAATTATGGTAAGACTTACCTAGTAACTCTTTATAAAAGTATTCTGGTGGTCCAAGTATGTAATTGTCCATTGTTTTGTTTGTTTTTAAGAGTTCTCTGTTCTTTGAATTTTTCCATTGTAAACTTTTCCAGTACTGTTGAGGTAGAGTGAACAATTTCCCATAGGTTTTGTTCCATAATTAGGACTTGTACGTGTGATTGGAATCAGAAGTAAGATCATAGTACATCTAAAAAGGACCCTTATGGCAGAAAGTGAAGAGGAACTAAAAAGCCTCTTGATGAAAGTGAAAGAGGAAAGCGAAAAAGTTGGCTTAAAGCTCAACATTCAGAAAACGAAGATCATGGCATCCGGTCCCATCACTTCATGGGAAATAGATGGGGAAACAATGGAAACAGTGTCAGACTTTATTTCCTTGGGCTCCAAAATCACTGCAGATGGTGACTGCAGTGATTAGAAGACGCTTACTCCTTGGAAGAAAAGTTATGACCAACCTAGATAGTATACTCAAAAGCAGAGACATTACTTTGCCGACTAAGGTCTGTCTGGTCAAGGCTATCATTTTTCCTCTGGTCATGTGTGGATGTGAGAGTTGGACTGTGAAGAAGGCAGAGCACCAAAGAATTGATGCTTTTGAACTGTGGTTTTGGAGAAGACTCTTGAGAGTCCTTTGGACTGCAAGGAGATCCAACCAGTCCATTCTGAAGGAGATCAACCCTGGGATTTCTTTGGAAGGAATGATACTAAAGCTGAAACTCCAGTACTTTGGCCACCTCATGCGAAGAGTTGACTCATTGGAAAAGACTCTGATGCTGAGAAGGATTGGGGGCAGGAGGAGCAGGGGACGACCGAGGATGCGATGGGTGGATGGCATCACAGACTCGATGGACGTGGGTCTGAGTGAACTCCGGGAGTTGGTGATGGACAGGGAGGCCTGGTGTGCTGCGATTCGTGGGGTCGCAAATAGTCGGACACGACTGAGCCACTTAACTGAACTGGAAAAGGACCTTTGAGTACTGTCATTTTAAAAGATTTGTGCTTTTCAATTAGCAGAAATTTCTAATACATATGTGCCAAAATAGAACAGGTAGTTTTGAATAGGTAGCAAACTTTTTGTCAATCTCTTAGTCATAAAAAATATTATGTAGATAAGAGAGTAATGGGTGAATGTAAGAAATTATTCCTGAGGAACACAAACTCAGAGGGATCTGACCTACCTTTTTTCTTTTTCTTTTTTTTTATGGCCGCATTTAAGCTGTAGGTACAAAATGATTTAATTACCTACAATACCTAAAATATTTACTATCTGATTCAGTTCAGTAAAAGTTTATTAATTGTTCTTATAAAGTAAACCCCAGTGACACTGATTTTACTTGATTTGTCCATAAAAATTGGGGAAAACTTTTTAAGCTTTGGCTGGTAACTTGTCACTTGTTTCTTTGGTCAGCACATAAAGCTCCACAGTGGGTAACTGTACTAAAGTAGAGCAGATTCTAGCCATATGATGAGTCTTTTTAATTACAAAAGACAGACCTAAAGACTACCGTAGTTTAATCAGACTAATTGAAAGCCCAACTAAGTTCTTTTCTCCAAGATTTTGCTTTGGCCATTCTATTTAGCTTTAAAACACAGTTAGCATCAAATGAAGTTCATTGTGACCTCAGGCAAAGGGAGGCAGCCACTAGTGGGAGTGCTAGAAATAAACCTGGTGTCTGTCTCAGGGGAAACAGTATGTGTCTGACAAGAAAAAGGAACTTGTCTGTTCAGTGAGATCTTTGCTGACTTTTTGTACTCTGACCCCATGTTTTAAGGCAGGATTTTAATTCTTTTGAGTTCATTTTCAAACCAATAGCTGTTTTTTTCACCAAACTTTTTTTTTAACTGTTTCTATAAATATACATGCCCCAGTGTTGGTGTTGTGTTTGGTTTTCTTTTGGCCAGCTATTCAGTTTAAACTGGTTCATGTAGCACACACTATTTTTAAAAAATAATTTTATTTATTATTAATTTTGGCTCTGCTGAGTCTTCATGCTGTGCTAGCTTTTCTTTTTTTTCTCTTCTGGCTTTTCTTTAGTTGCGATAAAAGGTGGCTACTCTCTAGTTGTGGTAGAATGGGCTTCTCATTCCAGTGGCTTCTCTTGTTGTCGACCATGGTCGCTAGGGTGCACAGAATTCAGTAGTTACAGCACATGGGTTCAGTAGTTTCGGCTCCCAGGCTCTAGAGCAAGGGCTCAATAGTTGTGGCCCATGGGCTTAGTTCCTCCATGATATGTGGGATCATTCCCGATGAGTGATAGAACCCAAGTATCCTGCATTGGCAGGCAGATTCTTTACTACTGAGCCTCTAGCGAAGTTACGTTTGAGTTCAATGTCAAATCTTCAGATACCTTCTACACATTACTATTTTGATCAGAATATTTTAGCTCCTGCAAAAGTGCTACATTAGCATGAATTAAAGTACATATTTTTCATTTTTTTCTGATGTCTCAAAATACTCTTGATAGCTTCTCTGCCAAATTAGAACTTTTGTAAGCCATCAGTATTAGAACTCTGACCACCGGTCATCAAATATGTACTGAATTTTGGAGAGTTGTCTTCATTGTGACTTTATATCTGAGTTGCACTAATAGGGGTTTACTTCCCTTTAAGAGAGCTACACAGCAGTTCTAATGACACTAATATTGGTAGTTAGAAGGATAAAGGAAGAAGATGGAGGCAATGCAAGCCTTAGGTAAAAGAATTATACTTGCCTCCTTTTGAGGCAATGGGCTAAAGTACCACCAAGACTTGGATCAGTGTGTCAGAGTCAAGGCCAGAGAAAACTTTCTACATACCCATTCAGAGTAGGGTGATGGGGCTGCCATCCCTGCTGCTTTCGAATTTATCTCATTTTAGCAGTTCTTGCTTTATGGAAAGATAACAAATTGCGCCTTGAGCCAGAGTGCCTGAGAAAGGAAGATAAACTTTACTAAGTGTTGTCAGGGCCTTAATGAGAAGTTGAGTGCAAAGGGGGCCCTCTGTTAGGTGGTCAGGGCTCCAAGAGTTTGTCCCCAGCTTGACTTCTGTCAAACTGTCTTTATGACAAGGATGTTTTTTCCTACCCATTGTGAGCATTTTATCCTCAAGACACTAAATGCTTACATCAGTGTCTGCTTTTGAAGAGGAAGTTGTTGGACTTTTGCCCAGTTTGGCTACAAGTAGGGTAGGAAGAGACGTCGGAAAGTGAGCCAAAGTGCACTTTACCTGACCGTGTTTACCTCACATGTGCTGTGTCACGATAAGGATGGGGGGATTGGTAAAAACTGTCATGCTCCATAGCTGCCTTTTCTAGTGAAGGGTAAACTTTAAAAAAGAGAAATCGATCAATAATGCAGATGTAAAGGCAGGCTCTTTGTATATCATCAGGCTGTCAGCATGTAGTTTCACAATTGTGCTCCCAACCATATTTTGTTAGAACTAGGAAATAGCTTAAAGAGCCACAAAATTGAATTGCTGGTTAGAAGGAAATTCAAAAACTTTTAAATGAAACTCTCTTTTATCTGATTATTGCTCACACTAACACACTCATTCATTCCCTCAACACACACACATGTTTTTTTCTCTTTGGTAAAGTTCTTACATGACAGATAAAGCTCTACCTGGTCTTTTCAACACTGACCATTTCTTCTCCTCCTCTGGCCTTTATTCTCTACCTTGTACTTGCCTCTGTCCCTCGTGTCCTTCCTCCTCACAGAGCTCTTTCTTAGTCCTTGACATGTTCTAGTGGCACTTCTCATTCATCCAACAGTCACATGCACATTACACATTTCTGGTTTATCTGATCAGTGAGAAAAGGGACTTTTTTTTTTGCTCACTTTTTTGTATCACCAGCAGCTAATAGAATGATTGACATATATCTGCACTTGTATGTATTGAATCAGTGAATTCTATACTTTGCATTTTCTATAGACACCAGCCTTACGTTTGAAATTTACAAGGTATCTCATTCCATTTTGTATTTGTCCTACTGATTATATAGTTTTTAGAAAACCAAAGAAATGTTGACAACCAAAATGAGAGGATAATACTAATATATATTGAATTCACATAAATCTCTAAGAAAAATGTTTAAAACTGTAATAAATAGGCCAAATATCTAGTTAACTAATTCACAAAAGAAACTCTACTTGAAATGTCTAAAAGAGACCTGAGAAAATGTTTATTTTTATTAGGGATCATATAAATGCAAATTTAAGCAAAATGTTACATAATCAATTTAGCTAAAATTATTTTGTACAGGAAGCAGCCTGAGAGACCTTTTATATAGTCAGTCACTCTGTAGACTGTATCAGGTTAAAAAGATAGCTTTAGAGCCACCAAGACCTAGTTTTAAGTCTTGGATTTTCTACTTAAATGGATGACTTTTTTGCAAATTAAGTTTACCTTTTGCTTATAAAATTGATAAGTACGGAACTCACCTTACTTATAGGAATTTTGTTGTTAACTTTAATTCTTTCAGAAATACTTACTAAGTGACTGCTTTGTACACACTCTCAGATGCTGAATATACACAGTGAATAAATTATCCCTGTTTGATAAAATTTACATCCTAATGTAGAGATAGATAATAAACACATAAACAAATGTACAGAATTTTGGAGTGTTGAGGGCTATCAAGGAGAATAAAGCAGGGAAGAGACAGTAGGTAGTTTGTTGTCATGTAAGATGATTTGGGAGTTATTTACTGAGACGGTGCCATTTCAGGAAAGATTTCAAAGTGGTAAGGGAATAAGCCATGTAGATGTCTTGGGGAAGAATGTTCCAGGCAGAGAAAATAGCAGATAAAGGAATGAAAGAGTGTTGTACCTAATATGTATGAGGAGTAGCAAGGGAGGCAGTGCAGTAACAACGAGTGAGCAAGGGAAAGATACTAAGAGAGGGGAAGCAGGACTAGATTGAAGGTCTTGGGAGTTCCAACAAGCACGTTGGCTTACACTCAGGTGGGAAGCAGTTGCCAAAAATTGGAGTCAGGGGAATGACATGAATGGCTGTTTGTTTTTTAAAATCTTTTGGCCAGAAAGTGCAGCATGTGGGATCTTGGTTCCCCGACCAGGGATCAAACCAACACTTTCTGCATTGGTAGCATGGAGTCTTAACCACTGGACTGCCAGATGTATGGATGTATTTTAAATGGAGGCACAGTGGTAAAGAATTTCTCCTGCCAATGCAGGGAGTTGCAAGAGACGTGGGTTCAATCCCTGGGTCAGGAAGATCCCCTGTGGAAGGAAACAGCAACCCATTCCAGTATTCTTGCCTTAACAGAGGAGACTGTGGGCTACAGTCCATGGGGTTGCAAAGAGCTGGATATGACTGAGCATACAGCACATATTGCTGTTGCATTTAGAACAGACTATACTGTGGAAGCAGGGAGACTAGTTAGGAAATGTGAGTAATTGAATAGGGGTGGTGGTGACCTGAACTAGGGTGGTAGGTTAAGGAAGGGTGGAGACAAAGAACTTCTTAGACTGTATGCATTTTCAAGATAGGTAAATATTGGGAATGGGAGGAAGAATCATAAATTACATTAAGTTTGTGGCTTGAACAGTGGAAGGATGGGTTGCTGTTAACCAAGGTAATGTGTAAAGTGCTTAGCCTGCAGTGTGGCACCTAGATGCTCTGTAAAGGGTGATTCTCTTCTCCAATATTTAGGGTAAAAATGAAAGACTTTTTATTTCTCTAATATGCTTCTGTCTACCTGCATAAATGAGTAGAATATTGCACCAGGATAATCAGGTAATAAATGATACATTTAGCTGGCACTTTGGAATTGTATAAAGTACTCTATTTGTTGGCCAAGATATTTATACTCTAACTGAAAGTGGGACTAATATTTTTTTATATGACTGATACAATAGTGACAAGGGTATCAATAGTAATAAAACTTTTTTTTTAATTCAAAGAAAAAAATAACTCTGTCAGTCTCTCAATTTATGGATGCATAGACTTGTGACTCTCTATATCTCTTTTCTTCTTTTCAGGATGCTTCCTTATGGCTGCTTAGCAACAGGAGACCGTTCTGGCCTCATTGAAGTTGTGAGCACCTCTGAAACAATTGCTGACATTCAGCTGAATAGTAGCAATGTTGCTGCAGCAGCAGCCTTCAACAAAGATGCCCTTCTGAACTGGCTTAAAGAATACAATTCTGGGTTCGTGTATTTTTGTTTGTCATTCTTCTGAACAAACTGTCAAACAAATAACTATTGTCTCAGGTAGTCTCATCAGTGTCCTAGAGGAAATATTGATATTATCTATTGCTTTATTTCTGGTTAGATCAAAATGACAAATAGGCCTTCCTGGAGTCTAACAGAAGATTAGCATTGAATTCTCCTTCATCTAGATCAAATTTCAGAGCCAAGCAGTTGTTTAACAAACCTAAGAGTTTAAGTATTTAACAAGGAACATGTAACTTTTTAAGTGCATGAACTTCTGAAATTATGGGAATGTATGAACCTAAGTAAATTTTCAGTAGATTTTTACAGTAGAAGTAAATGAGTTTGTCAAGTGGTCTCTCCAGTCTAAATAGTACAGTGCTAGGAATTGTGTTGTGCTGTGTGTGCTTATTCGTTCAGTTGTGTCCAATTCTTTGCAACCCCAGAGAACTGCCAGGCTCCTCTGTTCATGAGATTCTCCGGGATCGAACCCAGGACTCTTGCATTGCAGGCAGATGCTTTTACCACCCGCGCCACCAGGGAAGCCCAGGAATTCTGTTATTGTGTGGACAAGCCCTAATACATAGGAAATTAAAGAATTTTCAATGAGAAGAAAATACTAAAACTATTACTGGATTAAGACTTTGAAGTCAAACTTAAATGTTTATCATTGGCAAAATCCAAAACCTTGTATATGAGAATCAGTTTTCAGATTCTGATTTAAGGCGTCGTCCCTAAAGGGTCTGTATTAGTTGCTTCTGATTTAAATCAGTGACTTAAATGATTGGAACCTCAATACTTAACCCTTAAATATGGATTTTAGTCTTTGTTCAAAATTACAAAAGTGTTCCAAAGCCCAGTATCACCCAGAAAAGCTGATGGTCTCCTCTCATTACTATTCATATGAAACTACCCCGCATCCCCACTAAAACATGAGCCTCAGGACACAGCAGTTTGAATAGCTGATTTCTGGTTATTTGGTATCTGAGCCAGCCCGCTGACTCCTCTCTGCCCTGCTCCTCTGAAAGGAAACAGAAATCTGGATTGGCTCCATCCCATACCTTTGGAGACTAAAATCTTTTCTTCTGTTTTTTTTCTCTCATTCAGGGATGACCTGGACCGAGCCATTGAGGAGTTTACCCTATCCTGTGCCGGCTACTGTGTAGCTTCTTATGTCCTTGGGATTGGTGACAGACATAGTGATAACATCATGGTCAAGAAAACTGGCCAGGTAAGCAGCTTGCCATAGTCGCCGAGGACCTCAGTGACGCTGTTATATGCAGCACAGTCTCTTAATGAAACTCAGACTCTTTATGATTCTCTGAGTTGTGTCTTTGGCTTTTCTTTTATTTCCCAACCCTTGTTTTATATACCATCTGCTTTATATATTGGTTTGCTTGCTTAAAGTTAGGTGATAAACATTTATTTAAATGCTTAAAAATTATTGAGGTTATTTATAAGTGACCTATTCCTTCAATATAAGAAACTGTATTTGGGGGACACATGTACCTGCAAATAGAAAAAGCAGTTATTATGTAGGGTGTAAAGAAAGAAAAGATTAAGAAAAGAAAAAGTTGAGACAAATCCCTCTTGATTTTTTCTTTTAGAATATCAAATATAATCATCTGTGGGAGTAAGGAGAAATAGAGTGTGAGTGATATCATTTTGTGGTAGCTTAGGAACTACACCAGGTTATTTATTATAAAGAAACTCTTAGTTTTGAAATAAAAGATTTCTAAATCTTCAGAGTCACTTTTAGTCACTTTTATTTGTAAATCTTTTATTTTAAGCAAAGACAGATAAAATAATTTGAGATATTTTTTCAGTTTAGCCGTAATTCCCTGACACTAGAGGAATTCCGGAATAAAAATCTCTGGGTCACTATGTGAACTCTGACTCTCAGAGGGACCCAGAGTTTTATATCTCCTTAGAGTTCTTAGTAGTTCTGGTTTTGGCTTTGAGAGATGAACCTTGTGTCCACACTTGAAAGAATCCCCTCAGACTACTGGTTAATCAGATTGAAACACAAGTTTTTCTCCATTTTTTCTTCATTCCCTTCTAAGAAGATAATGAAAAATAAGAAATATGTAGGGTCACAAATCAAACCTCAGTAAATTTCAGAAAATTGAAATCGTATCAAGCATCTTCTCCAACCACAACGCTATGAGACTAGATATCAATTATAAGAATAAAACTGGAAGAAACACAAAGACATGGAGATTAAATAGCAGATTTCTAAATTAACAACAGATTACTGAAGAAATCAAAAGGGAAATAAGAAAATTTCTAGAAACAAATGACAAGGAAACCACGACAACTCAAAGCAGCAAAAGCAGTTTTAAGAGGGAAGTTTATAGCAATATGATCCTACCTCAAGAAACAAGGAAAACATTGAAGAGAGAAACCTAACTTTACACCTAAACAACTGGGTAAAGAAGAAGAAGAAAAACCCAAAATTAGTAGAAGGAAAGAAGTCATAAGGTTCCGAGCAGAAATAAACGAAATAGAAATGAAAGAAATAATAGTAAAGATTAATAAAACTAAAAGCTGGTTCTTTGAGAAGATAAACAATATTGACAAACCCTTAGCCAGACTCATCAATAAAAAAAGAGAGAAAAATCACCAAATTTGAAATGAAAAGGAGAGGTTACAACAGACCATGCAGAAATACAAAGGATTATAAGAGACTATTATGAACAACTATATGGCAATAAAATACAGAACCTGGAGGAAATGGACAGGTTCTTGAAAGTTCAATTTTAAAGTTTCAATTTTTACTAAACCAGGAAGAAATAGAAATTATGAACAACCCAGTTACAAGCACTGAAATTGAAGCTGTGATCAAAAATCTCCCAAAATGCAAAAGCCCAGGACACGATGGCTTCATAGCAGAATTTGATCGAACATTTAGAGAAGAGCTAATGCCTGTGCTTCTAAAACTCTTTCAAAAAATTGCAGAGGAAGGAATACTTCCAAACTCATTCTAGGAGGACACCATCACCCTGATACCAAAAGCAGACAAAGACCAGAAAAAAAAAGAAAACTATGGGCTAATATCACTGATGAACACAGATGCAAAAATCCTCAACAAAATTTTAGAAAACAGAATTCAGCAACACATCAAAATGCTCATACACCGTGATCAAGATGGGTTTACTCCAGGAATGTAACGGTTCTTCATCGTATGCAAATTAATCAATATGATACACCATGTTAACAAATTGAAAGATGAAAACCATATGATCATCTCAGTAGATGCAGAAAAAGCCTTTGACAAAATTCAACATCCATTTGTGATTAAAACTCTTCAAGAAATGGGCATAGAAGGCCATAGTAAAGGCCATATATGATAAGCCTATAGCAAACATTATTCTTAGTGTTGAAAACTGAAGGCATTCCCCCTATGATCAGGAATAAGACAAAAGTGTTCCCTTTCACCACTGTTATTCAACATAGTTCTGGAAGTCCTAGCTACAGCAATCAGAGAAGAGAAAGCAATAAAAGGAATCTAGATTGGAAAAGAAGATGTAAAGCTCTCACTTTTTACAGATGACATGATACTGTACATAGAACCCTAAAGATAGTATAAGAAAATTCCTAGAGCTAATCAGTGAATTCAGCAAAATTGCAGGATATGAAGTCAAAACACAGCAATCACTTGCATTTCTATATATTAACAATGAAAAATCTGAAAGAGAAATTAAGGATTCAATCCCATTCACCATTACAACAAAAAGAATTAAATATGTAGAAATAAACTTAGCTAAGGAGACAAAAGAACTGTATACAGAAATGACAGTTTATTTCCAAAATATATGAGCAGTTGAAACAACTCAATACCAGAAAAACAAACAACCCTATCAAAAAGTGGGGAAAGAACTAAACAGACATTTCTCCAAATAAGACATACAGATGGCTAACAAACTCATGAAAAGATGTTCAGTATCGCTCGTTATTAGAGAAATGCAAATCAAAACTACAATGAGATATCTCCTAACACCAGTCAGAATGGCCCTCATCCAGAAATCTATAAACAATAAATGCTGGAGAGGCTGTGGAGAAAAGGGAACACTCTTGCACTGTTGGTGGGAATGTAAATTGATACAGCTCCTATGGAAGTTGATATGGAGATTCCTTACAAGTACTAGGAATAAAACCACCATATGACCTAGCAATCCCACTCCTAGGCATATACACTGAGGAAACCAAAATTGAAAGAGACACATGTATGCCATTGTTCACTGCAACACTATTTACAATAGCTAGGACATGGAAACAACCTAGATGTCCATCGACAGATGAATGGATAAATTTGTGCTTTATATACACAATGGTACGTTATTCAGCCATAAAAAGGAACGCATTTGAGTCAGTTCTAATGAGGTGGATGAACCTAGAACCTATTATTGCGGGTGAAGTGAGTCAGAAAGAGAAAGATAAATACATATATACAGAGTTTAGAAAAATGGTACTGAAGAATTTATTTACAGGGCAGCGGTGCAGAAACAGACACAGAGAATAGACTTCTGGACATGGGGAGAGGGGAAGAGAGGGTGAGATGTATGGAAAGAGTAACATGGAAACTTTTACATTACCATATGTAAAATAGATAGCCAATCGGAATTTGCTGTTTGGCTCAGGAAAGAGCTCTATATAAACCTAGAGGGGTGGGATGGGGAGGGAGTTTCAATATGGAAAGGATATATGTATACCTATGGCTGATTCATGTTGAGGATTGACAGAAAACAGCACAATTTTATAAAAGTTACCCTTAAATAAAAAATAAATTAACTTAAAAATATGTAAATCCAAGATGTCAAAGATATATGGGAAAAGGCCACAGTGGGTGAAAGATGTCAGCAGATTTGAGGATGAGCAAAAGCAAAATGGAGAAATAGCAGTGACTTAGCATAGCTGAGGAAATGGCTACTTGTAGGTGGATGTGTCAAAGGAATTAGAGGCAGTGGGTGCTGCTTAAGAGGGGGAGAGGAGAAGAAGCTAAAAACAGGATTGATTGGTGGTGTATATATGGAGCAGTTAGGTACTCATGTCTCCCTCCTGACTCTAAGAAGGGCTAGATGGTTCTCTAAGGAAACCAGTTCTTCTGACTCAAGGACACACCAGGTTCTACAGAAGCTTAAGAGTAAGTTGCCATATTAAAAATGGGGATGAAGTGATTATGTTGTCATGATAAACAGTATGACTCCCAGCCACTTCTGCTTGCTTTGCTCCAGGAACATAGCAACCAGGTGTATATATATTCCCACTGTCCCAAGGTGGTTCATCTCAAGAGAATCTGGTCTGTTCCAGTGAAGCTCACAGATCCCGACTATTGAGGTCTCTCCTCAGTCATTCTGTAAGGAAGCCCACTGATCAAGAATCCTACCACATCCTTAGATTTTTCATTCATCTTTTTAGTGACTCATTCTTAAATGGTCAGCCAAAGATTATTAGACATCTGTAGAAACCCTCCACCATGAAACAGATGGAGATAGAGACCAAAAAGAAGCAAAATGGGGGGAAAAAAACTCTGGGAAAACAGAGTAACTACAGTAAACAAAGGATGATTTAAAAAGTGAAAAAACAAAAGACACTGTATCTATGAAGTAATATTCTATTTTTTAAAGTCAGAAAGTGGACTTTTTAGAAGTTAAGAACAAATAAAATTAGAATAATATAGATTAAAGATCAACTAAGATTTCTTGAACTCTTTTACTTGTAGAAAGCATAGTTCTTTAAATTCTTTACATGTTAATTCCTTCAATCATCATTATGACAGCTTTACAGATTAAGTAGTATTATCCTCATTTACAGGTGAGAACAATGATAAAACAGAGAATGACTACCAGGATTTAAATCCTGGCAGTTCGGCCCCGATTCTATTTTTGAGGCACCATGGTATATATTGCCCTTTAATGTCCCCAAAAGGAACAAAATGCCTAATATGTAGAATAAAGATTCAGAAATGACAGAGTCATTCCAGGGAGGTTTACTGTCTATCCTAAAGTTACAGAAGGAAGTAGCTCATAAGAGGAAGGGAAGGAACTTACCCAGAAAATAAAACAAAAGTTGGTTCCCAAAGCTGATGTTCATGAATATTCAGCCAAAAGGCCACAAAAGTTCCTTTATAGTGGATGAAAAGACCCTTACTAAGGCCATCCACCATGATACTGCAGTGCATCAGGCATAAAGTGAACATCTTAAAACCTTCCCAGAGACACAGCAGGCCGCATACTAGGATTCATGAGTCAGAAAGATTTGACTTCTCGATAGCAACATTGGAAACTAAAGGACAGTGGAAATTAGCCTTCATAATTTTGAGTGAAAATGATTTCTAACCTAGAATTCTATATCAGACTTTCAGTATAAAAGTAGAAAAATTGTTCCAAAGCTGTATCACCTCTGCGCCTTTTTTTCAAGAGGATGTCAGAACAAAGGTCTAAACCAGTAATTCTCAACTGGGGGTGCTTTTGCCTCCGGGAAACATTTGTCAGTGCCTGAAGACGTTTCTGGTCGTGACTGGAAATGGGGATGTTCTTCAGGCATCTCTGGGTAGAGGCTAGAGATGCTGCCAGATATCTTATAGTGTATATGATAGAACCTCACAACCAAAATTTACAGGGCCCAGATGTCAGTTGTGCCAATATTGAGAAAGCCTGGTGTATACCAAAAGAGACAGTGATGTGGGACTTTGGAATCAGGGACTCCAAACAGGAGAAGCGTGAAGGGTGTGAGCACAGGGTGACGGTTCTGTGGCAGGCCGGGGGATCGGCCAAGCACAGACAGGAACTGACAGACTACCTGGCCATGGGGACGACTGTTTTGAAATGATGTTTAGAATTTTAAGATTTTGTGAAAAATTAATGGCTGGCTCACAGAACATTAAGAAAACAACAACAACAAAAGTTTTGTCAAGGAAAAGGATGAGCAGAAAAGGAAATGTATAGCTTCCCTGGTGGCTCAGTGGTAAAGAATCTGCCTTCCAGTGGAGGAGACACGGGCTTGACCTGATCGGGGAAGATCACACATGCTATGGAGCAGTGAAGCCCATGAGCCACAACTACTGAGCCCGTACTCTAGAGAGCTCAGAAGCTGCAACTGCTGAGCCCACATGCTGTAACCACTGAAGCCGGCATGCCCCAGAGCCCGTTCTCTGCAACAAGAGAATCCACTGCATTGAGAAAGAAGCCCACCACTGCAACTGGAGAAAAGCCTGTGCATCAAAGATCCGGCACAGCCAAAAACAAATAAATAAAATTGTAAAAAAAAAAAAGAAAGAAAGAAAGAAATGTAATAATAGTATATACCATTATACCATTACCACATGACTGAACTTTGAAATATATTTACACGGTTTGAACAATATAAACACTAGATAGATAATGGAGCACAGAGGAGCCTGGTGTGCAACAGTCCATGGGGTCGAAAAGAGTCAGACACGACCTAGCAACGGAACAACAACGTTGATTTAACCATAAATTATGACATAGTTGTGCTGCATTGCGAGGCATTACATCATCACAAGACAACTAAATCTTTACTTTTCATAGGAATCCAAAAGTAGGACATAAAAAATGAGTAGAAACATATTAATACTATTTAGGAAAATGGAGGCACATATCAGGGAAAACATGTGAAAGTGTGGGAGGAAGTTACCTCTAAGTAGCACTTAAGGTGGGGAGGGAACTGGTAGGGCAGGGATGTACTCTCTTTTGGTTTGGCTCTGTATATAAAACTATTTGACTTTTTCAAATCAGACATGTCTATGATTTGCATATATTTTTCTTCTTAAATATTCATCTTTCCCACTGGGTATATGCAGTTTAATATCAGGGTGATTATTACATATAAAAGACCTATGAATATCAGAAGCACTTTTCCCAAATGATCCAAGAGTCTATGAAAAGTGAGAAGGGGTCTCGTGACTTTGGATGTAGTACTTCAGGGTCTAAGACTGCTGAGACCTTGCCTTTTTATTCAGAACCCACCAGAAAAAAAAAGGTGGGGTGGAAATTAAATCCCATTTGTTTTCCAGCTCTTCCACATTGACTTTGGACATATTCTTGGAAATTTCAAGTCTAAATTTGGCATTAAAAGGGAGCGAGTGCCTTTTATTCTTACTTATGATTTCATTCATGTGATTCAGCAAGGAAAAACAGGAAACACAGAAAAATTTGGCCGGTGAGTATTGTCCTCGTGTCAGAGTAAACACATCTACTGTTTTCTCGTATGACCAGTTAGGCTAGCATTTCTTAGCTGAGAGATATTTAATTGGGGAGATAGTCTGCTAAACAGGAGGTTTCAGGGAATTTGCCTGTGAAATCCATGTTCTGATTCAGAGAATGAAAAATAATGCTAGGAATTTGAGATAAATTACTGTTTTATTCCAGTAGAATGCTGCCTTTTACCTGCATTGGAAAATTCTCTGAAACT
>SJYG01000279.1:2908367-2948076 GCA_006410535.1 Litocranius walleri | reverse complement strand
GTGAAAAGGTCACGGACTGGCCTACTTTCTGATGTCTGTGATAGTCACAGTTCCAGATGTTCTTGTTTCCTGGCTCAGGGGCCACAGAAGAGAAGACAGATAGGCATCATGAGACCGCAGCCCCTGACTGACCGTGACCCTACTTGCAAAGACCCTAACCTTAGTTTTTCCAGGAATAGTTGATTTACAATATTGTGTCAATTGCTTTCATATGTGACACATATGCACTTCTAACACTGTGTTTTAAGTAGATAAATAGTGATGGCATACTATACAGCCCAGGGAACGCCACTCAGCGCGCTGTGGCGACCTGATGAGCAGGAAGTCCGAAAGCGTGGAGACGTACGTGTGTGAAAGGCCGATCCACGCTGCTGCACCACAGGGACTAACAGCACTGTAAAGCAAATATGCTCCAATAAAGATCACTTTTTAAAAATTTCTGCTGATTCAGTTCTATGTATTTATATATTCTACTTCATGTTTCCTATTGTGGTTTATTACAGGATATTGAATAGAGCTCCCTGTGCTATACAGCAGGACCTTGTTGTGTATCTGTTCTGTATATAATAGCTTGCATCTGCTAATTCCAAACTCCCAACCCATCCCCTGCCCCCTTGGAAACCACAAATCTGTTCTATATGTCTGTCAACACATTTTTAATATTTCATTACATTGGACAAGAAGATATGCTTCGGGTTTTAGGGGAACAAAAGCTGAAGAAAGTAACTGTGCCACTAAATTGCTGGCCTTACGCCTTGGCCCTTTTTTTTTTTTAATGCCTTAATCATTTCACATTTAAGTTCCTTCATTTGTAAAATATAGATAATAACAGTATCTATCCCATGGAATCTTCATAAGGACCAAGTTATTTATACAGTAAGGCATATAGAACCATACCTAGTACTTAATTACATGTATTACCTGTTATTAACAATGATCATTATATCCTCTTTGGATAATGCGATGTTTCAATTAAAATATCAGATAAATTAACTCAGAAATTTAGAAAGCAGTAGAAATAGGGGTATCGTCAGATATTTAAGAATAAATTCTAGGTGTTGTGAGGCTTGAAACTTACGCAAGCCTCAGAAAAAGGCCCTCTCCGTAAGAAAATAAATGCAAACTTACGAACATAAAATCAGGAATGAAGGGTGCTCACATTAGCAGTGCTCAGAAGGTTAAACATAGATATGTGCCTCAGCAGGCGAGCTGTTAGAAAGAACTAGTGGGACATTCATACAGCAGAATACCAAGAAGCCACTCGCAGCAGTGAGGCCTGCACTGGCACGGGGAGGGCGGCATGCCAGGAGAGGGAAGCAAGGCGCACGCTGGCAGATATGCCAGGTGGTTTAGCCAGCACCCACTGCTTCAACTTTGCTTACTAAGAGATCTTGGAGAAGGCAATGGCAGCCCACTCCAGTGTTCTTGCCTGGAGAATCCCAGGGACGGGGGAGCCTGGTGGGCTGCCGTCTATGGGGTCACACAGAGTCAGACACGACTGAAGCGACTCAGCAGCAGCAGCAAGAGATCTTAGTATTCCTTAGGTGGGAGGCAATGAGCAATTTTTCTTTAAGGAAAGTTAGGCAAATACCACAGATAGGCCAAGCAAAATCACAGGTAGATGTTTGGGTAGAAAACTGATATAAACACCTCTCTAGAAAGGGCCAAGAAAGTTGATTCTCCTGAGTTGTGCCTGTTTCCACATGTTTCGTCTTTCTGCAGTGGTGCTGAGGTCAGTGAACAGGACAAGAGGGGTCAAGTAAACTAGACGGAGGGGAGGACACCTCCCAGCTCGTTCCTAAGGATTCAGAAAGGGCGAGCTCATGCTAAGGGAAGGGCACCTCACAGCTCGCTACCATGGTTCAGGAGGGGCAAGTTCACATTAACCGAGTTCTGTGCCACAGACTGGAAGTAAGACCTTTACATTCCTACTGCACGAACATTTTTTTCCTTCTGTGACCTAAAGAATATTTCGTCATCTATTCTTGTTACTCTCTAGTCTCTCCCCATGGAAACTGTAGAAAGAAAGAAAGAAAGAAAGAAAGAAAGTGAAGTCGCTCAGTCGTGTCTGACTCTTTGCAACCCCATGGACTGTAGCCCACCAGGTTCCTCCATCCAAGGGATTTTCCAGGCAAGAGTACTGGAATGGGTTGCCATTTCCTTCTCCAGGGGATCTTCCCAACCCAGGGATTGAACCTGGGTCTCTCACATTGTAGGCAGATGCTTAACCGTCTGAGCCACCAGGGAAGTCCATGGAAACTGTAAGCTGTTTTCCAAAAAATTTTTTTTCAAGATGAGTGCTTTAATCTTTCTAGTTAACATCATTTGTATCAGTAAGTACAATATTTTTAGATCTCACATTAGTCAGTAAAGATTTATTTTTTTAAGGGTCTGACTAAGAACAGGAAGACAGGAAATATAGAATGTCAGACTTCACACTTGGATCAAAACTTAAGATTGTTTCCTTCTTTGCAGTAAAACTATACTACAGACTTGTGTGTTTTAGCTTTAATCCCATGATTCATCATGGATTGGATTGGGACATTGTGAAAAAGAAAATCTTGCTGCATTCAGGGTGCTTATGCCCTGATAATTCTTTTCCAGATCATCGGATGCAAACACATTTCCTCTCGTAATGTCACTGAAGTCAGGAAGGCATGTGCTCAAGGCATGTCCTTCCAGCCGCGCAGAGCAGCCTGACCAGCTTCTGGAATGGGGACTGCGCCACGCGGTTATCTGAGCATCAGAAAAGGGAGTAGCTCTGCAAGGGTTCCCACGCTGACCAGCACACCACATTCAGCGAACACATTCCTCAGTAGTGACAGATCGTCAAAACGGATACCAAACCAGGCGCTTTCAATACCGGCCCTTGGCAGCTGCTGCGGCAGCTGCGAGGACTGGGCGCTTCCAACAGTGAGAATCCCCGGGTTCGCGCACGCTCTGTTCCAGATCACCGTGAGTATGTACGGTTGCTGCTTTTTCCTGGCAAAGAAAACTTATAGTAAAATCTTCTTTCTTCTCAGTCTCAACAAAAGCCATAGTTTCTTTTTTTTTTTTAATCACCTGTGCTTTACAGAATTTCTGCAGGCTTTTCTTATTTTGAGTCCTAGCCAGCTGGGAGAATGGTCTCCTGCTCCACTTGCTTATCCAACAGCCATGAACAAATAGTTTAACCTCTAAAACCCCTCAGCTAAGCTTTGAATTTCCTCTGGGAAAACTGCACTGAACATAAGGGTTTGATGTTTGTTCAATTGCTGGGCAGGAAATTAGATTTTTATTTCTGGTCCAGAATCCATATCCAGCATGCAGTCAGCTTCATCTAAAATTAAATATTTAAGTTCTCTGAGACCAGTGTTTTCTTTATGATATCTGTTAGTCTTCTAGAAGTAGCACATGATAATCTTAGCCTTGTAATGTCTGAGAGAGATAGGGGCCACCGTTCATGATTCAGGCACTCTGTTAGACCACTGGCAGACTTCTTTGCTTTTATCCTTGCACACAGATAGAGGTAGGGACTGCTTTTTCACTTTACATACAATGAAACAGAGGCCTGGAGAGGTTAGATAATTTATCTTCTAAGTAGCAGAAGCAGGAACCATCTGAGACTTTATGGACAATGCTAATCTGAGAACTAGAAATGCTAACAGGAATCTTTATAAAATTGGTCTGCATTTTGAAGCATTCCTGTCTCTTGTGCCAAAGAGAGGCTGCCCCAACCTTCCTATGAAGTGAGAAGAGAAAGACTGCGCTTCCCTGTTTCTGTAGTTAGGACGGCTTTAGTTAAACTGAAAGACAGGCAAAGCGAGACTCAGGGCCTTCTCCATCTCTGCGCTGGCAGCCCCTGCTCAGCACCATCCACGCGGTCACCCAGGACCCGAGTCTGGGCCAGCTTCCAGAATTAACTCCGCTTCCCTTAGCCTTCGCTGTTGGTCATGGCGGGAAGGTAATCGCAGGAGAGCATTGTCTTGAGGAAGCTTAGTTCGCAGAATTTGGAAACAGACTGGGTTCGAAAAACAATTCCCACACTTATTAGTTCTGTCACTTTGGATAATACGAGTACTCATTCCAAAAATTTGGAATATGGACAGTTCCTCACGTGGATGTATAAGCATTAGAGATGATATAGATGAATGATGAGGCTCACAGTAGGTACCCTTAAGATACAGCTGCTACTCACAGTCGATAGCAGAATTTTGGGTAGATATGAAACCAAGGAAAGAAGAGAAGGGAAAAGCAAGGGAGAA
Organism: Litocranius walleri; assembly: GCA_006410535.1. Lineage (NCBI taxonomy): Eukaryota > Metazoa > Chordata > Mammalia > Artiodactyla > Bovidae > Litocranius > Litocranius walleri. The sequence goes on along the minus strand of SJYG01000279.1, from coordinate 2,943,832 downwards.
AGGGGGAGGCACACCAAATGGAATGCAGAGTTCCAGAGAGCAGCAAGGAGAGGCAGGAAGGTCTTCTATGAACAGTGAAAAGAAATAGAGGAAAACAACAGAGACTTCTTCAAGAAAAATGGAAATATCAAGGAACATTTTTCATCCAAAGATGTGCACAATAAAGGGCAGAAATGGTAGAGACCTAATAGAAGCCAAAGAGATTAAGAAGCGATGAAAAGAATACACAGAATAACTGGACGAAAAAGACCTTCGTGACCTGGATAACGAGGATGGTGTAGTCTCTCACTCAGAGCCAGACGTCCTGGAGTGTGAAGTCAAGTGGGCCTTAGGAAGCACTGCTGCCAATAAAGCTAGTGGAGGTGATGGGATTCCAGCAGAGCTATTTAAAACCCTAAAAGATGACGCTATTGAAGTGTTGCACTCAATTTGCCAGCAAATTTGGAAAACTCAGCAGTGGCCATAGGACTGGAAAAGATCAATCCTCAGCCCAGTTCCCAAGAAAGGTGGTACTAAGGAATGTCCAAACCACCAGACAATTGCACTCATCTCCCATGTTAGTAAGGTTATGCTCAAAATTCTCCAAGCTAGGTTTTAGCATTATGTGAACCAAGAACTTCCAGGCGTTCAAGCTGGGTTTATAAAAGGCAGAGGCACCAGATATCAAATTGCCAACATTTGGTGGATCATAAAGAAAGCAAGGGAATTCCAGCAAAACATCTACCTCTGTTTAATTGACTATGCTAAAGCCTTTGACTGTGTGAATCACAACAAACTGTGGAAAACTCTTAAAGAGATGGGAACACCAGACCACCTGACCTGTCTCCTGAGAAAGCTGAATACGGGTCTGGTATCACAGTTAGAACTCTGTATGGAGCAACTGACTGGTTCAGGATTGAAAAAGGAGTATGACAGGGCTGTTTATTATCATACTGTTTATTTAATTTATAGGCAGACCACACCATGCAAAATGCTGGGCTGGATGAGTTACAAGCTGGAATCAAGATTGCTGGGAGAAATATTAACAACCTCAGATATGTGGATGATACCACTCTAATGGCAGAAAGCGAGGAGGAACTAAAAAAACCTCTTGATAAGGGTGAAGGAGGAGAGTGAAAAAATAGGCTTAAAACTCAATATTCAAAAAACTATGATCATGGCATCCAGTCCCATCAGTTCATGGCAAATAGAAGGGGAAAATGTGGAAGCAGTGACAGATTTCCTCTTCCTGGCTCTAAAGTCACTGCGGATGGTGGCTGCAGCCATGGAATTAGACGGTGATTGCTTCTCAGCAAGAACGCTGTGACAAGCCTAGACACTGTGTTAAAAGTCCAAGAAATCGCTTTGCAGACAAAGGTCCATACAGTCCAAGCTACAGTCTCTCCAGCGTGTGTGTGTGTGAAGTCGCTCAGTCGTGTCCGACTCTTTGCGACCCCGTGGACTGTAGCCCACCAGGCTTCTCTGTCCATGGGATTCTCCAGGCAAGAATACTGGAGTGGGTTGCCATTTCCTTCTCCAGGGGATATTCCCGACCCGGGGATCGAACCCAGGTCTCCCGCACTGGAGGCAGACGCTTTAACCTCTGAGCCACTGGGGAACTTCCAGTAGTCATGCACAAATATGAGAGCTGGGCCACAAAGAAGGGAGAGTGCTGAGGAACCGGCGCTTTCAAGCTGCGGTGCTGGAGAGGACTCCAGAGCTCCGTGAAGAGCAAGGAGAGCAAACCAGTCAACCTTAAAGGACATCAACCCTAAATACTCTTTGGAAGGACTGAAGCTGAAGCTGAAGCTCCAATTCTTTGGCCACCTGACTTGAAAAGCTGACTCACTGGGAAAGACCCTGATGCTGGGGAAGACTAAAGGCAGAAGGAGAAGGGGATGACAGAGAATGAGATGGCTGGATGACATCACTGATGCTATGGACATGAACTTGGGCAAACTCCAGGAGATGGTGAGGGACAAGGAAGCCTGGTGTGCTGCACTCCATGGGGTTTCAAAGAGTTGGACGTGACTTGGTGACTCAACAACAACAACAAAATGAAGCCAATACTTTCCCAACAAAAAAAAAATAAAAGAAAAAAATTAGGGATTTATGATGTTACTAGAGTCAAAAGCACATCCTTAGATAACTTATAGCCACCCCAGTTTAAAATGAAAAATGTGTACATGTGAAACTATCTCTTAACTTGGGCTTACCTTGCCTACTTTGTATTGTCACCTGCATTTGCTCTTCTTTGGAGATTTTCTATCTTAAAAACGAGATTGGATCAGCCTTTCTTTAACAGATGTCCCTTTTCTTGGCACTAAGGTCCTACTGAGAATGGGACACTGTCCAATGTCTGTCCTTCTCCCTCAACTTGGAAAGAGAGGGAAAACTCCCATCCAAGTGTCGGGAGACAGTTCCCCACGGAGCTCTTGGGTTTCTGCAAAATTCACAGGCAGAACTAACTGCCCTTTTGCTCTCATTTGTCTTCTCCCAGACTGTATAGAGGGAAAGCCTTAAGACAGTGTTGGCGTCTCCACGCGGAGCAGAGCGTGGGCTCGCTTATTGTCCAGTGTAATGAAGACAGTGCTTCCCTTGGGGACTAAGTGTGGTGGGCTTGCTCTGAGGCCGTCAGTAGACTCAGAGTCTCTGCACTCAGGACTCCAGTGCCTGCTGTGTCCACTCGGGCTCTCTGCCTCCACAGCATGGGACTGGGGAGCGGGGAGGGCCAGCCCGGGTGGAGATCTTGTGTTGCTTGCTGTGCTTGGTTGATGAAGCCGCTGTCTCTAATCCAGGATTTTCTTGTCTTCTGCCAGCATGAAATTGACAGGCCAACTTATGAGCTTGAGAGGAGACAACAATTCACAGTTCTTGACACAGAGCATGCGGAAACTCTGAAATGTGCTGTTGTCAGCTCGGAGGACTCAGGAATTGCTTCTGTCTTCTGCTTACGGAGTACGGGTGGCTCAGGGCAACTGTCACAGGAGAGGTAGCACCTGAACTTCATCTTGAGAGACGAGAAGCTGGCCAAGTGGGATGGATGCCAAGAGGAAGAAATGAGACATGGGTGAGCACCTGCTTGTGAGACGCTGGAACGTTGGAGTTCAAATTGCGAGGCAGTGGGCGCGGCAGGGAGTGACCGAAACTGCAGGCGGGCACTGCTCTGAGGCAGGACAGGAGAGCCTGCTCTCGGGGGCTTCCGCTCTGCTGGACAGTCTCACTTTACTCGCACAGCAGCTTTTTTAGGTGTTACTAGCCTTTTTGGAGAAATTAAGTCTCGGAAAGTTTAACTTCTCTAAGAATAATAAGTTAAGAAGAAATACTAGAATGATGATATAGAACCAGTGTTCCTTCTTTCAGCCACTCAGTGAGCAGCTTTTGATTCTTACTCTGTAGGTGACCTCAGGAACCGTCTGTTTTCTGTTGCTGTTGTTTGCTCATTTCCCTTTTTCTTTCACATCAGGGTGTCCTAATCGAGAACATCATAGTTGGACAGTTTAGAAGCAGCATGAGGTTTTTGAATAGGCAAGAGTGAGTAGTTACAAGATAATTTTAATGATGCACTTGAGCATTTTTAAGGGGCCTGGAACTGGGTATATGGCTAAGAGAGTAATTAATGGACTTTTGGAAGTGTAGTATTTAATAAAGATGAAATGATCTTTAAAAGGCACAGTTTATAGCTGGAATGACTATGTAATTTCAGTTAACTGAAATAGGTGATTCTATTTAAGGAATTTTGAGGGACAACATTATTAAGTTCATAAAATAAGTGAGATGACGAACAGTACATTTCTTTTTTATTTTTTAATGAATTTATTTTAATTGGCGGCTAATAGCTTTACAATATTGTGGTGGTTTTTGCTGTCTATTGGCATGAATCAGCCATGGGTGTACACATGTCCCCCACCCTGAGCCCCCTCCCACCTCCCTCCCATCCCATCCAGCAGGGCTGTCCCAGGGCACCGGCTTCGAGTGCGTTGAACTTGGACTGGTGGTCTATTTTACATATGGAAATAAACACACTTCAGTGCTGTTCTCTCAAATCACCCCACCCTCACCTTGGACACCCCACAGAGTCCAAAAGTCTGTTCTTTACATCTGTGTCTCTTTTGCCGTCTTGCATACGGGGTCGTCATTACCGTCTTTCTAAGTTCCATATGTATGTGTTAATATATTGTACTGACTTACTGACTTACTTCACTTTGTATAATCGGCTCCAGTTTCATCCACCTCAATAGAATTGACTCAAATATGTTCTTTTTGATGGCTGAGTAATACTCCATTGTGTATAGGTACCACAGCTTTCTTATCCATTCGTCTGCTGATGGACACCTAGGTTGCTTCCATGTCCTGGCTATCATAAACAGTGCTGTGATGAACACTGGGGTACACGTGTCTCTTTCAGTTCTGGTTTCCTCAGTGTGTAAGCCCAGTAGAGGGACTGCTGGGTCATAAGGCAGTTCTATTTCCATTTTTTTAAGGAATCTCCGCACTGTTCTCCATAGTGGCTGCACTAGTTTGCATTCCCACCAACGGTGTAAGAGGGTTCCCTTTTCTCCACACGCTCTCCAGCATTTGTTGTTTGTAGACTTTTTGATAGCAGTCATTCTGACTGGCGTGAGATGGTGCCTCATTTTGGCTTTGATTAGCATTTCTCTGTAATGAGTGATGTTGAGCATCTTTTCATGTGTTTGTTAGCCATCTGTATGTCTTCTTTGGAGAAATGTCAAGCAGTATAAGTTTTGGAATAAGAGATATTCAGTTTTTCATTGAGTAGACAAGTTGTTGTTTCCATTGGTAATTACAGTCTAACAATTAAAGTTATAAAATCTGGCAGAGACAGCATTTAACAAATGTGTTTACCTCCCAGTGAGAAACAAAAACACACGAGAAATGTCACTGAGTTGGTTGCCTGGAGCTGTGCTGGGGATCTAACCGGGGCTGAGGCCCCTTGTTTCAGCCACGGAGGTTCTCTTCCTGCTCAGACTCACGCAGCCCGTAATGAGATGGATGCTGAGACTGAGGCAGCACAAGTCTTATTCCATGTTGAAAGAATGCTGAAGCAGAAACTTGGTTTGCAAATTAACTTCTCGGTTCAGCTGGGATAGCGCTCCTGCATGGATATGAGGGTCAAGGTAAAGCAGAGGGGACTGGGAAGAGTGGGCGGAGCATTCACGCCCGTCTGAGAATGGAAGTGGGGTTTGGACCTGGGCCTGACGCAGCACCGCTCTTCAGGCTTGGCGTGAGCGTCTCCGGTTGCCATGGCTTCAGTTGCCAACTGTCCTGGCAACGGTGGTGCCTCATTCAGCATGCTCACACTATTGCAATGAGTGTGTGATGAAGATGCAATCTAACAGAAGTCAGGTCTTCTGCCACCTGGGGCCTAGCTGGTTCTAACTTCTCGTTGTTCAGTTGCTCACTCATGTCTGACTCTTTGTGACCCTATGGATTACAGCACACAAGGCTTTCCTGTCCTTCACTATCTCCCAGAGCTTTTTCAGATTCGTCTCCATTGAGTCAATGATGCCATCCAAACATCTCATCCTCCGTCTCCCCCTTCTTCTGCCCTCAGTCTTTCTCAGCATCAGGGTCTTTTCAAATGCGTAGGCTCTTTGCATCAAGTGGCCAGAGTATTGGAGTTTCACCTCGAGCATCAGTCCTTCCAATGAATATTCAGGACTGATTTCTTTTAGGATGGACTGGTTGGATCTCCTTACAGTCCAAGGGACTCTCGAGAGTCTTCTCCAACACCACAGTTCAAAAGCAGCAATTCTTCGGCACTCAGTCTTGTTTATGGTCCAGCTCTCACATCTGTACATGTCTACTAGAGAAACTGTAGCTTTAACCATATGGACCTTTGTCAGCAAAGTGATGTCTCTGCTTTTTAATATACTGTCCAGGTTTGTCATAGCTTATCTTCCAAGGAACAAGTGTCTTTTAATTTCACAATTCTAACTAATTCTTGTTTTTCTCTTTGCAGCTTCCTCCTGAAACTTAGATAAAAGCAATTGGTTTCCATTTGAGGGAGGCACATGATTGCAAAGCAACAGAATTGGTAACAAATAGACTTTGTAAGAAGGATTAGAATGCTAATTTATCCACTCCACCTTTTACTGTATCTCATTAAATATAACTAGTAATATTATTACATGGCTTGTGGCTCAGGCGGTAAAGAATCTACCTGTAATGCAGAGACACAGGTTTGATCCCTGGGTTGGAAAGATCCCCTGGAGGAGGAAATGGCAACCCACTCCAGTATTCTTGCCTGGTGAATCCCATATTATTTCAGTTTTTCACTGAAATAATGGTTTCTCTCCCCAACTAAAGAATTTTGACTCAAAACACTGGAGGGATTTTCTTCTTTTTAATACCCCCTCATCACTTCTCTCTGAAACTCCCTCCAAGAGTTGAGTTCTGGAAAATATCCGAAGCAACAATTTCTTGTGAGGAGGAAAAACACCAACATTTCTGTAACTTTGGTGATTGACTTTACTTATTTTTTAAATAAAGCCTGAATGATTCATACTACCTGTGGATTTAAATGTATTTCTCTTATAATTTTAAAAAATGTAGCTTTTCTTTGAAAATGAAAATGAAAAGTTTTTTTGTTGTTTTTTTTTTAACAAAGCTTGTTCTCAAGTCTAAAGAGTCTGTATATGCACACAGTAAGTTTTAGAGCACTGTTTAATCAGAGCTCCGGTTAACTGACTGACTCACCATCTCCAGTAATGCAAGGACGAAATTCCTCACTTTTTGATAGGGACAACCGACTGAACATAAACCACAGCTCGCTCATTCTGATACATTGCGAGCAGCTGACTCCTTCTCAAGTGTTTTTTTCCACTGTGTGTGTGAACCACAAACAAACACAAGAAAGAGAGAGACACCAGCACCGTGGAGCTATCACACGGACTGTGTGTTAGTCACCTCAGCTCAGCTCAGCCGCTCAGGCGCGTCCGACTCTGCGACCCCATGAACCGCAGCACGCCGGGCCTCCCTGTCCATCACCATCTCTCGGAGTTCACTCAGACTCACGTCCACCGAGTTGGTGATGCCATCCAGCCATCTCATCCCCTGTCGTCCCCTTCTCCTCCTGCCCCCAATCCTTCCCAGCATCAGAGTCTTTTCCAATGAGTCAACTCTTTGCATGAGGTGGCCAAAGTATTGGAGTTTCAGCTTCAGCATCATTCCTTCCAAAGAAATCCCAGGACTGGTCTCCTTCAGAATGGACTGGTTGGATCTCCTTGCAGTCCAAGGGACCCTCAAGAGTCTTCTCCAACACCACAATTCAAAAGCAGCAATTCTTTGGCGATCAGCCTTCTTCACAGTCCAACTCTCACATCCATACATGACCACAGGAAAAACCATAGCCTTGACTAGACGGACCTTAGTCGGCAAAGTAATGTCTCTGCTTTTGAATATGCTATCTAGATTGGTCATAAATTTTCTTCCAAGGAGTAAGCGTCTTCTAATTTCATGGCTGCAGTCACCATCTGCAGTGATTTTGGAGCCAAAAAAATAAAGTCTGACACTGTTTCCACTGTTTCCCCATCTATTTCCCGTGAAGTAATGAGACCAGATGTCATGATCTTCATTTTCTGAATGTTGAGCTTTAAGCCAACTTTTTTGCTTTCCTCTTTCACTTTCATCAAGAGGCCCTTTAGTTCCTCTTCACTTTCGGCCATAAGGGTGGTGTCATCTGCATATCTGAGGTTACTGATATTTCTCCTGGCAATCTTGATCCCAGCTTGTGCTTCTTCCAGCCCAGCATTTCTCATGATGTACTCTACATCTAAGTTAAATAAGCAGGGTGACAATATACAGCCTTGACGTACTCCTTTTCCTATTTGGAACCAGTCTGTTGCTCCATGTCCAGTTCTAACTGTTGCTTCCTGACCTGCATACAGATTTCTCAAGAGGCAGATTAGGTGGTCTGGTATTTCCATCTCTTTCAGAATTTTCCACAGTCACTTAGTCATGTCCAACTCTTTGTGAGGCTCCTCTGTCCAGGGAATTCTCCAAGCAAAAATACTGAAGTGGGTTGCTATTCCCTTCTCCAAGGGATCTTCCTGAACCAGGGATTGAACCCAGGTTTTCCAGATTCTTTCCTGTCTGGGCCACCTGTGAAACCCTGGGGGGTAGAAGTGAGCCCTTGAAGGAGTGATTTCTTTATCATCCTGCAATGCAATTTACTTTTCAAATTACTGTATACAAATATTCTTGATGATGGTTTGAATATTTACATTTGAAAGTAAGAGTATTTCTTTTTTACATTATAAGCTTAAATTTAGCAGTGCTAATATCATCAGTAGAATGGTGATTTCCTCAGTTCTTGTCCTCTTGAGGGAAAGAATTCAGATGAGAGACATAGAAGAATTTTAGGTAGCAAGAGTTTTAAGCAAAGCAAAGGTATGCTCCTGAGAAAGGATGGGAGTGGGCTGTATGGAAATGAGAAGCAGCCTTGCAATGCAGCAGGACTGGGTTTTTTTAGAGTGGGAGTCCCTTCCTGTGTCCTGTTTCATTTGACTGACAACTTGATTGATAATTTTAGGTTATATTGTATAACTTTTCTCCTAGTGCACAGGTGCTTACCCATAAGCACCCAAGTGAAACCGATGGTTAGATGGGGGGCAAAAACCATAAGGCTAACTTATTACAAATATGGTAAATGAACCCCAGGTTTGAGTCACCTTTTAGGTCTTGATGCACCTGAACAAATCCGTCCTGGTGAATTTATCTTGCTTGGTCCTGTTATGGCTGCAAACTTAGTGGTGGTTCTCGGCCACAAGAGGGAGGTTTCTCGGTGTGTTCTGATCACCAGTGTCCACGTGGGGGAGGGAAGATGACCCCATCCAAGAAAGGGCGGGACCGCTTATGTCTGACTAACTACTTAGTAATCTCCCCTCGGGAGCTGGGACCCTAATATCTTTGGGAAGGTGAATGTTGTCTCTCTCTGGCTACCTCCTGCTGAAAAGGATTGTAGAGGGGTTTAGGGTCACTCCTCTTGTTGACTGTTGGGTCCCTGTCCACTTGTTCTAGGGGCTGATCCAAGGTCTCACTTAGAATGATATTGTCTCTTGGGGGCCAATACCCTCGACTGAGGACCATCTGAAGTCTTATTGGCTGCCACATCCAAAGTTGCTCCAGGCTCTGTCCTCATGAGGACGGTCCTTGATTAGGAAACTGGCTGGAGCTGAGGGGCACTTCAGCTCAAGGCCAGGATTCAGTCAGTGGCTGACCCTAGGTCCCTTCAGATTGAGGGGCAGTCTCTCTTCCAAGTGCTGAACGTGTTGTTTGGGGCCCTGGCTTGCAGGGCTTCTGTGTCTCCAGCCAGCCTGCCTTCCAGTGTCCTGGTTTCCCAGTGACGGCTTCCCAGTGATGGCTCTTGCTGATGGAGCCTTCTGGGGCTCCCAGGAGTTGAACAACAGGCTTATGATGTTGCCAACAGTTGGGCCTGCCTTTTACTTTGTGTTTCTCCCTCTCCCTCTCCTTCTCCATTGTAGAATACAGAGGTGGGCGCCCTAAGGAGCTCTGGGGAGGCAACGTTTGGTCCCAACGTCACCTTTGTATTTTCCTCCTAGGTCTTGGCAGCCCACGTGATGAAGCAGTCAATAATCCAAATTAATGTGCTCTGTGAGTACTTCTCTCTCAGTCGTAGAAGGTGGTGGGCCTTGGTCTATGGTGGCCAGTCGGCTTCAGTTTACATTGTTTTAGTCCCTCAACCAGGCGGAAGAGAAAGGTGGTCCATCCAGGTTAACTTGAAGCAGGAGATAGACGCAAGGCTAGGCATTTACAACTAGCCTCCTGTTTTCATTTCTCGGGTCAAGAAAAAGAGTTTATCCTGGACACTTACAGCTAGACTCCTGTTTGCATTTCCTAAAACGGGAGATAGGTGGTCCCCAGGTTAGCTATTTACAGCCAGCCTCCTGTTTGTTCTCCAAAATGGGAGTAACAACTAAAGGAGGGTAAATAGCCAGGTTTTGTCTCCTATAGAAACCTGCAGATAACAGTTACGCCAAGTGTGAAGAGGGGTTAGCCCTCGTTTGAGTAAAGGATCAAGAGGTCGTATGTTTCCCATGCTTGGGGCAAGGGAGACACTGTAGTCCCAAGGAGTCCAACACAACTTAGTGACTGGACAATAAGAAAGGCTCCTTGAAGGTGGAAAAGCAGAGGTTGCTGTTCAGTCCCTAAGTCATGTCCGACTCCTCGTGACCCTGTGGGCTGCAGCCCACCAGATTTCCCTGTCCTTCTCTATTTCTCAGACTTTGCTCAAGCTTATGTCTATTGAGTAGGTGATGTCATCCAACCATCTCATCCTCTGTCGTCCCCTTCTCCTCCTGCATTCAAGCTTTCCCAGCATCAGAGTCTTTTTCAATGAGTCAACTCTTCACATCAGGTGGCCAAAGTACTGGAGCTTCAGCATCAGTCCTTCCAATGAATATTCAGAGTTGATTTCATTTAGGATGGACTGGTTGGATCTCCTTGCAGTCCAAGGAACTCTCAAGAGTCTTCTCCAGCACCACAGTTTGAAAGCATCAATTCTTTGGCTCTCAGCCTTCTTTCTGGTCCAACTCTCACATCTGTACATAATGACTGGAAAAACCATGGCTTTGAGTATATGGACCTTTGTTGGTAAAGTGATGTCTCTGCTTTTTAACATGCTGTCTAAGTGTGTTACGGTTTTTCTTCAAAGGAGCAGGCATCTTTAAATTTTGTGGCTGCAGTCACCATCCACAGTGATGTTGGAGCCAAAGAAAATAAAATCTGTCACTGTTTCTATTTTTTCCCCATTTATTTTTCATGAAGTGATGGGACCAGATGCCATGATCTTAGCTGTTATTGTTGTTGTTGTTTTAATATTGAGTTTTAAGCCAGCTTTTCCGTTCTCCTCCTTCACTCTCTTAAGAGGCTCTTTAGCGCCTCTTCACTTTCTGCCATAAGGGTGGTGTCATCTGCACATCTGAGGTTATTGATGTTTCTCTTGCAATACTGATTCCAGCTTGTAAGTCATCTAGCCCAGAGTGTTGCATGATGTGCTCTGCATAGACGTTAAGTAAGTAGGATGACAATGTACAGCCTTGACGTGCTCCTTTCCCGACTTTGAACCAGTCCATTGTTCCACATCCGCTTCTAACTGTTGCTTCTTGTCTTGCATACAGGCTTCTCGGGAGACAGGAGGGGCACACCTCATAATTTGTGATGCTAATTCGTGATCCTGTAGGCCTTTGGGCTGGAATCCATCTTGGGAAAAAAGGTTGAGCTCAAATGTCGGGAAGTGTCCTAAACTCAAAGGTCATGGTTAGATGCCCAAATTTGTCTAGCTATGTAAGAAAAAAGTCATAAAAATTATAATCATATTTAGCAATTCATTTAATCCCATGTAGTTAATTTTTGTTCTCTATGAGTGCAGCTTTTTCCATTAGTTTTGTTGACCTTGTTTGATGATTGAGGATGATAGAGACAGTGATGGTTTTAAGAACTTTGTGAGGTTTTTGTTAAGGCTTACATAATTGGCCAATGAAGTGGTTACCTTGATCACTGGAGATTGTAGAAAGTACACCCCAAGCGGAAAACATATTTTCTAGCTATTTCTTTTTCTTTGTGAGGGCATTGATAGTTTCCAGTAAATGGTGTTGGATTCGTGATGTACCTTTGGGACCAGGGGCCAGGCTGGATCACTCAAGAGCTTCTGTGTAGCAGAGTTTTATTACAGGAAGAAAAGGGACAGAGGAAGCTTCTGACATAGACATCAGAAGGGGGATGGAGAGAGCCCCCTTCACTAGTCTTATCAAGGCCTTATATACTTTTCCCAGATCCACTCCCACAACATACAGCTTAAATTAACAAGATTGAAACTAACAATAGAAAGATCTTGCCAGGTCTACTCTAGTCATAAGGTTGTTGTTAAGGAGAAACATGTCCTGAACAAGATACATTGTTGGGAGTCCCCTGGTGGCTAATACTCGTGCTCCCAATGCAGGGAACTTAGGTTCGATCCCTGGTGAGGAAATTAGATCCCACATGCTACAACTACTGCTAAGTCACTTCAGCCGTGTCCGACTCTGTGCAACCCCATAGACGGCAGCCCACCAGACTTCCCCACCCCTGCGATTCTCCAGGCAAGAACACTGGAGTGGGTTGCCGTTTCCTTTTCCAATGCATGAAAGTGAAAAGTGAAAGTGAAGTCGCTCAGTCATGCCCGACTCTTAGCGACCCATGGACTGCAGCCTGTCCATGGATTTTTCCAGGCAAGAGTACTGGAGTGGGGTGCAGAAATAAATAAGTAAATAATTTTTTTTTTAAAGATACATTGTTATATTGACTAAGACAAAGCAACGTAAAAAGCTTGTCCTTCCTCCTCCTTGAGAGCTCCAGATGCCTACCTCCTCCTTGAGCTCAGGACCCCTTTCTCCTCCTTGAGAGCTCCAGACGCCTACCTCCTCCTTGAGCTCAGGGCCCCTTCCTCCTCCTTGAGAGCTCCAGACGCCTACCTCCTCCTTGAGCTCAGGGCCCCTTCCTCCTCCTCAGGGACCCTGGACTTCTTGTCAACTTGCCTAAGGATTGACTCTCTCATTATTAGCCCTACAGCCAAGGAAGGCTTTAACTCATCAAATAAATAAATGAGGTTTTCCAGGGAGCCTGGACAAGCCAAGTGGCTATCTTGGATTTCCCATACCCCTGGCTATTTGATTTGCAGTTCTTGTTTACATGTTTAAATTCTCTGATTTAGGAGTAGACTGTTGCCACGCTACAAGGACATCAGGATGGCAAAAGTCTACCAATGAGGGGTTAATCTTTTCATAGAAATGTCAAAAAGAAACTTCCTTTGCTTAACATAGAGAGAAAAAAGTCAAATTCCAGCATTGTATTAGCTCATTATTAATAACAAAATTCAATTACCTAATTAAATTCAATCTAGTCTTAATCCTGAAAATGTACAGATATTTTTTCTTAAAGTTCCTCTTTCACAAATCTTTTTTACTTTCTGGATCCTTATTAATTTGTCCTATCTTTTCCCCATGCATAGGGTTTCCCAGTAGCTGATAGTTAATGGGTAAAGAATCCTCCAGAAATGCAGGAGACTCAGCAGATGCAGGTGGGACCCCTGGGTCAGGAAGATCCCTGGAGGAGAGAATGGCAGCCCACTGCCATATTCTTGCCTGTAAAATTTCATGGACAGAGGAGCCTGGTGGCCTACAATCCATGGGGTCACAAAGAATCCGACATGATTGAATGACTGAGGACACGCACACAGGCAACCAGCTACAGGACAAACTCCTCCTTTTTTCCTCAACAAAAGTATCTCTTGTCTACATACCTTCTCTCAAGGACAACATATCCTACTAGTTTGAAACACTGAAATGCTTCCCTTATCATTTAGCAGCTTTATATATTATAATTTTTTAAACTTTAAAAGACCTTAAAAAGACTGAGGAACAAGTAACTGAACTATTATATCAGCCTTTTCTGATTAGCAAACTTAAGAAAAGATACTTAAAGTTTGTATTTGTCTTTGACAACTCAAGTGTTAAATTACCTACCCCCTTTTTTCTGAAGAATTGATGTTTTTGAACCACGGTGTTGGAGAAGACTCTTGAGGGCCCCTTGGACTGCAAGGAGATCCAACTAGTCCATCCTAAAGGAGATCAGTCCTGATCCCTGGTGAGGAAATTAGATCCCACATGCTACAACTACTGCTAAGTCACTTCAGCCGTGTCCGACTCTGTGCAACCCCATAGACGGCAGCCCACCAGACTTCCCCACCCCTGCGATTCTCCAGGCAAGAACACTGGAGTGGGTTGCCGTTTCCTTTTCCAATGCATGAAAGTGAAAAGTGAAAGTGAAGTCGCTCAGTCATGCCCGACTCTTAGCGACCCATGGACTGCAGCCTGTCCATGGATTTTTCCAGGCAAGAGTACTGGAGTGGGGTGCAGAAATAAATAAGTAAATAATTTTTTTTTTAAAGATACATTGTTATATTGACTAAGACAAAGCAACGTAAAAAGCTTGTCCTTCCTCCTCCTTGAGAGCTCCAGATGCCTACCTCCTCCTTGAGCTCAGGACCCCTTTCTCCTCCTTGAGAGCTCCAGACGCCTACCTCCTCCTTGAGCTCAGGGCCCCTTCCTCCTCCTTGAGAGCTCCAGACGCCTACCTCCTCCTTGAGCTCAGGGCCCCTTCCTCCTCCTCAGGGACCCTGGACTTCTTGTCAACTTGCCTAAGGATTGACTCTCTCATTATTAGCCCTACAGCCAAGGAAGGCTTTAACTCATCAAATAAATAAATGAGGTTTTCCAGGGAGCCTGGACAAGCCAAGTGGCTATCTTGGATTTCCCATACCCCTGGCTATTTGATTTGCAGTTCTTGTTTACATGTTTAAATTCTCTGATTTAGGAGTAGACTGTTGCCACGCTACAAGGACATCAGGATGGCAAAAGTCTACCAATGAGGGGTTAATCTTTTCATAGAAATGTCAAAAAGAAACTTCCTTTGCTTAACATAGAGAGAAAAAAGTCAAATTCCAGCATTGTATTAGCTCATTATTAATAACAAAATTCAATTACCTAATTAAATTCAATCTAGTCTTAATCCTGAAAATGTACAGATATTTTTTCTTAAAGTTCCTCTTTCACAAATCTTTTTTACTTTCTGGATCCTTATTAATTTGTCCTATCTTTTCCCCATGCATAGGGTTTCCCAGTAGCTGATAGTTAATGGGTAAAGAATCCTCCAGAAATGCAGGAGACTCAGCAGATGCAGGTGGGACCCCTGGGTCAGGAAGATCCCTGGAGGAGAGAATGGCAGCCCACTGCCATATTCTTGCCTGTAAAATTTCATGGACAGAGGAGCCTGGTGGCCTACAATCCATGGGGTCACAAAGAATCCGACATGATTGAATGACTGAGGACACGCACACAGGCAACCAGCTACAGGACAAACTCCTCCTTTTTTCCTCAACAAAAGTATCTCTTGTCTACATACCTTCTCTCAAGGACAACATATCCTACTAGTTTGAAACACTGAAATGCTTCCCTTATCATTTAGCAGCTTTATATATTATAATTTTTTAAACTTTAAAAGACCTTAAAAAGACTGAGGAACAAGTAACTGAACTATTATATCAGCCTTTTCTGATTAGCAAACTTAAGAAAAGATACTTAAAGTTTGTATTTGTCTTTGACAACTCAAGTGTTAAATTACCTACCCCCTTTTTTCTGAAGAATTGATGTTTTTGAACCACGGTGTTGGAGAAGACTCTTGAGGGCCCCTTGGACTGCAAGGAGATCCAACTAGTCCATCCTAAAGGAGATCAGTCCTGGGTGTTCATTGGAAAGACTGATGTTGAAGCTGAAACTCCAAAACTTTGGCCAACTCATGCGAAGAGCTAACTCATTGGAAAAGACCCTGATGCTGGGAAAGAGTGAAGGCAGGAGAAGGGGACGACAGAGGATGAGATGATTGGATGACATCACCGACTCAATGAACATGGGTTTGTGTGGACTCTGGGAGTTGGTGATGGACAGGGAGGCCTGGCATGCTGCAGTCCTTGGGGTCACAAAGAGTCCTACATGACTGAGCAACTGAACTGAACTGAACTGAACCCCCTTTTCATAATTTCCATTTTAAAAAGATGGGAAGTTAAGGTTTCTGGAAGACTAGGTAGAACATTTGCATTTCAAAAGCATAGGAGGAGAAAGGCAACTTCCCTGTAGAAAGCTGTCTTTGTTTCCTTAAAGACAGAAAAATTATTTGTTTGTTTTTTTCTTAATACTTACAAACCTCTTAGATAAGTAGGAAAGGTTTTAGGAGTAGTAAAAATGTTGGTGAGCTTTGATTAGTCAAGCAAAGGAACAAGAGACAGTGGGAAAAAGCTTCCTGAGTTCCAGGCCCTAAATTCTTCAGAGAGGGAGGGAGGGGACCTAGGCACTAAGCCAACAAAACAGATTTTTATCTTGGAAACAAAAGGAAGAAAAACAAATAGAGCTGAAGGGTAGGGCTGGAGTGCCACAAGACAACAAGGGAAAAGCTTCCCTCAGGTATGGTTTTTGTGACATTGAGAAGGGCTGCCTCTTTGAAGAAGTCAAAGAGGCAACACCTGACCTGCTGGCAGAGTTGTCAGGGAGGCTCGTGATCTATTGACAGTCTAAGGGGTTAAAAGAGCAGGAAGACACGGGAAATCCAGGACAGGAGGGAGGTGTGCCATGCCAGGATGCTTCCTGGGCCAGAGGTTTGTAAGCCTGCTGAGCCTGACCACTGAGGACTGGGGGGTAAATCTGGGAGAGGGTGCAGTGGGCCCTCCAGCTGGGCCCTCAGTGCAGTTTCAGCATCCTGGAACGAGCCTGGGAGTAAGAGTGAGTAGTGATGCCGAAATTCTGAGCAAATCTAAGAGAAAAAGTTTTGGGTGCAGCAGCAGCAATGAATAGGTTTAATTGCTTTCAAAAGGGAGACACACCCCCTCATGACCCTCAGAACTGCTTGCTCCCTTCTGGGAGAGCTTGGTGGGAGCGTCACAGCGATGAAAAGGCTCTGATGCGGGTGAAGACCGAAGGTGGGAGGAGAGGGGGCGGCAGAGGGTGAGCTGGCTGGATGGCACCACCGACTCGATGGACATGAGTCTGAGTGAACTCCGGGAGGTGGTGATGGACAGGGAGGCCTGGCGTGCTGCGGTCTATGGGGTCGCATAGAGTCGGACACGACTGAGTGACTGAACCATCCAGCAGAGATTCAAGGGTAGGGTTGCTGATAAGGATCAGGAGACTCCACTGCTTTAATCCGGTCTTAGGTAGTCTGCTAATAAAAAGGCTTCCCAGGTAGCTCAGTAGTGAAGAGTCCACCTACTAATGCAGGAGGTGTGGGCTCAATCCCTGGGTCAGGAAGATCTCCTAGAGAAGGAAATGGCTAGCCAGCTCCAGTGTTCTTGACTGGGAAGTCCCATGGACAGAGGAGCCTGGCTGGCTACAGCCCATGGGGTCGCAGAAGATTGAAATGGGACTTAGGGACTAAAAAAACAGTCTCCTATTGAGCTTTTCCTTGGAGAAGTCAATGGAACTCCACTCCAATATTCTTGCCTGGAAAATCCCATGGATGGAAGAGCCTGGTGGGCTGCAGTCCATGGGGTTGCAAAGAGTCAGACACAACTGAGCGACTTTTTTCACTTTTTACTTTCCTGCACTGGAGAAGGAAATGGCAACCCACTCCAGTGTTCTTGCCTGGAGAAACCCAGGGATGGCAGAGCCTGGTGGGCTGCCATCTCTGGGGTTGCACAGGGTCGGACACGACTGAAGTGGCTTAGCAGTAGCAGCAGCACTGAGCTTTTCTGTTCCTTTAATCTGGCCTCAGGTGGACTTCTCTGAAATGAAAAATACATCTTCCACCTGTTGAGAGTTTCAGTTCTGTAAAGAGTTCTGTGTGCCCCTTGAAATGGAACTAGGGCCTTGCCCCAAGGCTGCACTGTTGTTTCTTGCTGATCCTCCCTTGTCTCTGCAAACCCTCCCTTTTCTGATTAGAAAATTGTTTGAAAATATTCTGCACCCAGGAGCCCCCAGAGGGTCCTGCTCAGTTTCAGTGGGGAGAGGGGGCTGGGCTTTGGGAGCCATGGAATGGAAAGGCACTTGACTGAGTTGCCAGTTACTTGCAGTGTGGCCTTAATTTGGATGCCAGGGTTGTCTCTGTGGATTGTCTCAAGTCCAAAGAAAGCAAAGTCGCTCAGTCGCGTCCAGCTCTCTGCAACCCCATGGGCTATAGCCCATCCATGGGATTTTCCAGGCAAGGATACTGGAGTGAGTTGCCATTTCCTTCTCCAGGGGATATTCCTGACCCAGGGATTGAACCCGGGTCTCCCACACTGCAGGCAGACTCTTTACTGTCTGAGCCACCAGGGGAGCCCGAGTCCAAAGAGAGAGGAATAAAGGAAATGAGAAAGATCAAGGGGAGAAAAGCCTTGGCCTCAGTGGGCTCCTTCATGGTTGGAAATCGCATTTCCACCAAGTCCGAAGGGCAGAGTCACGGATATGCACACCCAACTTTAATACATATAACCCATATGCCGGGGTCCAGCCCCACTGGGTCCAGGGTAATTCGAAGGGGAGATGGAATCGGTGTCCTAGGAAAAAAACGTATTTAATCACAGATACAGAGGTTAGAAATGGATACTGTAGTAGAAAATATTCGTGGAGAAAAAGATGCTGAATAACTTGGTTTACGTGGGATACCAATAAAATTCCAAGACAAGGAATTTGCACCATCTACGTTGGGCCACTGGTGCCTGTTTGAATATCAGAGGGTGCCCCGCCTTGGGCTCCCTTTCTCATGGATCTTAGAAGCCAGGGCAAGTAAGTAGGCGTGGTGAGCACCCATGCTCCAGATGGGAATTCAGCCAGAAAAATGGGGAGCAAGAAAGAAACGACACGGGGGAATAAGTCTTTCCAGAAACTGATCCAATTTCTTTATTTTTTAGGTTTGCTTATATACCTTTTGTTACACATAAAGACAAATGGCAATTTTAAAGTCACGTGGGGGTCAGCAGTCCTGACCTTTATCAAAATCAGGTGCTTCATATACATGTATAAAAAAAGGTCTTAGGGGTTTTACATCATCTTCTGGCCATGAGGCCTGCTGACATTTTATGACCCTTTCTTTCTGATAACAGTCAGTTAACCAGAAAACTTATTTTTTCCAAGGATGTTTTTTCTTAAACCAGGTGCCACCCTCTGAAGGTACCAGATAAAGTTGCATTCCTGTAGGGTGAGGGTGTAGTGGGTTAAAACTAAGAAAGGAATTTATTTAACCTAAGGTTAACATGATTAATCTTAAAGGTTAATACTTATTTCTCCTATATGCTAGTTATATTCATTATAAGAGCAGGGAATATGGAGATTTAGCAGAAAATATCAACCCAACAAATGAAAACCCTTTACCAATGTTCCCCTTAAGATCTATTTAGTCTTAAGATAGTGATAAAGTTACACTTTTACATAGCAAGGACACAGTGACTTATAACAAAGAAGAGTACAGTGGTCTATAACAAAAGAGGAAATTCATTAACTCAAGAAGTCTAGTATTGCTGACATCAAAACTACTATATTTCCTTTTCTATATTCCAAATACATTGATTAATGTATTCCCAGGTGCCTAAGGATATGGTGGTCTGGCGGCAATCATTGAGTCAACAATGAGAAAAGCCCTGTGCTAATTAAGACTTTCAGAATACTCCAAACTCTCTGTGCTGTTTATGGTTTAGAGGTAGTAAACAATCATGTGGGTGGTGGCAGGAGTATGGATAATCCTGTCACACAAGCTAGTTTGCCAGCAGAGAGGTTTGACCTGAGACACCCTTGTCACACCCAGGGCAAGGAATCAGCAGTAATTATTGGCACAACAAACCCTTCACGCTATAATCCTGTTAGGTAGGCAGAATAGGGAAATGGAGTCCAAAATGGTGGTGGCTGAAAAAACAAGGAAGGTGAAAGGAAGGTCCAGGACCAGAGTGAAGACTTCAGGTGGAACAAACAGCACTCCTGGCTGAGCCCAATTTGCATAGGGCGGGCCCAGGTGGCAGAAGAGAAAGGAAGAGCCAAAGCGTGCGCTCTCTCTCTCTCCCGCGTGCGTGCTCTCTCTCTCTCTCTCTCTCTCTCTCTCTCTCTTTCTCTCCCGTGAGCGTGTTCTTTCTCTCTCTTTCTCTTTCTCTCCCACGTGCACGCACTCTCTCTTCCTCTCCCGCGAGCGTGCTCTCTCTCCCTCCCCCCCATGCTCCTCTACTCTCTTCTCTCCAAGTCTCTGGGTTGGCATGCGCTCACGCTTTGAGGATGGATTCTCCTGCTGTCTTCTAAATGAAATAGAGCTGTCACACTGACTTGCCTAAGAGCCATAACACGGTTTGTCCAAGACCTGAGAGCTGTGACGCGATGAGGGCTTTAATGTCTGTTGCTCCAAATCTTTGTTGTGACGAGACAAAGAACCAAGGAACATACACTCGCGTGACAATTCCTAACCAACCCACTATACTAATAATTTCTAACTTCCCAAAAGAATCTGCCTTTAGTAAGTCTGAAACATCTCGTGCCTCTCACGGTTGGGAGGCTGTAAACAATCACATGTGGCCGGATGAACCTGTACAGGCAGGCTAGATAACCTTCAGAGGAGTTCGTAAGTTGAAACACTCTTGTCATGCCCAGGATTTTTTATTAACTGGAGCTGTAAGTTAACTTATTTTCCAAGAGAGGTAATGGGGGTCAGCCCCCGGTAAAGTCAGAGGTATAGGTGAGAGCATGAAACAGTAAAGTAGGTAAACTCTTGTTTTGGGGGTAGATGCTCGGGAACAGGGGGTTTCCTGAGGCTCGATCCTGCCTTTGCGTACGCCAAAGCCTCCTTCCTCATGATCTTTGCCATGGGCGGAGTTCCTCACGCTGGCTCCCAGCACCTATCAATTCTCCAAAGGACTGAAACCAATTTACATTTCCATCATCAGTATATGAGATTGTGTTTCTGTACATTCTTACTGATACTTGTTATTTGGTGTATTAATTTTTTAAAATTCTGATTAATGCTTTTGAACTGTGGTGTTGGAGAAGACTCTTGAGAATCCCTTGGACTGCAAGGAGATCTAATCAGTCCATTCTAAAGGAGATCAGTCCTGGGTGTTCTTTGTTGTTGTTGTTTTTAAATGAATTTATTTATTTTAATTGGAGGTTAATTACTTTACAATAATGTATTGGTTTTGCCATACATCAACATGTATCCACCACAGGCATACATGTGTTCCCCATCCTGAACCCCCTTCCCTCCTGCCTCCCCATACCATCCCTCTGGGTCATCCCAGTGCACCAGCCCCAAGCATCCAGTATCATGCATTGAACCTGGGCTGGCAACTCATTTCATATATGATATTATACACATTTCAATGCCATTCTCCCAAATCATCCCACCCTCTCCTTCTCCCACAGAGTCCAAAAGACTGTTCTATACATCTGTGTCTCTTTTGCTGTCTCACATACAGGGTTATTGTTACCATCTTTCTAAATTCCATATGTATGTGTTAGTATACTGTATTGCTGTTTTTCTTTCTGGCTTACTTCACTCTGTATAATAGGTTCCAGTTTCATCCACCTCATTAGAACTGATTCAAATGTATTCTTTTTAATGGCTAACACTCCATCATGGAGAAGGCAATGGCACCCCACTCCAGTACTCTTGCCTGGAAAATCCCATGGATGGAGGAGCCTGGAAGGCTGCAGTCCATGGGGTCGCTGAGGGTCGGACACTACTGATTGACTTCACTTTTCACTTTCATGCATTAGAGAAAGAAATGGCAACCCACTCCAGTATTCTTGCCTAGAGAATCCCAGGGATGGGGGACCTTGGTGGGCTGCCGTCCATGGGGTCGCACAGAGTCGGACACAACTGAAGTGACTTAGCAATACTCCACTGTGTATATGTACCTTATCCATTTATCTGCTGATGGACATCTAGGTTGCTTCCATGTCCTGGCTTTATCCCTGGATGTTCTTTGGAAGGAATGATGTTAAAGCTGAAACTCCAATACTTTGGCCACCTCATGTGAAGAGTTGACTCATTGAAAAAGACTCTGATGCTGGGAGGGATTGGGGGCAAGAGGAGAAGGGGACAACAGAAGATGAGATGGCTGGATGGCATCACTGACTCGATGGACATGTTTGAGTAAACTCCAGGAGTTGGTGATGGCCAGGGAGGCCTGGCGTGCTGCAATTCATGGGGTTGCAAACAGTTGGACACGACTGAGCAACTGAACTGAACTGAATGTGAATAGAATTTCAATGTGGTTGCTATTTTTCTCACTGAGTTTGAACACCAGAAGGAAAATTTCATTAGACATTTGGCTTTTTATTATGAGATATTTTTATATACTTAGATTATTTTCTTTAGATTGTTTGCTTTTCATTATTTTGTTTTTTCAAAAATATACTCTGATACTAATTCTTTGAAAGTTACACATTTCAAAATCTTATTCTAGACAATGGCTTGATTTTTCATTTTGTTCTTGGTATTGTTTGCCATATAAAAACTTTAAATTTTATTGTAGACAAATTTATTAATCTTTTCATAATCTGGAATATTTGAGTCTTATTTTTTTTAATTGAGATATACTTGACATACAACATTATGTAAATTTAAGGCACATAACGTGTTGATTTGACACATTTTTATATTCCAACATGATTACCACTGTAGAGTTAGCTAATACCTCTACTATCTCACACATTATTGTGTGTGTGTGTGTGTGTGTGTGTGTGTGTGTGTGTGGTGACAGCATTTAAGATCTACTCTCTTAGCAACTTTGAAGTATGTAATACAGTACTGATAACTATAATATAAAAGTTGTGCATTAGACCTTCAGAGCTTATCATCTTCTAACTGCAAGTTTGGCCAACATCTCACTAACACCCCCGTTTCCCAGTCTCTGGTAGCCACCATTCAACTCTCTGTTTCTATGAGTTCAGAGTTTTTAGGTTCCACATGTGAGATTATACAGTATTTGTTTTTCTCTGATTTATATCACTTAGCATAATACCCTAAAAGTCTATTCATGTTGCAAATGGAAGGATTACTTTCTTTCTCATGGAGGTATAATATTGTATCACACACACACACACACACACACACACAGACACTTCGTGTTTTTATCATCTTTTCACCCATTGGTGGTCAGCTGTTTCAATAGCCTCGCTATTGTGAATAACACTGCTATAAACATGGGGCTGCATGTATCTTTTTTATTCCCTGTCCTCCTTTCCTTTGGGTGTATTCCTAGAAGTGGAACTACTGAATCACATGGTCATTCTATTCTTCATTTTTTGAGTAAACTCCATATTGATTTCCATAGTGGTTGGACCAATTTACAGTCCCCAAATTCAACAGCACATTAAAAGGTTCATATACCATGATCAAGTGGGTTTTATCTCTAGGGTGCAAGAATGGTTCAACATAGGCACATCAGTAAATGCAATACTCTATGTTAACAGAAAGAAAAATGAAAATTGTGTAATCATCTCAATAGATGCAGAAACAGCATTAGACAATATATGACACTCTTTCATGATAAACCATGAACAAATTGAGAATAAAAGGAGACTTCCCTGGCAGTGCGGTGGTTAAGACATCGTACTTCCACTGTAGAGGACAAGGGTTTGATTCCTGGTCAGGGAACTAAGATCCCGCATGCCACAGGCAGCATGGCAAATAAATGAATAAAAAGCCAAAGGTATAAAATGAAGGTGGCTCAATGTAATAAAAGCCTTGTATGACACACCCGTGCTGCTGCTGCTGAGTCGCTGCAGTCGTGTCCGACTCTGTGCGACCCCATAGACGGCAGCCCACCAGGCTCCCCCGCCCCTGGGATTCTCCAGCAAGAACACTGGAGTGGGCTGCCATTTCCTTCTCCAATGCATGAAAGTGAAACGTGAAAGTGAAGTCGCTCGGTCGTGTCCGACTCTTAGCGACCCCATGGACTGCAGCCCTCCAGGCTCCTCCATCCATGGGATTTTCCAGGCAAGAGTACTGGAGTGGGGTGCCGTTGCCATCTCCGATGACAAACCCATAGGTAGCTTCTCTTCAGTGGTGAGAAGTTGAAAGCTTTTCCTCAAAGATGCTATCAGCAAGTTTATTCAGCAGTACTTTTAAGTCTTCACTGGAGCAATCAGGGAAGATAAGGGGAAGAAAAGGGCATCCAGGTAGGAAAGAAAGAAGTAAAGTTGTCTTTGTTTGCAGATGGTGTGATCTATATGAATTTCCTGTGTTTCCATAGGCAATCCTAAAGACTCAACCAAAAAGCTCTTGGAACTAGTCAACAAATTCAATAAATTTCAAATCTTATTTTTAAAATTCCTACTTTTAATTCCTAAAAATATCACCTTTTATTTTCTTTTGTTAGTTTTTAATGTTCTAGTCTTTCAAATTAAATGAATCCATTTTTGTGAATCAAGTGGGAATCTGAAACTTTTCTAAAAAATATTTTCATATTATATCTCATTGAATTGCAATGCTATTTCACTTAGCAAGTTCTTATATATAGAGGGAGATCTTCCTTTCAGCT
Source organism: Litocranius walleri (assembly GCA_006410535.1). Classification (NCBI taxonomy): domain Eukaryota; kingdom Metazoa; phylum Chordata; class Mammalia; order Artiodactyla; family Bovidae; genus Litocranius; species Litocranius walleri. The sequence goes on along the minus strand of SJYG01000279.1, from coordinate 2,919,786 downwards.
GTTTATTTTCATCTTATTTGTCTACTGTGCATTAATACTCACTGTTCAAATTAATATGTTTATAATGTATCTTGGTATTCAATTGGACAGATTATTTTCTTATACTCTTCTTCCTCAGAATTATCTTAACTATTCACGATGGTTGCTGTTCAGTCGCTTGTAGTTTCAGAGGAAATCTTTGAAATACATACATTCATTATTTAAAACTCTTTGAAATGAGGATATAATCTGACAAATATTATATAGTATTCAAAACAAAAGAACTTTCTCTGTTGTTCAGCCACTCAGTCCTGTCCAACTCTTTGTGACTCCATGGACTGCAGCATGCCAGGCTTCCCTGTTCTTTGCCATCTCCAAGAGTTTACTCAATTTCATGTCCATTGAATAGGTGATGCCATCCAACCATCTCATCCTCTGTTGTTCCCTTCTCCTCCTGCCCTCAATCTTTCCCAGCATCAGGGTCTTTTCTAATGAGTCAGCTCTTCTCATAAGGTGGCCAAAGTACTGGAGCTTCAGCAACAATCCTTCCAATGAATAGTCAGGAATGATTTCCTTTCAGATTAACTGGTTTGATCTCCTTGCAGTCCAAGGAACTCTCAAGAGTCTTCTCCAACACCACAGTTCAAAAGCATCAATTCTTTGGCACTCAGCCTTATTTAGGGTCCAACTCTCACATCCATATACGTCTACTGGAAAAAGCATAGCTTTGATTATAAGGACCTTTATAGGCAAAGTAATGTCTCTGCTTTTTAATATGCTGTCTAGGTTGGTCATAACTTTACTTCTAAGGAGCAAGCGTTTTTCATTTTCATGGCTGAAGTCACCATCTGCAGTGATTTAGGAGCCCAATAAAATAAAGTCTGTCATTGTTTCCATTCTTTCTCCGTTTGTCATGAAGTGATGGGACCAAATGCCATGATAGTTTTCTGAATGTTGAGCTTTAAACCAACTTTTTCACTCTCCTCTTTCACTTTCAGCAAGAGGCTCTTTAGTTCTTCTTCACTTTCTGCCATAAGGAAACACATCATAATTTCTGTCTGACTTTACTGCTTTTTCATTTCTTTAAAAATGTTTCTATATCATATTGATTCTTCTTCCACTGTTTGCTTTAGTATCACTGCCCATGTCAGAGAAGGGTCCATGTTGTAGAAGCCGAAGGCAGTCTTGAACCCTCTACCAGATGGTCTAGTGCCAGTTTGTTTGATCAACCTCTTCCTTCTATACCTTCTTCCTCCTCGTCTGACACTGGTTTGGAAGCCCCACACCACAGAGTCGCCCTTGGTTAAGTCCTCTGGTGTGGCCTTTTTTAGCTTTGGACTTTCTCCATGACATATGTCTTGAACCCTTCCCCTCCCCCACTTTCTTACCCCTGTGTATCTATAATCTCTTTCATAATTCCCTTGACAGCTCTGTTGTAAACTGTGTGAAATTATGCACAACATCTGGACACAGTTTTATCCAGTATAATTTTATTGTTGGGAGTTTGCTGGCTTTCACAGGTTTTTTGTAACAAATATGACGTGTTCAGTGGTATAATCCTTCCGGACGTTCACAGTGTTCTATCAGAGTTCTCTTCCACACACTAGCAGTCTTTCCATAGAGGACCATGCATGCCAAGCCTTAAAGCTCTTTATAACCCCTCAATCTAGAGGCCAGAATTAGAGATATTGTGTTTGGGGGCAAGAAGACCACTTCAGGGCCCTCAGTGTTGAACTCATAGAGTTCTGGATGACCAGTGGCATTGTCCAAAAAAAAAAAAAAAAAACTTCAAAAGGCAGTCCCCTGACCGGCAAAGTACTTCCTGACTTCAGGGACAAAGCACTGATGAGACCAATTCGGAAAATGGGTTCCCATTGTCCAAGCCTCCTCATTGTACAACCAAAAAATGGCAGCTAGTGCTCTTCTTTTCCCTTCGAGACTTGGGGATTAGTGGCTATATAGACCAGAAAATTCCTGATCAGACAGCCAACTGCAATTGCACAAAACACAGACTTTATCTGTCTGCCCTAAATCCTGGTGCTCGCTCCTTCTTATTAATAAATGTCTTTTGTGACCTTCCTCCCCACTCTCTCCCCCAGATAGGACATATTCGTCTTCCTTAAAAACCTATTTGGGCAGATATCCTTTTTCCTCAATGACTCTTTTAATGACATCTGGGAACTGTTCTCCTGTTACCTTGACATTTGTTAAGCCAAACTTCTTTCTAAAACTATAAAACCATCCTTTGCTGGTATTAAATTCTCTAGCTTTAGACCCTTCACCTTCCTTTTGCTTTAAGTTGTTATATGGCCTCACCTCTTCTTGAACCATAGTTTAGTCTATAGGTATGCCATTCTTTCAGTGATCCTGCACTCACATAAAAACTGCATTTTCAATGCAGATAAAAAAGACATTTCACAGTTGCAGACCTCGATCTACCGTACTCATCAAGCAGTTCAGCCTTTTCTTGTAATGTCACGACTTTTTCTGCTTCTTAGGAGCACTCCCAGCATCACTAGTGTCGTTTCGTATGCATCCCACAGTGTTATTTAAGGTTTATGGTGTTGCACTAAATGCTATGAGAACTGTGTGAAAACTGAGAAGTCACTTTTTAATGCCACACATAATTTACTGGAGATGAGCTTCTCACTTTGTTGATTAGCATCGCATGGTGTTTTAAGCACACACTTACAGGACGAGCTCATAGCAATAGCCGCAGGAGGTGGCTGTGAAATTATTACAATATATACCGCAGTTAATTTTATGCAGCCATCATTCAACATTGCGTCTTTACACTCATTTACATGCCTTTATTGTAAAGCACTTATACAATGTGTGAATGTGTGTGTGCGTAAGTTTGGTAAATTTTGAGCTTTGTAATAGATTTGTCATATTTTATGATAATAAATGATAGACTAGTGTTGACATATGGTTTATGTTTTCATGGCACACATAATTTTTTATTAATTATTTTATGTTTTAGGCTATGTGGTTTGTGAGTTTTTTCAAATTATTGGAAATGTCAAAAATTTTACCAATATATGTATTATTGATAAAAATTCATTTATAAGTGGACACATTCAGTTCAAACCCATGTTGTTCAAGACAGGTTTCTCTCTCTACATCACACACACGTGTACATATACAGCTGTATACACATGTACACTGTCTATACATGTATAGTTGTGTGTGTATATGTGTGCACGTGTGTGATGTAGAGAGAGAAACAACCACAAGCTTTACAGAAGAGAAAATAGAAAAAAAATCATTTTCCTGAATTCTTTCAAAATAAGTTGTAGATCTCATGGGTCTTGATACTTCATGATGCTGACCGAGAATGCTGGTCGTTAAAGGAGACTCCAGGCTGGCAGAGTCACTGAAATAGTGACCCTAAAGTGGGGCTGCTGTTACACGACGGGAGCAGGGAAAACTATGTATTTTGGCTGCATAATCCACAAAATTATCGGCAGAATTATTCTTCACACCACCCTTTCCAGTTATGATGGTAAACGGACAAGTACAATAGCCACAACCTGAGAAGGGCGCCACAACGGGAGGCTTAGACATCTCAAATAGCAAGGTAGATAAAGTGAACAGAAGCTTCAGACTCAAAGACACAGCACTTGAAACTGAAGTGAGGTAAATCTAACTAATGAAAGTAAGGGCTATTTTTCTCAAATAATAAGCAAATGAAAATAATTTATCCAAGAATGAGTATAAACTAAGCTGTTTGCATCAATTAAAATGTTTTGCTAAATTTATAAATGGAAGGATCAGCCTTTTAAAAGAATCAGAGTTACACCTCATTAAAAGTTGTCATCAGGAAGAGCATCCATGCACCGGAGCTTAGTACTGGCCGGATATTGTATAGTCCTAACGTACTTGGGTCTAAATCACATTCTAATTTGTATATTCTTAAGCACTTACATAAGGTCAGATTACATTGTTCTCATTAGACAGTTTTAAGGCAGTGGCTTAATGGCTTTGTGCTTAAAACTTTGGTTCCAATTGTATGTGGATAAGTCATCAATTCCTTCCTGGAGAAGGAATTCCTTGCTTGGGAAATACCTTGGACAGAGGAGCCTGGTGGGCTTCAGTCTGTGGGGTTGCAAAGAGTCGGACACAACTGAGCATGCGTGCACGTCTATTCCTTAATGTTAATAATGGAAAAGATTTGTCAAGTTTTTTTTTTCATGTGGCATTTTACTCTTTGCAGCCCTGTGAGGTTTATGCCTGCTTAACCAAACAATTTATGATATGTGTTGTCTAGACATGAAATTATTGGAAAGTTTTCCTAACATACAGTGACAAGTTTTAGATTCTCATTTACATTTTTTGTATGACAATAATTTATATTCTTTAGCAATTGCAGTGCAGCCAAAAACAATAAATCAAAGGACGTGTGTACTACAAATTTAGACAACTAGTAATATATAACATCAGCTGGCAAGAGGACAGGCTGCTTCTTAGGAGAACTTTATGTAAAGTTCTATCACTGTGTCGAGTCTGACAGTCTGTTATCACCAGAATCTCTTCACAGTTCAATTTCTATCTTATCTGATTTTTGTTGAGACAGAATTATTAAAAGCCATGTCCTAAGAAGTATTACAAGAAAACAATCCAGAATAAAAAACTGGCATTGCAATAGTTCTTTGTCTACACAGATAGGACATGTCATAAATGATTCGGGCTTCCCTGGGGGCTCAGATGGTTCCTGCAATGTGGGAGACCTGGGTTTGATCCCTGGGTTGCGAAAATCCCCTGGAGAAAGGAACAGCTACCCACTCCAGTATTCTTGCCAGGAGAATTTCATGGACTGAGGAACCTGGCAGGTTGCAAAGAGTTAGACCCGACTGAGAGGCTTTCACATAAGTTATTTAGTGAATTGTTTATTTGAGACAGTTAAATCCAGCACTTAACTGGTTACTCTTTCATAGTCAAAAGTGAAATAGTTAGAATGCAGACTTAGAATCTTGAATTTAAACTGTGATGTCTCTGGAAATTATCTCATATGAAGAGTATGGAAGAAGCTCAACCTGATAAGATATGAAATTAAATGTCTGAATCCTTAGTGGCATACTCGTTTACAAGCTAGTCAGTTTTTATGCAAAATGAAATTCATTTAAATGATGCAAATTATGTTATACACATAATGCCAGAATGTCACAATTCAAACAAAAATCTTCAAATCAGTTTTTAAAAATAAATATTATCTAAGTATTTCTTATACTTGTAGCTTTAAACTGTTAATACATGCTGAGTGGGTAAGAAAAAAAATCTTTGGCACATCCATATTTCAGCAAGCATATGTCACCTAAAATTTATTTAATTTAAAAAGGAGCTCACTATCTATCTTACAACCTTCCTACATGGTACCACGTCTGCCAGTAACAACTCTGCTCAAATCTCAGTAGTTCCTTTAGTAGTTAGTTAACTAGCACATTTCTTTATTTCTTCCTGCAGCCTCTCAATCCTTCTCTTTCTAGCCACCCAAAGACTTTAAGGTTTTCATACTTTTGATAGGATTCTCATTCTTGGACTTCTTGTTCTTGGTTGCTTGCTTACTCAGTTAACCAAATGAAATATCTTAAATGTTCTATTTCCTCTTTCTAATCCCTTGAGTGGCTCTGACTTGCCTGTAGCATCAGATCCAGAATCTCAGTGTCTACTCATCACCTCACTTAGACACCAGCCCAAACTCTCCCTAGGTGTCTCACTGTTCCTTGTATTCAGTTACTCAGATCTTTTACTTATTCTGGTTCCAAGATCTCACATTTCATCCCTGAGTCTCTACAGTTGTGTAAACTATCTCTACAACTACCTAGCCATCCTCTGAAGCATAGCTCAAGTTTCATTCCTCGTCTCTCTGGACTTGGTAATCCTTGATTTCACTCTCCTCGGACTCTATCATTTAGATTATCTCTCTATGCCTGAAAAACCATGTAAACAAAGCTCAGTTCAATTCCGTTCCATTTAGTCAATCATGTGTGACTCTTTGTGACCCATGGACTGCAGTACGTGAGGCATCCCAGTCCATCACTCATGTTCACTGAGTGGGTGATGCCATCCAACCATCTCATCCTCTGTCACCCCCTTCTCCTCCTGCCCTCAATCTTTCCCAGCATCAGGGTCTTTTCAAATGAGTCAGCTATTCACATGCCATGGCCAAAGTATTGGAGTTTCAGCTTCAGCATCATTCCTTCCAATGAACACCCAGGACTGATCTCCTTTAGGATGGACTGGCTGGATCTCCTTGCAGTCCAAGGGTCTCTCAAGAGTCTTCTCCAACACCACAGTTCAAAAGCATCAATACCTTGGCGCTCAGCTTTCTTTATGGTCCAGCTCTCACATCCATACATGACCACAGGAAAAACCATAGGCCTGAGTGGACAGGCCTTTGTTGGCAAAGTAATGTCTCTGCTCTTCAGCATGCTCTCTAGCTTGGTCATAACTTTCCTTCCAAGGAGCAATTATCCTTTAATTTCATGGCTGCAATCACCATCTGCTCTCATTTTGAAGCCCCAAAAAGTAAAGTCAGCCACTGTTGCCACTGTTTCCCCATCTTTTTCCCGTGAAGTGATGGGACCAGAGGCATGATGTTCGTTTTCTGAATGGTGAGCTTTAAGCCAACTTTTTTACGCTCCTCTTTCAGTTTCATCAAGAGCCTTTTTAGTTCTTCTTCACTTTATACCATAAGGGTGGTGTCATCTGCATATCTGAGGTTATTGATCTTTCTCCCAGCAATCTTGATTCCAGCTTGTGTTTCTTCCAGCCCAGCATTTCTCATGATGTACTCTGCATAGAAGTTAAATAAGCAGAGTGACAATATACAGCCTCGACGTACTCCTTTTCTTACTTGGAACCAGTTCCATGTCCAGTTCTAACTATTGCTTCCTGATCTGTATATGGATTTCTCAAGAGGCAGGTCAGGTGGTCTGGTATTCCCATCTCTGTCAGAACTTTCCACAGTTTATTGTGATCCACACAGTCAAAGGCTTTGGCATAGTCGATAAAGCAGAAATAAATGCTTTTCTGGAACTCTCTTGCTTTTTCCATGATCCAGTGGATATTGGCAATTTGATCTCTGGTTCCTCTGCCTTTTCTAAATCCAGCTTGAACATCTGAAAGTTCACAGTTCACATATTGCTGAAGCCTGGCTTGGAGAATTTTGAGCATTACTTTGCCAGTGTGTGAGATTAGTACAATTGTGTGATAGTTTGAGTATTCTCTGGCATTCCCTTTCTTTGGGATTGGAATGAAAACTGATCTTTTCCAGTCCTGTGGCCACTGCTGAGTTTTCCCAATTTGCTGGCATATTGAGTGCAGCACCTTCACAGCATCATCTTTCAGGATTTGAAACAGCTCCACTGGAATTCCATCATTTCCACTAGCTTTGTTCATAGGGATGATTTCTAAGGCCCACTTGACTTCACATTCCAGGATGTCTGGCTCTAGGTGAGTGATCACACCATCGTGATTATCTGGGTCATGAAGATCTTTTTTGTACAGTTCTTCTGTGTATTCTTGCCACCTCTTCTTCCGCTTCTGTTAGGTCCAGACCATTTCTGTCCTTTATCGAGCCCATCTTTGCATGAAATGTTCCCTTGGTATCTCTAATTTTCTTGAAGAGATCTCTAGTCTTTCCCATTCTGTTCTTTTCCTCTATTTCTTTGCATTGATCACTGAAGAAGGGCTTTCTTATCTCTCCTTGCTATTCTTTGGAACTCTGCATTCAAATGGGTATATCTCTCCTTTTCTCCTTTGCTTTTCACTTCCCTTGTTTTCACAGCTCTATTTGTAAGGCCTCCTCAGACAGCCATTTTGCTTTTTTGTATTTCTTTTGGGGGATGGTCTAGATTCCTGTCTCCCATACAATGTCACGAACCTCATTCCATAGTTCATCAGACACTCTATAAGATCTAGGCCCTTAAATCTATTTCTCACTTCCACTGTATAATCATAAGAGATTTCATTTAGGTCACACTGAAAAGGTCTAGCAGTTTTCCCTACTTTCTTCAATTTAAGTCTGAATTTGGCAATAAGGAGTTCATGATCTGAGCCACAGTCAGCTCCCGGTCTTGTTTTTGTTGACTGTATAGAGCTTCTACACCTTTGGCTGCAAAGAATATAATCAGTCTGATTTCGGTGTTGACCATCTGGTGATGCCCAGGTGTAGAGTCTTCTCTTGTGTTGTTGGAAGAGGGTGTTTGCTATGACTGGTGCGTTTTCCTGAGAAAACTCTATTAGTCTTTGCCCTGCTTCATTCTGTACTCCAAGGCCAAATTTGCCTGTTACTCCAGAGGTTTCCTGACTTCCTATTTTTGCATTCTAGTCCCCTATAACAAAAAGGACATATTTTGGGGCTGTTAGTTCTAGAAGGTCTTGTAGGTCTTCATAGAACCATTCAACTTCAGCTTCTTTAGCATTACTGGTCAGTGTTGCGGGCCAGCATGAGGAACTCCACCCTTGGCAAAGGTCATGAGGAAGGAAGCTTCAGCATACATACGCAAAGGCGTGATCAAGCCTCAGGAAATCCTCTGCTCCCGAGCATCTAACCCCAAAACCAGGGTCTGTCCTGTACTCTCACCTATGGGGGGCTCTCCCCCATAACTGTTTCTCTCTGAGGAGTAAATGTGCAGCTCCAAGGCAGTAAAAATTCCTGGGCGTGACTAGAGCGTTTCAACTTACGGGACTCCTCTGAAGGGTATCTAGCCTGCCTATATAGGTTCCTCCGGCCACAGCAGCCCTCCATCCATGAGAGGCATGAGATGTTTTGACTTACTAAAGGCAAATTCTTGTGGGAAGCTAGAAATTATTTGTATAGTGGGTTGGTTGGGAATTATATTGATAAAGGGTTTTTTCATTTGTTGTGTCAATAATTGCTGCTAATTCCCTGCCCTGGGTGGGACAAGGGCGTCTCAGGTTAAGCCTCTCTGCGGACACATGATTGTTTACTACCTCTCAACTATAAACAGCACAGAGAGTTTTGGAGTCCTAATTAACATAGGGCTTTTTCTTGTTGAGTCAATGATTGCTGCCAGGCCTCCATATCCTTAGGTACCTGGGAATATATTAATCAATGTATTTGGAATATAGAAAAGGAAATATAGTAGTTTTTGATGTTAGCAATATTAGACTTTTTGAGTTAATGAATTTTCTCCTTTGTTATAGATCACTGTACTTTGTTATAAATCACTATGTCCTTGCTATGTAAAAATATAACTTTATCACTATCTTAAGACTAAGTAGATCTTAAGGGGAACATTGGTGAAAGGATTTTTATTTGTTGGACTGATGTTTGCTGCTAACTCTCCATATTCTCTGCCTTTATAATAAATATAACTAGCATATAGGAGAATAAGTATTAACCTTTAAGCATATAGGAGAAATAAGTATTAACCTTTAAGATTAATCATGATAACCTTGGGTTAAATAAATTCCTTTCTTGATTGTAACTCACTACACCCTCACCCTATAGGAATGCAGTTTTATTTGGAGGGTGGTGCCTGGTTTAAGAAAAAACACGCTTGGAAAAAATAAGTTTTTTGGTTATCAAAAAGAAAGGGTTGTAACTGTCAGCACGCAGAAATGGCTTGAAGATGATGTAAAACCCCTAAGACCTTTTTTTATGTAAAGCACCTGATTTTGATAAAGGTCAGGACTACTGACCCCTCGTGACTCTGTATTCATCCCTATGTATAACAAAAGGTATAACAACAAACCTGAAAAATAAAGAAATGGGATCACTTCCTGGAAAGACTGACTCCCCCATGTCGTTCATTATTGCTCCCCGCTTTTCTGGCTGAATTCCCATCTGGTATGGGGGTACGCACCAAGCCTACTAACTCTGCCTGGGCTTCTAAGATCAGACCGGGGAGGCCTCAGTGCCTCCTCTCCTTCGGGAGAACGGAAAGACGCCTGTGGCCTACGTAGGCGGTGATTAGTATTCCACTTAAACCAGTTATTCAGCCTCTTTTTCACCACTAATTTTCCTACTACACTCTCTGCTTCTAATCTCTCTCTCTATCTGTAACTAAATATGTATTTTTCCAAGGAGGATGCCAACTCTGTCCCTACCTTCGAATCACCCTGGATCCACTGGGGCAGGACCCTGGCAGGTCAGGGCATTGAATAGTTTACCTTGGAAATGAACAGAGTTCATTCTGTTTTTTTGAGATTGCATCCAAATACTGCATTTTGGACTCTTGTTGACTATGATGGCTACTCCACTTCTTAAGGGATTTCTGCCCACAGTAGTAGATGTAATGATCATCTGAGTTAAATTCACCCATTACAGTCCATTTTAGTTCTCTGAGTCCTAGAATGTTGAAGTTTATTCTTGCCAACTCCTGTTTGACCACTTTCAATTTGCCTTGATTCATGGACTTGACATTCCAGGTTCTTATGGTCCACTGGAGAAGGGAATGGCAAACCACTTCAGTATTCTTGCCTTGAGAACCCCATGAATAGTATGAAAAGGCAAACTGATAGGATATTGAAAGACCTCCCTGGGTCAGTAGGGGCCCAATATGCTACTGGAGATCAGTGGAGAAATAACTCCAGAAAGAATGAAGGGATGGAGCCAAAGCAAAAACAATACCCAGCTGTGGATGTGACTGGTGATAGAAGCAAGGTCCCATGCTGTAAAGAGCAATATTGCATAGGAACCTGGAATGTCAGGTCCATGAATCAAGGCAAATTGGAAGTGGTCAAACAAGAGATGGCAAGAGTGAACGTTGACATTCTAGGAATTAGTGAACTAAAATGTACTGGAATGGGTGAATTTCACTCAGATGGCCATTATATGTACTACTGTGGGCAGGAATCCCTCAGAAGAAATGGAGTAGCCATCATGGTCAACAGAAGAGTCCAAAATGTGATACTTGGATGCAATCTCAAAAACAACAGAATGACCTGTATTCATTTCCAAGGCAAACCATTCAATATCACAGTAATCCAAGTCTATGCCCCCACCAGTAATGCTGAAGAGGCTGAAGTTGAAAGGTTCTATGAAGACCTACAAGACCTTTTGGAACTAATACCCCAAAAGATGTCCTTTTCATTATAGGGGACTGGAATGCTAAAGTAGGAAGCCAAGAAACACTTGGAGTAACAGGCAAATTTGGCCTTGGAATATGGAATGAAGCAGGACAAAAGCTAATAGAGTTATGCCAAAAAAAATGCACTTTTCATAGCAAATACCCTCTTCCAACAGCACAAGAGAAGACTCTACACATGGACATCACCAGATGGTCAACATCGAAATCAGATTGATTATATTCTTTGCAGCTAAAGATGGAGAAGCTCTATACAGTCAACAAAACAAGACCAGGAGCTGACTGTGGCTCAGATCATGAACTCCTTATTACCAAATTCAGACTCAAATTGAAGAAAGTAGGGAAAACCGCTAGACCATTCAGGTATGACCTAAATCAAATCC
>SJYG01000279.1:2882755-2897738 GCA_006410535.1 Litocranius walleri | reverse complement strand
GTCTGACAGAATGTGGTCCACTGGAGAAGGGAATGGCAAACCACTTGAGTATTCTTGCCTTGAGAACCCCATGAACAGTATGAAAAGGCAAAATGATAGGATACTGAAAGAGGAACTCCCCAGGTGGGTAGATGCCCAATATGCTACTGGAGATCAATGCAGAAATAACTCCAGAAAGAATGAAGGGATGGAGCCAAAGCAAAAACAATACCCAGTTGGGGATGTGACTGGTGATAGAAGCAAGGTCCAATGTTATAAAGAGCAGTATTGCATAGGAACCTGGAATGTCAGGTCCATGAATCAAGGCAAATTGGAAGTGGTCAAACAAGAAATGGCAAGAGTGAATGTTGACATTCTAGGAATCAGCGAACTGAAATGGACTGGAATGGGTTAATTTAACTCAGATGACCATTATATCTACTACTGTGAACAGAAATCCCTCAGAAGAAATGGAGTAGCCATCATGGTCAACAAAAGAGTCTGAAATGCAGTACTTGGATACAATCTCAGAAACGACGGATGATCTCTGTTCATTTCCAAGAAAAACCATTCAATATCATAGTAATCCAAGTCTATGCCCCAACCAGGAATGCTGAAGAGGCTGAAGTTGAATGGTTCTATGAAGACCTACAAGACCTTTTAGAACTAACACCCAAAAAGATGTCCTTTTCATTATAGGGGACTGGAATGCAAAAGTAGGAAGCCAAGAAACATCTGGAGTAACAGGCAAATTTGGGCTTGGAATGCAGAATGAAGCAGGGCAAAGGCTAATAGAGTTTTGCCAAGAAAACGCACTGGTCATAGCAAACACCCTCTTCCAACAACACAAGAGAATACTCTACACATGGACACCACCAGATGGTCAACACTGAAATCAGATAGATTATATTCTTTGCTGCCAAAGATGGAGAAGCTCTATACCGTCAGCAAAAACAAGATCATGAGCTTCTATTTTCAAATTCAGACTGAAACTGAAGAAAGTAGGGAAAACCACTAGACCATTCAGGTCTAGGGATTGACCTAAATCAAATCCTTTATGATTATACAGTGGAAGTGAGAAATAGATTTAAGGGCCTAGATCTGATAGACAGAGTGCCTGATGAACTAAGGAATGAGGTTCATGACACTGTACAGGAGACAGGGATCAAGACCATCCCCATGGAAAAGAAATGCAAAAAAGCAAAATGGCTGTCTGGGGAGGCCTTACAAATAGCTGTGAAAAGAAGAGAGGCGAAAAGCAAAGGAGAAAAGGAAAGATATAAGCATCTGAATGCAGAGTTCCAAAGAATAGCAAGAAGAGATAAGAAAGCCTTCCTCAGGATCAATGCAAAGAAATAGAGGAAATAAACAGAATGGGAAAGACTAGAGATCTCTTCAAGAAAATTAGAGATTGAGTCAGTAGTGTTATCCAGCCATCTCATCCTCTGTGGCACTTTTCTCCTTTTGGCTTCACTCTTTCCCAGCATCAGGGTCTGAGTAGCTGGCATAAGATCATAATCTTAAAAAAGTACAAACTGACTACCTACTGACGTGTAAATGCACGTCAAATTCAGGTAAACTGGAAGGCTTTCAAAAACATCTGTCTCTGTAGCTCCTGATAGTCAAATTTCACCAAGTATCTAAGAAGCGTGTTTAGCCATGTCAGTAATTCATTCTCATAACCATTCTGAAAAGCTAAACTGGAAACTTAAGTCTAATCTATGGTTACAAGAATTATATGAAAACCTATGAAAAGAATATTTTTCTTGTCTTCATAATATGTTCTGGATTTTCTAAGTGCCCTAATAAAGTTCCAGCAACAGAGTTTGTTTTGTGAGGAGGAAAATTGCTGAGGCCATGGACCACACGGATTGGTTCCCCTACTTAATGTTTTTGGTTTTTCAGATTCTTTACTCATAGTAGAACTTTAAAAAAAAATTATTTTTAACCTAAAACCAACATAAAAGTGGTTTTCAAAATCTGACAGAGCACTGAACAGCATTTTTAAGATTTAACACGCTTGACCACTCCCATTTTGTACCTCATCCTGCACTTGGCTTCCAAGATAATCACTCCTGAGTTCTGACTCTTCCTGTGCCACCTTGTGTTTCATGCCTGCTTGGCTTCTCTGTATCTCTGGCCTCTAAATTCCAAGGCTCTACATTTGCTCCTAGATGCACTCGTCCAACTCAGGTGTAAAAAAATAATCTTTCGTAGATTATTTCCCAATTTCTGTCACTAGCCTAGATTTCTCTTTTGAACTCCAGACTCGACATCCCTATGGATATATATAACAGGCATCACAGATTCAACTCATCCAGAAACGAGCTCTTGATTCCTCCCTTCTTCCACCACCGATTTCAAATGAGCTCTGACCACAGATTTCCCCATCTCAGCAACTCCATTCTCCTGTGTTCAGGCAAAGATGCTTGAGATCCAGGATTCCCCCACCTTTATCTCATCAGTCAGCACATCCTCTTAAATGTGCTCATCCAAACAGACGAATTCTATTAGATGAATTGATTTTGAATTCATCCTCCACTGACTTGTCCTCTGCTGATATCACCAAAACTCAAATTGTTCCTTCCAATTTGGCTCTTACAAATGAAGCTATAATCAAACATTCTTGTCCAAGTCTCTGTCGACACAGCTGGTATTTCTGAAGGGTAGGTAGCTAGTAGGATAGATAAATTATGCTGGTCATAAGGTATGGGTGTTTTTACTTCTAATAGATATGGCGTGATTGCCCTTCAGAAAGTTTGTACCAATTTGCATATTCTCCAGGGGAACGTGAGAAGGTAATGTCCAATCTGATTCATTCTCCCTCTAAAAGGTAAGCTGCTGCTGCTAAGTCACTTCAGTCGTGTCCGACTCTGTGCGACCCCACAGACGGCAGCCCACCAGGCTTCCCCATCCCTGGGATTCTCCAGACAAGAATATTGGAGTGGGCTGCCATTTCCTTCTCCAATAAAAGGTAAGCTAGTCTAAGTCATCTTGGTATTCAACACACACAGATGATGATATTGACTCTTTCCCAGAGACAGATGCTACAGCTAGGCATTCAGATAATCTGGAGTTTCATGCTGTCCTTTATCTAACTAACCAGTCATTACAAAGGCAGTATTTTCACTGCTTCACACCTCATATTCTTTCCATTTATAAGATGAAGAGGTTAGACTAGATGATTTAAAATTTTCAACCTCCACATTCTGAGATATAAATCCTGCATAAGAAATGTTTTGGGACTGATTCAGGCTTCACCATGTGTTAGCTGACCGTTATTTATCTGCATCCATCTGTGACTGTCCTTTCATCTCTTCTTTCAATTTTAATAGAAAAATGCTAATTGAAAGCAAGAGGAAAAGCATCATTTTAATAAGTATGGATCATAAAACATATTTCCTTAAAGAAAAGCTGAGAATGAGGAAGATGGAGAAAATCTTATCTAAAGTCTTCATGCCACTAATATGGAAACTGTGACCCAAAGGAGGCATGTGAAGAGTCAGAGATAACACCATCGAGGTTCCAGAGCCCCAGAGAACACAGCAGATTCACTCTATCAATCCACTGCTTATTTCATTCTATTTTGTGTAATATGTTTGCAGGCGGCCGAATTTCTAGAGGATTTTGGAAGCTAAGGGCAGCCTGTATGGAGCCGACATTCCTTTTGCTTTATCACACTGACTGCTCTTGCTAGTTGCTTATTTCCCTCATGTTGCTTCTTGCTTGTTCCCTGGTATACTCGGTTAGCTCAGCAGCAGCCTGGATGCCTGCAAGTTGGCTGCCAGGAGAGGATCTGTAGCAACCTGTCTGAAAAGAGTCTAGTTCCTTCTTCTCTCAAATCAGGAAGGAACATGGCTTCCTTTCAGGGAATTAACTCAAGTGTGGGCTGCAAGTTGTAGTGTGGTGTGCTCTGGGCCCATCTGAAGCTTGACGTCTTGGAGGAGGAGAAGCTTCAGTACAGAGTTGGGAAGCGCTCAGGATGTAATTCTTCATGTTCCTCTCCACTTCTTTCTCAACTTCAGGCACATTTGATCATGAAAGCTTGGAAGGCTTATTGAAAACATTTTTCAGCTTAAAAGAAGAGGAATATTGATAGTTGCTATTCAGTTTGCTCTTACAGGGTAGCAGGCAACTCTAAGCATCTTACATTTATTATTTCTTCTAATCAGCACAAATCTTATCAGTATACTACTTCTGTACCGCCATGGTAGTGAAAAGTTGAAAGAAATGTAGTTGTCTTCATTTTAAGGCTAAATAATTTTATAGCTAAATAATATGTGGTAGGAGAAGGAAATGGCAACCCACTCCAGTATTCTTGCCTGGAAAATTCCATGGATGGAGGAGCCTGGTGGGCTACAGTCTATGGGGTCGCAGAGTCAGACACAACTGAGTGACTTCACTCACTCACTAATAGGTGGTAGACACATTCCATAGGAGAAAAAAATTAACTGGACGCTCACAAAGCACCATATAGAGATCTTAAAAATAAGATATGAGAAAAACAACAACAACAAAAAAAGAGAATCGGATTTACAGAGTACCACCTATCTCTTGTTGGACTCTTTGTGACCCATGGAGTGTAGCTCAACAGGCCTTCTGTGCATGGAATTCTCCAGGCAAAAATACTGGAGTGGGTAGCCATTCCCTTCTCCAGGGGATCTTCCTGACCCAGGGCTCAAATCCAGTTCTCCTGCATTGCAGGCACATTCTTTACCATCTGAACCAGCTAGCAAGGCAATGCTCAAAATCTTTCAAGCTAGACTTCAACAGTATTTGAATGAAGAACTTGTAGATATACAAGCTGGATTTAGAAAAGGCAGGAGAACCAGAGCTCAAATTGCCAACATCCAGTAGATCGTGGAAAAATCAAGGAAATTCCAGAAAAACATCTACTCTTGTTTCATTGCCTGCACTAAAGCCTTTGACTACGTGGATCACAGAGATGGGACTACCAGACCACCTTATCTGTCTCCTGAGAAACCTGTATACAGGACAAGAAGCAACAGTCAGAACTGACATGAACAACAGACTGCTTGCAAATTGGGAAAGGAGTACATCAAGGCTGTATACTGTCACCCTGCTTATTTAACTTCTATGCCAAGTACATCATGTGAAATGCTGGGCTGGATAAAAACACAAGCTGGAGTCAAGATTGCTGGGAGAAATATCAACAGCCTCAGATATGCAGATGACACCACCCTAATGGCAGAAAGCAAAGAGGAACTAAAGAACCTGTTGATGAAGGTGAAAGGAGAGAGTGAAAAAGCTGGCTTAAACATTTCTCAACATTCAGGAAACTAAGATCATGGCATCTGGTCCCATCACTTCATGGCAAATAGATGGGGAAACAGCAGAAACAGTGAGACTTTCTTGGGTTCCTAAATCTCTGCAGATGGTGACTGCAGGCAGAAAATTAAAAGACAATTGCTCCTTAGAAGAAAAGCTATGACAATCCTAGACAGCATTTTAGAAAGCACCTGATGTGAAGAGCCAACTCATTTTACAATACCCTGATGGTAGGGAAAACTGAGGGCAAGAGGAAAAGGAGGCAGCAGAGGACGGGATGGTTGGGTGGCATCATCGACTCGATGGATGTGAATCTGAACAAACTCCAGGAGATAGTAAAGGACAGGGAAATCGGGCATGCTACAGTCCTTGGAGCTACAAAGAGACATGACTGAGTGACAGTCACCTATGTAAAATAAAAACTGTAATTACAAACACTCTATCCAAAGACACATGCATGTTGAAAGGCAAGTACCCACACATTAGAGTGGGTGCCTTAAGGGAGAAGTGGCTGGAGTGAGGAGTAGAATTGAAAGCAGCAAAATAATAATAAAGAGAAAAGCCTTACACACAATGGTTGTGATAGTTCACAGAGATCTCTCTGCAAGCGCAGAACATTCTTAAATGCCTTGGGCCCTAGTTGAGACAATGCACATGAAGAAATGCGAAGCCCAGCCACAGCTGCGTATGGAGGAGCAGTCACAGCTTTAGGTTCCATGGTGGGGAAGAGCTCTTAAAACCAGTAGCCAGCTCAAGAAGTCACAAAGTGAGCAACAAAGTAAAACAAAAGAAATTGTTTAAGGAATAAAAGTAATCAGCATAAATTAATGAGGGTAAAAAGATAAGCCAAAGAATATAAAACCAAATATATGTTCTTTGATTAGGACTAAAAAAATTGACAGATTTCGTACTCTATGAACCAAGAAACATTTAAAAAGAAAAAGAGCACAAGTCATAATGGAAATGAAAATGGACTGTAACTACAGATTTGGAAGGTTTCTAAGAATACCTGGGGGCAATATGAAGAAGCTGTGTGTGCGCCTCTCCATGCCAGGGCCGTGGCCCTTCTCCCTTTGCTCTGGCTGCTGTGGGCTTGCATTCTCAGTAAACCATGAACGCAGGAGCTTTGCTGAGGGCTCCAATGTTTATAAAAATCGTACTAAAGCAAAGAGCAACATGGAGTCTTGGAGGGATATACAAGTTGATCCAACTGTCTCTTTGTTTGAATATTTACCTTAAATATTTAGTGTAAAGACAAAATATTTCTAATTAACTTGGCTAGGGGATGAGTACACAGGTGTTTTACATTATTCTACTTATTTATAAGACTTTAAAAAGTGCCTGGGTGTGATTTTTAAGGAGTAGGCTTTCTCTGCAGGGTTTTTAAATTGACTATCATTAGCTGTTAGCTTCCATGTGGGTGTGTCCTCTGAAGCTCCCTTTTTCTGTATAAAGACAATTAAATTCTTTTAGAGCTCACATGCTCTTTGTTCTGCATGTAGCCTTTTTTACTCCTGACAGAGATTTCTTATGATGGCTCTGTGTTTGGAAGCAAGTGCCCCGAGGAAACAGCACACAGGGCTGCCCTGCTGTGCTGCCCAGCACCCCTCCACACTGAAGGACTTCTTTCCCAAGCTCCTTGGAACGTTGTTGAATGACAGCTCAGCCTTCAGCCCTCTTTGGAAGCTGCTTCTCTGAAGAGAGTTTCCTTGCCCAAGTTCAAGTCCCCTTCTGAGGGCAGACCACTTTCATTGACTTATTGACACATGAGTAAAAGGCTGACCCTCACGAGACTGAGGCAGTCTAATGGGCCATTCCAACATCACCCGGTGTTTCAAGGCCCTCTGGGGCGTTACTGCGACTTCATTCCAGCCCAGCTTCTCCCTCTTCCCTATTTTGCCTCATTCTTCACAAATGGTGACTCCAAGAGCATTCCTTAATAAGCTTTTTCCGTGCTAATTTGCATTATGCAGGTAACCTCCCATGAAGGTCACTATAACTAGGGGCAGTGCCGCATGTTGGAAAGGGGACAGATATTGAAATCAGACATGCTTATTTTAATCCTGCTGCTGCTAAGTCACTTCAGTCGTGTCTGACTCTGTGCGACCCCAGAGACGGTAGCCCACCAGGCTCCCCCATCCTTGGGATTCTCCAGGCAAGAACACTGGAGTGGGTTGCCATTTCCCTCTCCAGTGAATGAAAGTGAAAAGTGAAAGTGAAGTCGCTCAGTCATGTCTGACCCTCAGCGATCCCATGGACTGCAGCCTTCCAGTCTCCTCCATCCATGGGATTTTCCAGGCAAGAGTACTGGAGTGGGGTGCCACTGCCTTCTCCAATTTTAATCCTAGCTCAGCTCTAATTTTACAACTTGGACAGCCTAAGTCTTAATATCTTCATGTATAAAATGTAGATAAAATTGTCCTCATAGAATTTTTTGAGAATGTATTTAAGTTCTTGATAACTATGACAATGTTGATGTTGCTATTGTTAGAATCAGGTCATATCAGAGTTTTGCAAGAGCAATAATTATTTCAATCTACCTCCCTCCCTCCCTTTCTTCCCTTTCCGCCCTCCCTGTCTTCCTTCTTTAACTGAAATCATATGTAGGACCCTAACACTTAACCTCTAAAGTACATCTTCAGAGCGCTAGGATTACTCAGAACTCAATAGTAAAACCATCAACCCAGAAGCTCTCTAACATAATGCTGCTGCTGCTGGGGCTAAGTCGCTTCAGTTGTGTCCGACTCTGTGCGACCCCATAGACAGCAACCCACCAAGCTTCCTCATCCCTGGGATTCTCCAGGCAAGAACACTGGAGTGGGTTGCCATTTCCTTCTCCAATGCATGAAGTTGAAAAGTGAAAGTGAAGTTGCTCAGTCGTGTCCGACCCTCAGCGACCCCATGGACTGCAGACTTCCAGGTTCCTCCATCCATGGGATTTTCCAGGCAAGAGTACTGGAGTGGGGTGCTGCTGCCTTCTCCACTCTAAGATAATGGATCTGCTATTTCTGAAAGAACAAGCTAATCATGACACAGCACTATGTCGCAAGCCAGACATTAGTGCCGTTAAGTTTCTAATGTCTTTCTCCACAACTACTTCCCTGAGAAAGTGAGCACATAGCTTTATGAGAATAACGTGAGCCTGTTGAAACTTCTATATGCATTTCAATATATTCTTCAGCTCATCATTGTAGACAGGAAGGTATGAATCACTTCTCAGATGTGAGTCATCACTTTCACTATTTTAGTTAATTAAATGTTTCTTTGGGCTCCACTATGAACAGAAGGGCTTACAAGTTAGCTTTACTTTTTAATTTAAAAAAATTTTTAAAGACTCAAAGATTACAGTTCTTTGTTTTCTTTATTAGATTTAAGGCTTATTTATCGAGTGCCTATCCAACAGGACTTGGTCGTGGCGATCCTGCACGTCACAACTAAGACCTGTTGGCAACACGTTAAAAAGCAGACACATCACTTTGCCAACAAAGGTCCGTCTAGTCAAGGCTATGGTTTTCCCAGCAGTCATGTATGGATGTGCGAGTTGGACTATAAAGATGAGCACCGAAGAATTGATGCTTTTGAATTGTGGTGTTGGAAAAGACTCTTGAGAGTCCTTGGACAGCAAGGAGATCCAACCAGTCCTTCCTAAAGGAGATCTATCCTGAATATTCATTGGAAGGACTGATGCTGAAGCTGAAACTCCAATACTTTGGCCACCTGATGTGAAGAACTGACTCATTTGAAAAGACCCTGATATTGGGAAAGATTGAAGGCAGGAGGAGAAGGGGACGACAGAGGATAAGATGGTTGGATGGCATCACCGACTCGATGGACATAAGTTTGAGTGAACTCCAGGAGTTGGTGATGGACAGGGAGGCCTGGTGTGCTGCAGTCCATGGGGACTGACAAAGAGTCAGTCGTGACTGAGTGACTGAACCGAACTGATTGAGTACCTATCAGCTTCTCTACCTGTGATACTTACTTGGTCTCAGAACAGTCCTTTTAGGTTTATTACCCCATTTCAGAAATGTAAGAAGTATAATTCAGTAAAGCCCAGTAACTTTCCCAAGGCCACAGAGTTTAAAGAATAAAGGTATAAATTCATAGGATTTGAACTCATATATATTGACACCAAGATTTACACCACCTTCATTGTACCTCCTTCATAAATTAAATATTTATTACTATCCACATGAAATAAGAAAAAAATGACTTAAATTCTAAAACAAAATCTAAAGTCTTAAAGTCTAAAATCTTAATAATGCTGGATTACTATAGCTGAATTATGGTTACAGATTAAACGTAGTTGTGACTGCTATTTTTTATAATATAAGGACTGTGAAAGTTGCTTAAAATTGAAAAATTATGTGGTATTATATATATTTTTCTATATATAAGTTCAGTTCAGTCGCTCAGTCGTGTCCGACCCTTTGCAACCCCATGAATCACAGCACTCCAGGCCTCCCTGTCCATCACCAACTCCTGGAGTTTACTCAAACTCATGTCCATCAAGTCGGTGATGCCATCCAGCCATCTCTTCCTCTGTCGTCCCCTTCTCCTCCTGCCCCCAATCCCTCCCAGCATCAGGGTGTTTTCCAATGAGTCAACTGTTCGCATGAGGTGGCCAAAGTGTTGGAGTTTCAGTTTCACCATCAGTCCTTCCAATGAACACCCAGGACTGATCTCTTTTAGAATGGACTGGTTGGATTTCCTTGCAGTCCAAGGGACTCTCAAGAGTCTTCTCCAACACCACAGTTCAAAAGTATCAGTTCTTCGGTGCTCAGCCTTCTTCACAGTCCAACTCTCACATCCATACATGACCACAGGAAAAACCATAGCCTTGAGTAGATGAAACTTTGTTGGCAAAGTAATGTCTCTGCTTTTGAATATGCTGTCTAGGTTGGTCATAACTTATGTCTAGTATTGTGTAAATCAGTTTGTAAAGTGTGTGTGTGTGTGTGTGTGTGTGTGTGTTTCTGTGTGCACCAGTGAGAACTGCCGAGTAATTCTGGCATATTGCTCAGCCTCTCAGATATGATCATGAGCTGCCAGGTATAGTCAGAACGTTTGCACCATCTCTTACATTTTACATGATATGACCTTTAAACAGAAAATTCCTAAGTCACTGTGTCTAGATATGCTGAAATAGCTGCTGTTGAACTTAACCCTCCCACTATATACAACTCTAAACCTGGGTGACGTTTATGTGGTAACTCTTTTTAGACCATGCAGGACTGTGATCCTTCCTTAAGAAAGGTGTAACACAGAAGGTGAGCCCCACATGCCTTCAGCTTTTTGCCTGAAGGTACTTTCCAGACCAGAATTTGAGGAGATAGAAGTCAAACTGGAAGATGATGGTGCCACTGAAATGAGGTGGTGAAGGCTGGAGTTCAGCCAGCTGCCGCAGCATGGTATTTCTCCAAAAGGGGAACTCTGAAGAGACAAGTTCCAAAAGTCTTTGTGTTTTCTTTTTTTCCTTCAGACTTTTTGTCATGAACTAAGCTATGTATGCATACAAGACCCCATAAAGTATAGCAGAAAGTGGTTGATGATGGGCAGAGAGCTGAAAGCAAATACCAGTAGTCACACAATGCTGGTAAAAGCTGAATATTTCAATCAGTTGGAGCAGAGAGACCTCACTGAGTTTATTAAGCATTCCATTAAGACCTATATTGGAGAAGGAAATGGCAACCCACTCCAACATTCTTGCCTAGGACATCCCATGGACAGAGGAGCCTGGTGGGCTACAGTCTACGGGGTTGCAGAGTCAGACACGACTGAAGTGACAAAGCGAAAGACCCATATTAGTCTGTTTGGGTGACCATGTGGGGGGTTTAAACAACATAGATTTGCTTTCTCACAGTTCTGGAGGCTGGACGTCCAAGCTCAGTGTGCCTGCAGGATTGGTTTCTGGTGAAACCTCTCTTTCCAGTTTATGGATGGCTGACTTGTGTCTTCACAAAGCCCTTCCTCTGTATGCACACAAGCCTGTTGTCTCTTCCACTTCTTACAACTACACTAGTACTATTAGATGACAACCTCACCTTTATGACCTCAGCTAATCTTATTTGCATCTTAAAAATCTCTGTTCCCAAATACAGTCACATTAGAGACTGGGCTTCAACATATAAATTTGGGAAGGGCACTATTCAAAACATAATATGACCCTCAAATAATTGTACTATAAGACAAAGGACCACATGCCTAAAGCCAATCTTCATGGAAGCAGGATGACCAGCCATTAATTTAACCACTTTTCAGATCTAAACCAATATTGTTTATAGACAAAATCAATATAGATTCCCCACCTACTTCACATTATCTGTAATAATATATAAGATTACCATACATGCAAAATATCAGGAAAATGGGTCCCATGACAGAGTTAGGATGACCTTAATGTTGGGATTAGCATAGAGAAATTTCAAACAAACCTTTTCAAGAATTTAAAGGATGGTATAGGAAAAAAATGTGTTAAATTGTAGAATTCTAATACAAAAATTCAAACAATAAAAAGAACTGAATAAAAATTATAGAAATAAAAAATAAATGTAAAATAAAAAATTCACTGGATGGACTTAGAGGAAGATTATGTGCTACAGAAGTAAGGATCAGTGAACCATAAGATAAGTCAATAGAAATTAACCCAAAGAGAAAAGAGAAAGAAATTAGCAGACCCCTAATGACCTGTGGGGTATCTCTTCACAGCTGCTCCAGCAAAGCACAGCTGCTGCTCCTGACCTTGGACAAGGGGTGTCTCCTCACGGCCGCCCCTCCTGACCTTAAACATGGAGTAGCTCCTCTCGGCCCTCCTGCACCCGCACAGCCGCCACTTCTTGGACGTGGGGTAGCTCCTCGGCTGTGCTTTTGCGTGGTCTGATGCAGTCGGCCAATCCCAAAGAAAGGCAATGCCAAAGAATGCTCAAACTACCACACAGTTGCACTCATCTCACATGCTAGTAAAGTAATGCTCAAAATTCTCCAAGCCAGGCTTCAGCAATATGTGAACCGTGAACTCTCTGATGTTCAAGCTGGTTTTAGAAAAGGCAGAGGAACCAGAGATCAAATTGCCAACATCTGCTGGATCATGGAAAAAGCAAGAGAGTTCTAGAAGAACATCTCTTTCTGCTTTATTGACTATGCCAAAACCTTTGACTGTGTGGATCACAATAAACTGTGGAAAATTCTGAAAAAGATGGGAATACCAGACCAGCTGACCTGCCTCTTGAGTAATCTGTATGCAGGTCAGGAAGCAACAGTTAGAACTGGACATGGAACAACAGACTGATTCCAAATAGGAAAAGGAGTACATCAAGGCTGTATATTGTCACCCTGCTTATTTAACTTCTATGCAGAGTACATCATGAGAAACGCTGGGCTGGAAGAAGCACAAGCTGGAATCAAGATTGCCGGGAGCAATATCAATAACCTCAGATATGCAGATGACACCACCCTTATGGCAGAAAGTGAAGAGGAACTAAAAATCCTCTTGATGAAAGTGAAATAGGAGAGTGAAAAAGTTGGCTTAAAGCTAAACATTCAAAAAACGAAGATCATGGCATCCAGTTCCATCACTTCATGGGAAATAGATGGGGAAACAGTGGAAACAGTGTCAGACTTTATTTTTTGGGGCTCCAAAATCACTGCAGATGGTGATTGCAGCCATGAAATTAAAAGACACTTACTCCTTGGAAGGAAAGTTATGACCAACCTAGATAGTATATTGAAAAGCAGAGACATTACTTTGCCAACAAAGGTCTGTCTAGTCAAGGCTATGGTTTTTCAAGTGGTCACCTATTGGTGTTAGAGTTGGACTGTGAAGAAAGCTGAGTGGCAAAGAATTGATGCTTTTGAACTGTGGTGTTGGAGAAGACTCTTGAGAGTCCCTTGGACTGCAAGGAGATCCAAACAGTCCATCCTAAAGGAGATCAGTCCTGAATACTCACTGGAAGGACTGATGATGAAGCTGAAACTCCAACATATTGGCCACCTCATGCAGAGAGTTTACTCAATGGAAAAGACTCTGATGCTGGGAGGGATTGGGGGCAGGAGGAGAAGAGGACGACAGAGGATGAGATGGCTGATTGGCATCACCGACTTGATGGACAGAGTTTAAGTGAACTCCGGGAATTGGTGACGGACGGGGAGGCCTGACGTGCTGTGATTCATGGAGTCCCAAGGAGTTAGACAGGACTGAGCAACGAAACTGAACTGAATGACTTGTGGGACAATATCAAGCAATTTATAGAGGTGTAATTTTAGCTCCATAAAAAGATGATACAGAAAATAAGGCCAAAAATACTGTCAAAATAATGGGCCCAAAGTTCTTAAATGTTAGTTGTTGAGTCATGTGTGACTCTTTGCGACCTCATGGACTGTAGCCTGCCAGGATCCTCAGGTCCATGGAATTCTCCAGGCAAGAATACTAGAATGGGTTGCCATAAATTTCTCCAGGGATCTTCCTGACCCAGGGATTGAACTCAGGTCACCTGCATTGCCAGCAGATTCTTTACTGTCTGAGCTATCAGGGACACCAAAAGTTCTCATATATGTTAATTAATACCAGCTTAAAAACCCAAGGAGCTCAGCAAATCTTAATATGAATAAATGTGTAGAAATTCATATGTGTGGTCATTATAGACAAACTACTGAAAATCAAAGATGAAGAGAAAATCTTAAAATAGGCCAAGGAACAAAGAAATATTTTATGTAGAGCAATAATAGAAGAAATTTTTTAAAAGGTTTAAATACCATTTAAAAGAACCATTTACAGAGGTTCTATATCTCTAAACTCCTGTCTAAAAAGGGACCTTAGACAGCAAACTAGGGCAAACGTGAAGCTAGACTGTGTGTGTCTCCTCTCAAGGATCAGAGCCCTGTACTATCTGAAACCTTAAAATGCTTAGGGATGAATTTAAGAGCAATGGCAACAAAATCCAACTCCACTAAACTGAAAGTTATAAAATATTATGGAGATAAATGAAAGCAGTTCTAAGTAAAGAGAAAGATATCATGTTCATAGAAAAGAAGACTCAAATTTATTAAGATGTCATTCTTCAAAATTTAGCAATCAACTGAATACAGTTCAGTTCAGTTGCTCAGTTGTGTCCAACTCTTTGTGACCCCTTGAATCGCACGCCAGGCCTCCCTGTCCATCACCTTCTCCAGATGTTCACTCAGACTCACGTTCATCGAGTCCGAAATGCCATCCAGCCATCTCATCCTCGGTCATCCCCTTCTCCTCCTCCCCCCAATCCCTCCCAACATCAGAGTCTTTTCAATGAGTCATGAGGTGGCCAAAGTACTGGAGTTTCAGCTTTAGCATCATTGCTTCAAAAGAACAACCAGGGCTGATCTTCAGAATGGACTGGTTGGATCTCCTTGCAGTCCAAGGGACTCTCAAGAGTCTTCTCCAACACCACAGTTCAAAAGCATCAATTCTTCGGCACTCAGACTTCTTCACAGTCCAACCCTCACATCCATACGTGACCACAGGAAAAACCATAGCCTTGATTAGATGGACCTTAGTCGGCAAAGTAATGTCTCTGCTTTTCAATATACTATCTAGGTTGGTCATAACTTTCCTTCCAAAGAGTAAGTGTCTTTTAATTTCATGGCTGCAGTCACCATCTGCAGTGATTTTGGAGACCAAAAAAATGAAGTCTGACATTGTTTCCACTGTTTCCCCATCTATTTCCCATGAAGTGATGGGACC
>SJYG01000279.1:2808925-2881734 GCA_006410535.1 Litocranius walleri | reverse complement strand
ATTATCTGGGTCGTGAAGATCTTTTTTGTACAGTTCTTCCATGTATTCTTGCCACCTCTTCTTAATATCTTCTGCTTCTGTTAGGTCCAGACCATTTCTGTCCTTTATCAAGCCCATCTTTGCATGAAATGTTCCCTTGGTATCTCTAATTTTCTTGAAGAGCTCTCTAGTCTTTCCCATTCTGTTGTTTTCCTCTATTTCTTTGCATTGATCACTGAAGAAGGCTTTCTTATCTCTTCTTGCTGTTCTTTGGAACTCTGCATTCGGATGCTTATATCTTTCCTTTTCTCCTTTGCTTTTCACCTCTCTTCTTTTCACATCACAGCTATTTGTAAGGCCTCCCCAGACAGCCATTTTGCTTTTTTGCATTTCTTTTCCATGGGGATGGTCTTGATCCCTGTCTCCTGTACAATGTCACAAACCTTATTCCATAGTTCATCAGGCACTCTATCTATCGGATCTAGGCCCTTAAATCTATTTCTCACTTCCACTGTATAATCATAAAAGATTTGATTTAGGTCATACCTGAATGGTCTAGCGGTTTTCCCAGCTTTCTTCAATTTAAGTCTGAATTTGGCAAAGAAGGAGTTCATGATCTGAGCCACAGTCAGCTCCTGGTCTTGTGTTTGCTGACTGTATAGAGCTTCTCCATCTTTGGCTGCAAAGAATATAATCAATCTAATTTCGGTGTTGACCATCTGGTGATGTCCATGTGTAGAGTCTTCTCTTGTATTGTTGGTAGAGGGTCAAAGTTCAAGAAGAGCCAATTATTTTGTTTTCTTCTAAACCTCTTTTGTATAGCTAAGGTAAGAAATTATTAGTGGTAAACAGATGATTTAATCCTATTCAGACATGAAACAAGCATACACACGTGCACAAAGGCACGTATGTGCATGCACGGCACACACAGCAATCCTTGGTGGTGAAGTCGCTCAGTTGTGTCCGACTCTTTGCGACCCCATGGACTGTAGCCTACAAGGCTCCTCCGTCCATGGAATTTTCCAGGTAAGAATACTGGAGTGGGTTGCCATTTCCTTCTCCAGAGGATCTTCCCGACTTTCTAGCAAAATTAATGCAGATCTAAATTTGTTGGAAGGGGGTGTTTGCTATGACCAGTGCATTTTCTTGGCAAAACTCTATTAGTCTTTGCCCTGCTTCATCCCACATTCCAAGGCCAAATTTGCCTGTTACTCCAGGTGTTTCTTGGCTTCCTACTTTAGCATTCCAGTCCCCTATAATGAAAAGGACATCTTTTGGGGGTGTTAGTTCTACAAGGTCTTGTAGATCTTCATAGAACCTTTCAACTTCAGCTTCTTCAGCATTACTGGGTGGGGCATAGACTTGGATAATTGTGATATTGAATGGTTTGCCTTGGAGACGAACAGAGATCATTCTGTCATTTTTGAGATTGCATCCAAGTACTGCATTTTGGACTCTTCTGTTGACCATGATGGCTACTCCATTTCTTCTGAGGGATTCCTGCCCACAGTCATAGATATAATGGTTATCTGACTTAAATTCACCCATTCCAGTCCACTTTAGTCCACTGATTCCTAGAATGTTGACATTCACTCTTGCCGTCTCCTATTTGACCACTTTCAATTTGCCTTGATTCAGTTCAGTTCAGTTCAGTTCAGTCACTCAGTCGTATCTGACTCTCTGAAACCCCATGAATCACAGCATGCCAGGCCTCCCTGTCCATCACCAACTCCCCAAGTTCACACAGACTCATGTCCATTGAGTCAGTGATGCCATCCAGCCATCTCATCCTCAGTCATCCCCTTCTCCTCCTGCCCTCAATCCCTCCCAACATCAGAGTCTTCCAATGAGTCAACTCTTCGCATGAGGTGGCCAAAGTACTGGAGTTTCAGCTTTAGCATCATTCCTTCCAAAGAAATTCCAGGGCTGATCTCCTTCAGAATGGACTGGTTGGATCTCCTTGCAGTCCAAGGGACTCTCAAGAGTCTTCTCCAACACCACAGTTCAAAAGCATCAATTCTTTGGCACTCAGCCTTCTTCATAGTCCAACTCTCACATCCATACATGACCACAGGAAAACCATAGCCTTGACTAGACAGACCTTAGTCAGCAAAGTAATGTCTCTGCTTTTCAATATGCTATCTAGATTGGTCATAACTTTTCTTCCAAGCAGTAAGCATCTTTTAATTTCATGTCTGCAGTCACCATCTGCAGTGATTCTGGATTCTTGCCTTGATTCATGGACCTGACATTCCAGGTTCCTATGCAGTATTGCTCTTTACAGCATCGGACCTTGCTTCTATCACCAGTCCCATCCACAGCTGAGTTATTGTCTTTCTTTGGCTCTAGCCCTTCATTCTTTCTGGAGTTATTTCTCCACTGACCTCCAGTAGCATATTGGGCACCTACTGACCTGGGGAGTTTCTCTTTCAGTATCCTATCATTTTGCCTTTTCATACTGTTCATGGGATTCTCAAGGCAAGAATACTGAAGTGGCTTGCCATTCCCTTCTCCAATGGACCACATTCTGTCAGACTGCTCCACCATGACCTGCCCGTCTTGGGTTGCCCTGCAGGCATGGCTTATTTTCACTGAGTTAGACAAGTCTGTGGTCCTAGTGTGATTAGATTGACTAGATTTCTGTGAGTATGGTTTCAGTGTGTCTGCCCTCTGATGCCCTCTTGCAACACCCACCATCTTACTTGGGTTTCTCTTACCTTGGGCATGGGGTATCTCTTCACAGCTGCTCCAGCAAAGCACAGCCACTGCTCCTTACCTTGGATGAGGAGTATCTCCTCCCAGTGCCCTTCCTGACTTTCAATGTGGGATAGCTCCTCTAGGTCCTCCTGCGCCCACACAGCCACCATTCCTTAGTGGGATTGCTCCTCCTCCCGGCCATCGCCCCTGACCTAGGACATAGGGTGGATCCTCTCAGTCGTTCCTGCACCGTCACAGCCTGGCACTCTAGGCCGCTGCCCCTAGTGGGAGTGAGAAATAGATTTAAGGGCCTAGATCAGATAGATAGAATGCCTGATGAACTATGGACGGAGGTTCGTGACATTGTACAGGAGACAAGAATCAAGACCATCCCCATGGAAAAGAAATGCAAAAAAGCAAAATAGCTGTCTGAGGAGGCCTTACAAATAGCTGTGAAAGAAGAGAAGTGAAAAGCCAAGGAGAAAAGGAAAGATATAAGCATCTGAATGCAGAGTTCCAAAGAAGAGCAAAAAGAGATTAGAAAGCCTTCTTCAGCAATCAATGCAAAGAAATAGAGGAAAACATGAGAATGGGAAAGACTTGGGCGTGTGGTATCTCTTCACGGCTGCTCCAGCAAAGGAAAGCCACTGCTCTTTACCTTGGATGAGGGGTATCTCCTCCCGCCACCCTTCCTGACGTGTGATTCATGGGGTCGCAGAGAGTTGGACATGACTGAGCGACTGATCTGAACTGAGATGTAGATTATGTAAATAGGAATGAGAAAAAACTAAATCTTCCAAGTTGTTAAAATAATAATATTAATGTTTATTATTACAATGTCAGCCAATAGTTTAAATACTTAATATACATTGACAATATACAATTAATTATATATACAATTTTCACAGCAACTACACTTGTTACTATTGGTTCTACTTTGCAGTGCTAGACATAGGATTGGAACTAAGAAGTGGGCTCCAGAGACTACACTCTGAAATGGGTGTTGTACCCAAAGTATTTAACTTAAAAAACTAAAATCAACTCAAGAAAAATAATATATGCATGTCTCATTCTTTTCTTGCAACCAGCTTTTTATAGTATTTTTCCCCTTCCATTCTCAATTTACATACATCTTTGCACAAATCCTCTGAGGTATTTAATCAAACATATTATATATTTAAATAAAACACCATCTCCAAAATTTTGCCTTATATTGATATTCACTGTTAATCTCTCCCCTTCAAAATGTTCTGAAGCACTTACAGACACTGTGTTATAGCTCTTACATGATCTTTCAGAACTATATCCTTAGTTAAAAAGAAAAATTCCATTCACTTTTGTACTAAAAATCAACATCACCTTTAGGGATAGTACGGCAGAGTTCAGCTTACTAAACAAGACAACTTCAGACAAGAAGGAAATCCACTCAGAAAGGAATGGTTTGCATTGCTCTTTTGATGACTACAAGAAGAGAAGACAAGGAATATACAGAGTTTATGTCTTCGGTTTTTTCTTTCTTGATGATAAACAGACATACTGTACTTTTTGAAGTCTCTTACAAAAATGAACTTTAGAATTGTTCTTGTCAGTGAAATTACTCAAGTCACAGCTATATTCCTTCGTGCATCCAGGGAGCATAGAGAAGCATGGGCAAGTGAGAGGTCTGTTTGGTGAGCATTCCATCGGACAAATACATCTGGACTTGTTGCCAATGAGCTCCAGATCCCAGGCATCTCAGCACCAAAGACTCACAAGATCAAAGATAAGAGGCTGTTGTGTCATAAGGCAAAGCATGGGCCGAGACTTATTAACTGACTCCAGCTTTGTTATTATCTCCCTCCCACACCCTTCCCCACCCCAAACCACAGCTGCCAGGAACAAGAGAAATATCCAGTCAGAAGGGGGCTTGGCCAGCATGTCTGTGCTCACACTGTGAGGACTATCAGCAGGGCTCACAGTGAGCCTGTCCTCAGCAGGGCTGCAGTTCCAGCCAGCATGTGCCGGGGCTGGCCGCGGCGCGAGGCACTGATTGCTGTGGGCTGAACTGCGCTCCCCGCAGTTCACAGGCCTAAGTCCTCAGTACCGCAGAATGTGACTGTATCTGGATAGAAGGTCTTAAAAGTGGTAATTAAGTAAGCCAAGGAGAGATGAGTCAGAAGAAATTAACCTTGTCCACAGCTTGGCCTCAGATTTCTAGTCCCCAGAATTGTGAGGAAAAAAAAAATTACTGTTTCAACGATTCAGCCTGTGATACTTTGATGTGGCAACCCTAGCAAACAAATATACTGGTGTTGGTGTAAAGAGAACCTGTGCTACATTAAATCTGAGGAAAAGAAGATTTTAAACAAAAAGTGGCCCCAAAATTCAGAAGAAAAATATTAAGCAAAGTAAGTATAAGATCAGCAAGAGTCCAGTGAAGTAAGAGCATCAGGAAAGTTCTTAGGGCAAGGTCATGTATTAGAGTGCAGGCAATAATCTGTTTTCCTAGAAAAGATGAGAGAACAGAAAAGCAGATCAATATCCATCTCCCTAGACTTAGCTCACAGAATTGAGTCTCTTTTACTCTTTATTGCTTTAAACTGTATCAGTGAACACAACAGTATATGCTGGTCTAGAGTCTATGATTAAAACTTGCAATTCTAATTCATAATGCTTAATTTACTTCTTCAGAAACCTATATGCAGGTCAGGAAGCAACAGTCAGAACTGGACATACAACAACACACTGGTTCCAAATAGGAAAAGGAGTACATCAAGGCTGTATACTGTCACCCTGCTTATTTAACTTCTATGCAGAGTACATCATGAGAAACGCACAAGCTGGAATCAAGATTGCTGGGAGAAATATCAATAACCTCAGATATGCAGATGACACCACCCTTATGGCAGAAAGTGAAGAGGAACTAAAAAGCCTCTTGATGAAAGTGAAAGAGGAAAGCGAGAAAGTTGGCTTAAAGCTCAACATTCAGAAAATGAAGATCATGGCATCTGGTCCCATCACTTTGAAAGGTTGTTGTTGAATTACAACGCTGGGATTCTTGGCCCCTGGAGGAGAAGAATTCAATCTGGGGCCAGAGATGAGGTTTAATTGCTCAGAGCTTTTGTGTAACAAAGTTTTATTAAAGTATAAAGGAGACAGAGAAAGCTTCTGACACAGGCATCAGAAGGGGGTAGAAAGAGTACCCGTTTGTTAGTTTTAGCAATGAGTTTATATATTCTCCAACTAATCCAAAGGAGGTCTGGAGGTTGTAAAGACCTCATCAGACTTACTGCCATAATTTACATGTTAAGATAACAGAATTAGCCAGAAGGTTTAATCCAGAGACTGTCCTCAGGCAGAATACATGATACATTGCTGTTATATAATCCTTGTAAAGAGAAGGTTTAATCCAGAGACTGTCCTCAGGCAGAATACATTGTTGTTATATAATCCTAAGGAATGTAGAGAAATAAGTTTGTCCTTTCTTCCTCCTTGAGAATTCCAGATCCCTCTCTCCTTGGGGACCCCTAAACTTCTTATCAACCTGCCAAGGAAATGACTCTCTCAACTTCATGGGAAATAGATGGGGAAACAGTGGAAACAGTGTCAGACTATTTTTTGGGGCTCCAAAATCACTGCAGATGGTGACTGAAGCCATGAAATTAAAAGACGCTTACTCCTTGGAAGGAAAGTTATGACCAACCTAGACAGCATATTCAAAAGCAGAGATATTACTTTGCCAACAAATGTTCGTCTAGTCAAGGCTATGGTTTTTCCAGTGGTCATGGATGGATGTGAGAGTTGGACTGTGAAGAAAGCTGAGCGCTGAAGAATTGGTGCTTTTCAACTATGGTGTTGGAGAAGACTCTTGAGCGTCTCTTGGACTGCAAGGAGATCCAACCAGTCCATTCTGAAGGAGATCAGCCCTGGGATTTCTTTGGAAGGAATTATGCTAAAGCTGAAACTCCAGTACTTTGGCCATCTCATGCAAAGAGTTGACTCACTGGAAAAGACTCTGATGCTGGGAGGGATTGGGGGCAGAAGGAGAAGGGGACGATCGAGGATGAGATGGCTGGTTGGCATCATCGACTTGATGGATGTGAGTTTGAGTGAACTTCGGGAGTTGGTGATGGACAGGGAGGCCTGGCGTGCTGTGGTTCATGGGGTCACAAAGAGTCAGACACGACTGAGCGACTGAACTGAAATGAAATGAATCATTTAACATCTGGCTGTCCCTGTTTATTTATTTTCACTTCAGTCCAGTTCAGTCACTCAGTCGTGTCCGACTCTTTGTGACCTCATGAACCACAGCGCACCAGGCCTCCCTGTCCATCACCAACTCCAGGAGCTTGCTCAAACTCATGTCCATCAAGTCGGTGATGCCATCCAGCCATCTCATCCTCTGTCAACCCCTTCTCTTCCCGCCTTCAATCTTTCCCAGCATCAGGGTCTTTTCAGGTGAGTCAGTTTTTCACATCAGGAGGCCAAAGTATTGGAGTTTTGGCTTCAGCATCAGCTTCATTATTCATTTTAGTTGCTCAAGATTCCCTTGTTGCCTTTTCATACTGTTCACAGGGTTCTCACAGCAGGAATACAGCATCACCATCTCAATGCACCTGAATTTGAGCAAACTCCAACAGATCGTGGAAGACAGAAGAGCCTGGTGTGCTGCAGTCCTTGGGGTCACAGAGAGTCAACTGAACAACAACAGCTGCTACTAAGATTCCCTTAGTAGAGATCAACAAAGAGTCTTTACTGCTCTCTCTTCCTAGCAGCTTCTATGTCAGCACTTTATTCCTGTCTCCAGTGGCCACAGGACTGGAAAAGGTCAGTTTTCATTTCAATCCCAAAGAAAGGCAATGCCAAAGAATGCTCATACTACCACACAATTGCACTGATTTCACTCTCTAGCAAAGTAATGCTAAAAATTCTACAAGCCAAGGCTTCAACAGTACATGTGCCATGAACTTCCAGATGTTCAAGTTGGATTTAGGAAAGGCAGAGGAACCAGAGACCAAATTGCCAACATCTAGTGGATCATCGGAAAAGCAAGAGAAATCCAGAAAAGCACCTACTTCTCCTTTATTGACTATGCCAAAGTCTTTGACTATGTGGACCACAACACTGTGGAAAATTCTTAGAGACAGGAATACCAGACCACCTGACTCACCTCTTAAGAAATCTGTATGCAGATCAGGAAGCAACAGTTAGAACTGGACATGGAACAACAGATTGGTTCCAAATAGGAAAAGGAGTACGTCAAGGCTGTATATTGTCACCCTGCTTATTTAACTTATATGCAGAGTACATCATGAGAAACGCTGGACTGGATGAAGCACAAGCTGGAATCAAGATTGCTAGGAGAAATATCAATAACCTCAGATACGCAGATGACACCATCCTTATGGAAAAAAGAGAAGAAACACTAAATAGCCTCTTGATGAAAGTGAAAGAAGGGAGTAAAAGCTGCTTTATAATTCAACATTCAGAAAATTAAGAGCATGGCATCTGGTCTCATCACTTCATGGCAAATAGATGGGGAAACAATGGAAACAGTGTCAGACTTTGTGTGGGCTCCAAAATCACTGCAGATGGTGACTGCAGCCATGAAATTAAAAGATGCTTGCTCCTTGGAAGAAAAGCTATGATCAACCTAGATAGCATGCTAAAATTCAAAGTCATTATTTTGCCAACAAAGATCCGTCTAGTCAAGGCTACGGTTTTTCCAGTAGTCATGTATGGATGTGAGAGTTGGAAAGCTGAGTGCTAAAGAAATGATGCTTTTAAACTATGGTGTTGAAGAAGATTCTTGAGAGTCCCTTGAACTGTAAGGAGATCCAACCTGTCCATCCTAAAGGATATTAGTCCTGAGTGTTCATTGGAAGGACTGATGCTGAAGCTGAATCTCCAATACTTTGGCCACCTGATGCAAAGAATTGACTCATTTGAAAAGACCTTGATGCTGGGAAAGGTAGAAGGCAGGAGGAGAAGGGGACACCAGAGGATGAGATGCTTGGATGGCATCACCGACTCGGTGGACACAAGTTTGAGCAAGGTCCATAGTTGGTGATGGTCAGGGAGGCCTGGCGTGCTGTAGTTCATAGGGTCACAAAGAGTTGGACACGACTGAGCAACTGAAATGAACTGAACTCTAGTTACAACTTTTGTTGTTGCTGTTCAGGGCTCATTCGTGTCCAACTCTTTGTGACACAATGGGCTGCAGCAGGCCAGGTTTCCTTGTCCCTGACCATCTCCTGGAGCTTGCTGAAGCTCATGTCTATTGAGTCAGTGATGCCATCCAACCATCTCACCCTCTGGTATCCCCTTCTCCTCCTGCCTTCTATCTTTCCCAACATCAGGGTCCTTTGCAATGAGTAAACTCTTCCAATCAGGTGGCCAAATTATTGGAGTTTAAGCTTCAGCATCAGTCCTTCCAATGTTTATTCAGAATTGATCTCCTTAAGGATGGACTGGTTGCATCTCCTTGCAGTCCAAGGAACTCTCAAGAGTCTTCTCTAACACCATAGTTTGAAAGCACCAATTATTCAGTTTTCAGTCTTCTTTATGGCCCGCCTCTCACATCCACACATGACTAGTGGAAAAACCATAGCTTAGACCATATGGATCTTTGTCAGCAACATAATATCTCTGCTTTTTAATAGTCTAGGTTGGTCATAGCTTTTCTTCCAAGGAGCAAGCATCTTTTAATTTCATGGCTGCTGTCACTATCTGCAGTGATTTTAGAGTCCAAGAAAATAAAGTCTTCTATTGTTTCTCCATCTATATGCCACGACATGATGGGACCAGATACCATGATCTTCATTTTTTGAAGGCTGAGTTTTAAGCCAGCTTTTTCACTTTCCTTTTTCACTTTCATCAAGAGGCTTTTTAGTCCCTCTTCCCTTTCTGCCATAAGTGTGATGACATCTGCCTATCTGACAATGTTGATAGTTTCTGGCAATCTTGATTCCAACTTGTGATTCATCCAGCCCAATATTTCACACGATGTATTCTGCACAGAATTTAAATAAACAAGGCAACAGTATACAGCCTCGATACACTCCTTCCCAATTTGGAACCAGTTTGCTTTTCCATATCCAGTTCTAACTGTTGCTTTTGACCAGCATACAGGTTTCTCAGGAGGCAGGCAAGGTGGTCTGGTACTCCCATCTCTTGAAGAATTTTACACAGTTTGTTTTGATCCACACATTGAAAGGTTTAGCATAGTCGATGAAGCAGAACTAGATGTTTTTCTGGAATTCTCTTGCTTCTTCTATGATCCAAAGGATGTTGGCAATTTGATCTCTGATTCCTTTGCCTTTTCTAAATCCAGCTTGTACACCTGGAAATTCTTGGCTCTCGTACTATTGAAGCCTAGCTTCAAGGATTTTGAGCATGACCTTACTAGTGTGTGAAATGAGTGCAATTGTGCGGTAGTTTGAGCATTCTTTGGCATTGCCTTTCTTTGGGATTGGAATGGAAACTGACCTTTTTCAGTCCTGTGGCCATTGCTGAGTTTTCCAAATTTGCTGGCATATTGAGTGCAGCACTTTAAGAGTATCATCTTTTAAGATTTGAAATAACTCAGCTGGAATTCCATCACCTCCACTAGTTTTTATCATAGCTTTGCTTCCTAAGGCTTACTTGACTTCATATTTCAGGTTGTTGGTTCTAGGTGAGTGGTCACATGGTTGTTTAATTCAACAAACATTAATTATCTTCACTGCTTTGCTAATGTTTTGATAGCATAGAAGCAGAGATGTATGCACAAGCATAAATACACCCACACGCACCAACACACTTCATGACTGCAAAGCCCCAGGGAAAATCAATTATATTTACAAGCATGTAGAGATTCCTACTGAAGACACCTGGGTCAAGGACACCACCTAAGTGTGTCCCTTTGTCACATTTCAAAAGTCACCCTCTTCCTTGTTATTTCTGGCTGAGCTGGACAAAACAAAGAAACGTTCTTGTTCACCCAAGCTACCTTGTTATTCAAGGATTCCCAACACTTTCTTTAAAACTGAATTGAGCTGAAGTAATACTTGCTCACATTAATGTGATTGGAATTCACTTAAATCATCTATCAATGAAGCTGAAGTTCAGCTTTTGTTTAGGTTTAGTATCTTTTCCTCAGGTTTCTCTGCTTAATCTGTGATTGTTATTTCATCCTTTCACTTTTTATTATGCAAGCAAATTGTCATATTGAGTTGAGGTTTTCCTTGAAGTAATTATTTTATACACCTGGCATGTATTTCCTCAAAGGATTTTCATTTCAGAGTGTTGAAATTAAGTGTACTGGACCAACTAGCTAGTCAACTGCTACTTAAGACTTGTAACCAAAAAGGAATATGAATACATGCCACTTATCTATCATTCATTCAACAAACATTTAATGAGCACCCCTGCTATTTACCAAGTCCTGGGCTAATATTTAGAGATTCAACAGTTTGCTACAGGCATGTGTCAGCCTTCATGGAGTTTGGAGTATTGCTAAAATATGAAACGTAAGTAAAAAAATTATAGTAAGTGTGGAATTAATAGAAACAAAAGTTAAATCCACAAGACCAAGTATAATGTTCATTGCAAAACTAGTTTTAGTATACAAAAATAAAACATGCTAACAAGTTCAATGAAGTAAATGAAAGAATTAAATAACATTTGATATATCTAAGCTGTGACATACCCTGCATCCAATAAAAACAATGGGATCAATCTATATGTCCTGACTAGAAAAGGTATTCTTAGCACGTGCATATGTTCAAGTTGAGATCCAACATAATCATAGAATAATGGCTGCATTATCTCCATCCAGCTATGTATCATGAAGAATTTGGAGGTAGTGAAAATATGTAAATCATTGAGAATAATTCATGATTTGACTGAACTGAGTAGAAGCCATGAAATACATGGTCCAGTGACTAGAAAAGTATAACTGGATAAGCCAGCTATCTTATGACATTATTCCTCCCCAAGACTGATGATGTTAGTAAGATTAAGAAGTGTTTTTGTGTATACATACTCTCAAATGCTTAAGTTGGGCAACAGCCCCTATGATTATATTCAATTGAGAAAATTTTATAGAGAGTAAAATGCACAGATGATAATTATACAGTTCAGTGAGTTTTAACAAATATATTCACCTAAGGACTGAACATCACAGTCAAGGTATGGAACATTTTCTGCACTCTGGACATTTCCCTCATGCCCTCTGCTAATCAAGTTCCTAACTTATGACACTATAATAGCAATCAATGTACTATACTACAACAGAGTGCTTGTCTGCAAGCGTTATGTAAATGGAACCACTCAATTTGTCCCCTTTTGTGTCTAATTATTTAACTCAGCATAGCATTTTTTGTCATTCAGATTGTGTGTATAGTAGTTCAATTTCTTTTATCGCTGAAGAATATTCTATTACAACCAGTATTCTACAATTAGCTTATTCATTCTCCAAACAAGGGATATCTGAATAAAGTTGCTATATTTTTGTAAACATAATATATATAAATACACATATTTTATTTATAGCTTTTGATGGTGTGTATCACAAAAAACTGTGGAATATTATTAATGAGATGGAAATACTAGTCCACATTACTTGCTTCCTGAGAAACCTGTATACAGGATAGGAAACAACAGTTAGAACTTAGGACAACAGACTGGTTCAAAATTGGGAAAGGAGTGAATCAAGGCTGTATATTGTCACCCTACTTATTTAACTTTTATACAGAGTATATCATGAGAAATGCTGTACTGGATGAAGCACAAGCTGGAGTCAAGATTGCTGGGAGAAATATCAATAACCTCAGACATGCAGATGACACCACCCTTATTGCAGAAAGTGAAGAACAAAAGAGCCGNAAGGCTGTATATTGTCACCCTACTTATTTAACTTTTATACAGAGTATATCATGAGAAATGCTGTACTGGATGAAGCACAAGCTGGAGTCAAGATTGCTGGGAGAAATATCAATAACCTCAGACATGCAGATGACACCACCCTTATTGCAGAAAGTGAAGAACAAAAGAGCCGCTTGATGAAAGTGAAAGAGGAGAGTGAAAAAGTTGGCTTAAAACTTAACATTCAGAAAACGAAGATCATGGCATCTGGTCCCATCACTTCATGGGAAATAGATGGGAAAACAGTGGAAACAGTGGCTGACTTTATTGAGGGGGGGGACTCCAAAATCACTGCAGATGGTGATTGCAGCCATGAAATTAAAAGACACTTACTCCTTGGGAGGAAAGTTATGACCAACCTAGACATCATATTGAAAACCAGAGACATTACTTTTGTCAACAAAGACCCGTCTAGTCAAAACTATGGTTTTTCCAGTAGTCATGTATGGATATGAGAATTGGACTATAAAGAAAGCCAAGCACTGAAGAATTGATGCTTTTGAACTGTGGTGCTGGAGAAACTCTTAAGAGTCCCTTGGACTCCAAAGAGATCCAACCAGTCCATCCTACAGGAGATCAGTCCTGGATGTTCACTGGAAGGACTGATGTTGAAGCTGAAACTCCAATGCTTTGGCCACCTGATGTGAAGATCTGAGTCATTTAAAAAGACTCTGATGCTGGGAAAGATTGAAGGTGGGAGGAGAAGGGGATGGCAGAGGGTGAGATAGTTGGATGGCATCACTGACTCAATGGACATGAGTTTGGGCGGACTCCAGAAGTTGGTAATGGACAAGGAAGCCTAGCGTTCTGCAGCTCATGGGGTCATAAAGAGTCAGACACGATTGAGCGACTGAAACTGAAAGGAACTGACTCCTACCTAGCACTGGTCACACTGGAGACCTTGGGGATGGCCAACTCCAGTCCAGTCGTCCCAGGAAGTGAACCTGCCTTGACCTGCCTAGGGATCTGGTCCTCAAAGGGTTGTCACCCCTCAACCTGCTCAGGGATCCACCAGTCCAGGGGTCCCAGGAGTTTGTCATGCCTCAGCCTGCCCAGGGACCCAATTCTTGGGAGGCCAACCTGCCTCGGGATTCGATCTCCGGGAGGCTGTCATGCCTCAGCTTGCTTGGGGATCTGCACCCTGACCCGGGGATGCCTGGCTCTTGGGTTGCAACAGTACTGGGTAGGATAAGCTTCAGGCTCACCCCTAAGGCAGTCCACCAATGGAAATAGAAGGAAGCCTATTACTTGTGGGACTGTGCACAGTCTCAGCAATAACTCAGGAGCCCAATGAAAACCACATTGCCTTTCTGGAAAGTCTAAAAGAGGCCCTCCAAAAGTTTACCAATCTGGACTTAGACTCTTATGAAGGACAGGTGATTTTAAAGGACAAATTCCTGTCCTAATGTGCAGTTGACATCAGAATAAAGTTACAACAGCTACAGCAGTGGGACCCTGCTTCCTCTTTAGATGAGATGGTCCAGAAAGCCACCAATCCCTTTTATAATAGAGAACAGAAGGAGGCCAAGGCCCAGAAGAGGGAGAACAGGAAATAGACAAGGCATGCCCAGATGCTGGCCACCCTCCAGGGAAGCCCTTATGCAAACCCAAGCCCTTGAAGGACAAGGCACAAGGCAAATGTCTAATCTGTAGACAGGTGGGGCATTGGGCCAAAGAGTGAAAAGGCTCCTAAAACGGCTTGCTACAAATGCAATCAATTGGAACACTGGGTGGCACTCTGCCCTTGGGACCCAAGAGACTCAGGGTCAAGCATCAAGCCTTTCCTCACTCAAGAGGACTGAAGCGG
Source organism: Litocranius walleri (assembly GCA_006410535.1). Taxonomy (NCBI): domain Eukaryota; kingdom Metazoa; phylum Chordata; class Mammalia; order Artiodactyla; family Bovidae; genus Litocranius; species Litocranius walleri. The sequence goes on along the minus strand of SJYG01000279.1, from coordinate 2,867,366 downwards.
CCCACTCCAGCCAGCCCACCTGTGATAGATAACCATCAATGGGCTGGAGACAAGGGTGCACCTGGATGTGGCAGGTAGGTCCAAGAACTTCTTCGCTGACACAGGGGCTACCTACACTGTCCTGACCTCCTCCTCCAGAGCCTTCTCCTCCTAAACCTGTACCATTTGGGGTGCTACAGGAAAAACAACTACTAAAAGATTCACCCAAGCACTTCTTTGATGCTAGGATGGACAAATATTTTTCAACGAGTTTCTGGTGGTCCCTGAGTGTCCTACTCCCTTATTGGGAAGAGATATACTCACTAAACTGGGAAATACCCTTGTGATATGAAGCTTTGCAGCCCCTAGAGCCCTACAGTTTCTGGTTACTACAAAGAACCCATTATACTTCAATAGAGAGGGACCAAAAACTATGGGAGGACAGAATTAACTCCCAGGTGTGGGAGCCCACCTGGCTGAACCAGTCATCACTGTCCTTTGAGATCCCACTCAGTTTCCTAACCAGAAACAATCTCCCCTCAAAAGAGAGGCTTAGGAGGGACTACAGCCTTTAATAAATAAATTCCTTGCTTGTGGGCTACTGGTACCCACCAGCTCGCCATGTAACACCCCAATCCTTTCAGTAAAGAAAAAAAGATGGAACCTGGCGAATGGTTCAAGATCTCCAGAAGCTGTAGTTCCCGTGAAAACCACATTACCCAGTCCCTATGTATTCTTGGGAGAAATACCACCCAATGCAAAGTGGTTTAAGTCTTGGATCTCAAAGATGCTTTTTTTTTTTTTTCCAAACCGCTGGCTAAAGACTGGAAGCTGACTGTGGCTCAGATCATGAACTCCTTCTTTGTCAAAATCAGACTGAAATTGAAGAAAGTAGGGAAAACCACTAGACCATTCAGGCATAACCTAAATCAAATCCTTTATGATTATACAGTGGAAGTGAGAAATAGATATAAGGGAGTAGATCTGATAGATAGAGTGACTGATGAACTATGGAATGAGGTTCATGACATTGTACAGGAGACAGGGATCAAGACCATTCCCATGGAAAAGAAATGCAAAAAAGCAAAATGGCTCTCTGGGGAGGCCTTACAAATAGCTGTGAAAAGAAGAGAAATGAAAAGCCAAGGAGAAAAGGAAAGATATAAGCATCTGAATGCAGAGTTCCAAAGAATAGCAAGAAGAGATAAGAAACCCTTCCTCAGAAATCAATGCAAAGAAATAGAGGAAAACAACAGAATGGGAAAGACTAGAGAGCTCTTCAAGAAAATTAGAGATATTAAGGGAACATTTCATGCAAAGATGGGCTTGATAAAGGACAGAAATGGTATGGACCTAACAGAAGCAGAAGATATTAAGAAGAGGTGGCAAGAATACAAGGAAGAACTGTACAAAAAAGATCTTCATGATGAAGATAATCATGATGGTGTGATCACTCACCCAGAGCCAGATATTCTGGAATGTGCAGTCAATAGGACCTTAGAGAGCACCACTATGAACAAAGCTAGAGGAGGTAATGAAATTCCAGTGGAGCTGTTTCAAATCCTGAAAGATGATGCTGTGAAAGTGCTGCACTCAATATGGCAGCAAATTTGGAACACTCAGCAGTGGCCACAGGACTGGAAAAGGTCAGTTTTCATTCCCATCCCAAAGAAAGGCAATGCCAAAGAATGCTCAAACTACTGCACAGTTGCACTCATCTCACATGCTAGTAAAATGATGCTCAAAATTCTCCAAGCCAGGCTTCAGCAATACGTGAACCGTGAACTTCAGATGTTCAAGCTGGTTTTAGAAAAGGCAGAGGAACCAGAGATCAAATTGCCAATATCTGCTGGATCATGGAAAAAGCAAGAGAGTTCCAGAAATACATCTCTTTCTGCTTTATTGACCATACCAAAGCCTTTGACTGTGTGGATCACAATAAACTGGAAAATTCTGAAAGAGATGGGAATACCAGACCACCTTACCTACATCTTGAGAAACCTATATGCAGGTCAGGAAGCAACAATTAGAACTGGACATGGAACAAATAGACTGGTTCCAAATAGGAAAAGGAGTATGTCAAGGCTGAATATTGTCACCCTGCTTATTTAACTTATATGCAGAGTACATCATGAGAAACGTTGGGCTGGAAGAAGCACAAGCTGGAATCAAGATTGCATGGAGAAATTTCAATAACCTCAGATATGCAGATGACACCACCCTTATGGCAGAAACTGAAGAGGAACTAAAATTCCTCTTGATGAAAGTGAAAGAGGAGCGTGAAAAGGTGGCTTAAAGCTCATCATTCAGAAAACGAAGATCATGGCATCTGTTCCCATCACTTGATGGGAAATAGATGGGGGAACAGTGGAAACAGTGTCAGACTTTATTGGGGGGGGGGCTCCAAAATCACTGCAGATGGTGATTGCAGCCATGAAATTAAAAGAGGTTTACTCCTTGGAAGGAAAGTTATGACCATCCTAGATAGCATGTTGAAAAGCAGAGACATTACTTTGCTAACAAATGTCCGTCTAGTCAAGGCTATGGTTTTTCCAGTAGTCAGGTATGGATGTGAGAGTTGGACTGTGAAGAAAGCTGAGAGCCAAAGAATTGATGCTTTTGAACTGTGGTGTTGGAGAAGACTCTTGAGAGTCCCTTGGACTGCAAAGAGATCCAACCAGTCCATCCTAAAGATCAGTCCTGGGTGTTCTTTGGAAGGAATGATGCTAAAAACTCCAGTACTTTGGCCACCTCATGCAAAGAGTTGACTCACTGGAAAAGACTCTAATGCTGGGAGGGATTGGGCGAAGGAGGAGAAGGGGACGACCGAGGATGAAATGGCTGGATGGCATCACTGACTCAATGGACGTGAGTTTGAGTGAGCTCTGGGTGATGGTGACAGACAGGGAGGCCTGGCGTGCTTCGATTCATGGGCTTGCAAGGAGTCGGACACGACTGAGTGACTGAACTGACTGAACTGAACTGAACTGGCTAAAGAATCCCAGCATCTTTTTGCCTTTGAGTGGGAGCCCCCAGGAGAGAAACACCAGCAGATGACTTGCAGAATATTACCTCAGGGGTTCAGAGATAGCCCTCACCTGTTTGGATAGGCTTTTAGCCAGGATCTCCTAAATTTGGACCTTGGGCCTAATGGGAAAATATTACAATACATACATGACCTATAATCTGCTCTCGAGATGAGAAAAATGCCCAACATTATGCAGTTTAGTTTCTAAACTTTTTGGCAGAGAGGGGATATATAGTCTTCTGTGCTAAGGCACAGATGGTCGAGACAGAGGTCACATACCTGGGAGTTCAGATTATACATGGGTCCAGGAGGTTCTCCTCTGATGGGGTACAATGAATCCTGCCGTTGCCCTCCCCCAAGACTCAAAAACAATTATGAGTTTTCCTCGGGTCAACTGGATATTAAGGAATCTGGATACCCTCTATGGTTTAATTGCCAGCCCTTATATGAAAACTTAAAGGAATGGTATGATTCAATCCCACTGATGTGGGAAAGTCCTCCAAAGAAGGCAGTTCACTTCAGTTCAGTTGCTCAGTCATGTCCGATTCTTTGAGACCCCATGAACTGCAGCATGGCAGGCCTCCCTGTCCATCACCATCTCCCGGAGTTCAGTCAAACTCACATCCATCGAGTCAGTGATGCCATCCAGCCATCTCATCCTCTGTCGTCCCCTTCTCCTCCTGGCCACAATCCCTCCCAGAACCAGAGTCTTTTCCAGTGAGTCAACTCTTTGCATGAGGTGGCCAAACTACTTCAGCTTTAGCATCATTCCTTCCAAAGAACACCCAGGGCTGATTTCCTTTACAATGGACTGGTTGGATCTCCTTGTAGTCCAAGGGACTCTCAAGAGTCTTCTCCAACACCACAGTTCAAAAGCATCAATTCTTTGGCTCTCAGCTTTCTTCACAGTCCAACTCTAACATCCATACATGACCGCTGGAAAAACCATAGCCTTGACTAGACGGACCTTTGTTGGCAAAGTAATATCTCTGGTTATCAATATGCTATATAGGTTGGTCATAACTTTCCTTCCAAGGAGTAAGCGTCTTTTAATTTCATGGCTGAAATCACCATCTGCGGTGATTTTGGAGCCCCAAAAATAAAGTCTGACACTCTTTCAGTGGTTTCCCCATCTATTTCCCATCAAGTGATGGGACCAGATGCCATGATCTTCATTTTCTGAATGATGAGCTTTAAGCCAACTTTTTCACTCTCTTCTTTCACTTTCATCATGAGGCTTTTTAGCTCCTCTTCAGTTTCTGCCATAAGGGTGGTGTCATCTGCATATCTGAGGTTATTGAAATTTATCCATGCAATCTTGATTCCAGCTTGTGCTTCTTCCAGCCCAGCGTTTCTCATGATGTACTCTGCATACAAGTTAAATAAGCAGGGTGACAATATACACCCCTGACGTACTCCTTTTCCTATTTGGAACCAGTCTGTTGTTCCATGTTCATTTCTAACTATTGCTTCCTGACCTGCATATAGGTTTCTCAAGAGGCAGGTCAGCCGGTCTGGTATTCCCATCTCTTTCAGAATTTTCCACAGTTTATTGTGATCCACACAGTCAAAGGCTTTGGTATAGTCAATAAAGCAGAAATAGATGTATTTCTGGAACTCTCTTCCTTTTTCCATGATCCGGCAGATGTTGGCAATTTGATCTCTGTTTCCTCTGCCTTTTCTAAAACCAACTTGAACATCTGAAAGTTAATGGTTCATGTATTGCTGAAGCCTGGCTTGGAGAATTTTGAGCATTACTTTACTAGCATGTGAGACGAGTGCAATTGTGCGGTAGTTGGAGCATTCTTTGGCATTGCCTTTCTCTGGGATTGGAATGCAAGCTGACCTTTTCCAGTCCTGTGGCCACTGCTGAGTGTTCCAAATTTGCTGCCATATTGAGTGCAGCACTTTCACAGCATCATCTTTCACGATTTGAAAGAGCTCAACTGGAATTCCATCACCTCCACTAGCTTTGTTCGTAGTGATGCTTTCTAAGGCCCACTTGACTTCACATTCCAGGATGTCTGGCTCTGGTTTAGTGATCACACCATCATGATTATCTTGATCTTGAAGATCTTTTTTGTGCAGTTCTTCTGTGTATTCTTGCCACCTCTTCTTAATATCTTCTGCTTCTGTTAGGTCCAGACCATTTCTGTCCTTTATCGAGCCCATCTTTTTGTGAAATGTTCCCTTGATATCTCTAATTTTCTGGAAGAGCTCTCTAGTCTTTCCCATTCTGTTGTTTTCCTCTATTTTTTTTACATTGATTGCTGAGGAAGGGTTTCTTATCTCCTTGTTATTCTTTGGAACTCTGCATTCAGATGCTTATATCTTTCCTTTTCTCCTTTGCTTTTCACTTCTCTTTTTTTCACAGCTATTTGTAAGACCCGCCCAGATAACTATTTTGCTGTTTTTCATTTCTTTTCCATGAGGACAGTCTTCATCCCTGTCTCCCGTACAATGTCACGAACCTCCATCCATAGTTCATCAGGCACCCTATCTATCAGATCTAGTCCCTTAAATCTATTTCTCACTTCCACTGTATAATCATAAGGGATTTGATTTAGGTCATACCTGAATGGTCTAGCTGTTTTCCCTACTTTCTTCAATTTCCATCTGAATTTGGCAATAAGGAGCTCATGATCTTGTTTTTCTTGACTGTATAGAGCTTCTCCATCTTTGGCTGCAAAGAATATAATCAATATGATTTCGATGTTGACCATCTGGGGATGTCCATATGTAGAGTCTTCTCTTGTGTCGTTGGAAGAGGGTGTTTGCTATGACCAGTGCGTTCTCTTGGCAAAACTCTATTAGCCTTTGCCCTGCTTTATTCTTATTCCAAGGCCAAATTTGCCTGTTACTCCAGGTGTTTCTTGACTTCCTACTTTTGCATTCCAGTCTCCTATAATGAAAAGGACATCTTTTGGGGGTGTTAGTTCTAAAAGGTCTTGTAGGTCTTCATAGAACCAATCAACTTCTGCTTCTTCAGCCTTACTGGTTGGGGCATAGACTTGGATAACTGTGATATTGAATGGTTTGCCTTGGAAACAAACAGAGATCATTCTGTCATTTTTGAGGTTGCATCCAAGTACTCCATTTCAGACTCTTTTCCATCATGGCTACTGTATTTCTTCTAAGGGATTCCTGCCCATTGCATGAAATGTTCCCTTGGTATCTCTAATTTTCTTGAAGAGATCTCTAGTCTTTCCCATTCTGTTGTTTTCCTCTATTTTTTTTACATTGATTGCTGAGGAAGGGTTTCTTATCTCCTTGTTATTCTTTGGAACTCTGCATTCAGATGCTTATATCTTTCCTTTTCTCCTTTGCTTTTCACTTCTCTTTTTTTCACAGCTATTTGTAAGACCCGCCCAGATAACTATTTTGCTGTTTTTCATTTCTTTTCCATGAGGACAGTCTTCATCCCTGTCTCCCGTACAATGTCACGAACCTCCATCCATAGTTCATCAGGCACCCTATCTATCAGATCTAGTCCCTTAAATCTATTTCTCACTTCCACTGTATAATCATAAGGGATTTGATTTAGGTCATACCTGAATGGTCTAGCTGTTTTCCCTACTTTCTTCAATTTCCATCTGAATTTGGCAATAAGGAGCTCATGATCTTGTTTTTCTTGACTGTATAGAGCTTCTCCATCTTTGGCTGCAAAGAATATAATCAATATGATTTCGATGTTGACCATCTGGGGATGTCCATATGTAGAGTCTTCTCTTGTGTCGTTGGAAGAGGGTGTTTGCTATGACCAGTGCGTTCTCTTGGCAAAACTCTATTAGCCTTTGCCCTGCTTTATTCTTATTCCAAGGCCAAATTTGCCTGTTACTCCAGGTATCTCTTGACTTCCTACTTTTGCATTCCAGTCTCCTATAATGAAAAGGACATCTTTTGGGGGTGTTAGTTCTAAAAGGTCTTGTAGGTCTTCATAGAACCAATCAACTTCTGCTTCTTCAGCCTTACTGGTTGGGGCATAGACTTGGATAACTGTGATATTGAATGGTTTGCCTTGGAAACAAACAGAGATCATTCTGTCATTTTTGAGGTTGCATCCAAGTACTCCATTTCAGACTCTTTTCCATCATGGCTACTGTATTTCTTCTAAGGGATTCCTGCCCATAGTAGTAGATATAATGGTCATCTGAGTTAAATTCACCCATTCCAGTCCATTTGAGTTCGCTGATTCTTAGAAAGTCAACGTTCTTTCTTGCCATCTCCTGTTTGACCACTTCCAATTTGCATTGATTTATGGACCTAACATTCTAGGTTCCTATGCAGTATTGCTCTTTACAGCATTGGACCTTGCTTCTGTCAGCAGTCATATCCATAACTGGGTCCTGTTTTTGCTTTGGCTCCATGCTTTCACTCTTTCTGAAGTTATTTCTCCATTCTTCTTCAGTAGCATATTGAGCACCTACCGACCTGGGGAGTTCATCTTTCAGTGTCCTATCATTTTGCCTTTTCATACTGTTCATGGGGTTCTCAAGGCAAGAATACTGAGATGGTTTGCCATACCCTTCTCCAGTGAACCACATTCTGTGGTCCACCATGACCCGCCCGTCTTGAGTGGCCCCACACAGCATGGCTTAGTTTCATTGTGTTAGACAAGGCTGTGGTCCAAGTGTGATTAGATTAACTAGTTTTCTATGATTATGGTTTCAGTGTGTCTGCCCTCTGATGCCCTCTTGAAACACCTGCCATCTTACTTGGGTTTCTCTTACCCCAGACATGGGGTATCTCTTCACGGTTGCTCCAGCAAAGTGCAACTGCTGCTCCCTACTTTGGATGAGAGATATCTTCTCACTGCCTCTCCTCCTGACCTTGAACATGGAGTCGCTCCTCTACGCCCTCCTGCGCCTGCACAGCCACAGCTCCTTGGACACGGGGTTGCTCCTCTCGGCCGCCGCCCCTGGCCTCAGACATGGGGTAGCTCCTCCCAGCTGCTGCCTCTGACCTCAGACGTGGGGTAGTTCCTCTTAGCTGCTGCCCTTGGGCATGAGGTCCTCCCGGCTTCTCCCCGTGACCTCGGACGTAGGGTAGCTCCTCTTGGCCACGCTTGTGCACCGTTGCAGCTGCCCAGGCTTATGAGCGGAGGTTACACTAAAACAAGCCTTAACTCAGGCACCTGCCTTGAGGATGCCAGACCCAGGAAAAGCATTCCAACTTTATGTCCAGGAAAGAGAAGGAATAGCCTTGGGAGTGTTAGTTCCAAGGTTGGGATCTGAGCCCCAGCCTGTAGCTTACTTATCCAAGAGACTCAACGCAACCGCCTGAGGCTGGCCCCTGCCTTCGAAATCTTGCAGCTGCTGCAATCCTGGTAAAAGATGCCTTAAAGCTCTCTGAGGGGCAATCTAACTGTTTTTACCAGACACCGAGTGAAACATCTCCTAAATGGGAGAGGACATTTATGGGTGTCTGATCAAACAATCCTCAGATACCACGTGGTGCTGATGGAAAACCGCAACCTGGCTGTATCACCTTGTGAGGTTCTTAACCCAGTCACCCTCCTGCCTACCCCGGAGGGCTCTGACCACTTTCACTCTTGCCTAGAGACCTTGGACCACTGGACAAAACCCTGAGAGGGATTGTTGGAAGATCCTCCGACCAATCCTGCAGAAATCTGATACACTGATGGAAACAGCTTTGTCTTGGATGGAAAATTAACAGCCAGATATGCAGTAGTCTCCTATTTTGAGACCATAGAGGTTAAGCCTCTGCCACCAGGTACTTCAGCCCAATTAGCTGAAGCCCGATAGCTCTGACTCGAGCTTTAGAGCTGGGAAAAGGATAAAAGAATAGCCACTTACACTGACTCCAAGTATACCTTTCTGATGCTGCATGCAAATGCTGCTATTTGGAAAGAAAGAGGCCACTTGACCACCCGAGGGTCCTCAGTCTAATATGGTGATCAAATCCTTAGGCTCTTGGAGGCAGTCCATCTGCCCACTGAGGTTTCAGTCTCCCACTGTAAAGGACACCAAAAAGGGGGCACAGAAGTGGCACGAGGGAACCAAGCAGCTCATCAGGCCGCTAAGAGCAGCATTACAGAGAAATGTCCTAATAGGGGCTGCCACCTTAGTTCCTGTGGAAAATCCTGAAAGAGATGGGAACACCAGACCCCCTGACCTGCCTCTTGAGAAACTTGTATGCAGGTCAGGAAGCAACAGTTAGAACTGGACATGGAACAACAGACTGGTTCCAAATAGGAAAAGGAGTACGTCAGGGGTGTATATTGTCACCCTGCTTATTTAACTTATATGCAGAGTACATCATGAGAAACCCTGGACTGGATAAAGTACAAGCTTGAATCAAGATTCCTGGGAGAAATATCAATAGCCTTGGATATGCATAGACACCACTCTTATGGCAGAAAGTGAAGAACAAAAGAACCTCTTGATGAAAGTGAAAGAGGAGAGTGAAAAAGTTGGCTTAAAGCTCAACATTCAGAAAACGAAGATCATGGCATTCGGTCCCATCACTTCATGGCAAATAGATGGGAAAACTGTGGAAACAATGGCTGACTTTATGGGGGGGGCCTCCAAAATCACTGCAGATTGTGACTGCAGCCATGAAATTAAAAGATGCTTACTCCTTGGAAGGAAAGCTTTGACCAACCTAGACAGCATATTCAAAAGTAGAGACATTACTTTGTCAACAAAGGTCCATCTAGTCAAGGCTATGGTTTTTTCAGTAGTCATGTATAGATGTGAGAGTTGGACTGTGAAGAAAGCTGAGTGCCGAAGAATTGATGCTTTTGAACTGTGGTGTTGGAGAAGACTCTTGAGAGTCCTTGGTCTGCAAGGAGATCCAACCAGTCCATCCTAAAGGAGATCAGTCCTGGGTGTTCATTGGAAAGACTGATGCTGAAGCTGAAACTCCAATATTTTGGTCACCTGATGCAGATAGCTGACTCATTTGAAAAGACCCTGATGCTGGGAAAGATTGAAGGCATGAAGAGAAGGGGATTATAGAGAATTAGATGGTTGGATGGCATCACCGACTCAATGGACATGAGTCTGGGTAAACTCCAGGAGCTGGTGATGGACAGGGAGGCCTGGCGTGCTGCAAGGGATTGCAAAGAACCAGACACAACTTAACAACTGAACTGAACCTTAGTTCCACAGACTAATTTGCCAGAAACTCCTTCATATACTGAAAGTGAGACTCTTAAAGCTAAGAGTGAGGGCTTTCAATAAGATCATATGGGTGGTTCCAAAAGGAGGGACTCTTTTTTCTCCCTGGGAACCTCCAATGGAAGTTGATTAACTCCTTACTGCCACCACTCATTTAGGGAAGAAGGCCCTCCAAAGATTACTAGAAAGGTCCTTCAGGGTAACAGGCCTCCAAACGACTGTAAAGTAAGTGGTCTCCTCTTGTCCCACTTGCCAATTACACAACTCTCAAGGAGCTCAAAGACCCCAGCTGACTCAGCCCATCCAACGATATGGGGCCTACCCAGGAGAGGACTGGCAGATGGACTTCACCCAGATGCCAGTTTTTCAAGGGTATAAATACCTATTAATCATGATAGATACATTCACAAGATGGATTGAAGGCTTTCCCACCCAGACTAAGAAGGCTGAGGAGGTGGTAAAAAAAGACAAAAACAAAAACAAAAACTGCTCCATGAAGTCATTCCAAGATTTGGTCTGCCCAAGTCATTACAAAGTGACAATGGGACATCATTTACTTCTAAGGTCACCCAAGGGGTCTCTAAAGCACTGGGCATCACTTTTTATCTCCATTGTGCCTGGAGGCCTCAGTCTTCAGGAAAATTAGAAAGAGCCAACCAATTCTTAAAATCAGCAATGGAAAAGATAACCCAGGAGTCCTCCCTGGGATGGAAGGAGGCTTTACCAATAGCTCTCCTCTGCACCCGTATTGCCCCTAAGGAACAGGTTCATTTTAGTCCTTATGAGATGCTACATGGGAGACCTTCTGTTTATGTCAATGACCTCTTCCTAGATCCAGAGGCTCAGACTCTCCACTCTTATACCATGGCCATTTATCAATTCCAACAAGATATTCACTTGTGGGTTGTGAACTAGGACCCAAAAGAGTTTAAGGAGTCATCACTATATGCTCCAGGGACTCAAGTCCTAATTAAAGTCTGGAAAGATGGGTCCCCAAAGGCTCAACTCCAGCCCACATGGAAGGAGCCCTACCCTGTAATACTTTCTACCCCCACAGCAGTCAAGGTACAAGGACATGACTCCGGGATTCACTACTCACAAGTCAAGCCATGGAATAAAACAGAAGAGGACACTCAATACATTTGTGAGCCCCTGGGAGATCTCAGATACCTATTCAGGACTACCAATGAGTGCCATTCTAATGAACACCCCCAAAATCTAGTTTCTGGGGATAAGATTTCTCAGGACAGCTCTAAAGAGCCAACACAGCTTGACAGAGATTGTACTCCAAAACATACAGGAGATAGATCTTCTGGTCCCTGAACAAGGAGGGACTTGAGTCATCCTGGCGATGTGAATTTAAAACTGACTAATGCCCCTACTAGTCCTTGTTCTGCTATATTGATGAAGCTTATGATTATTCCATGTAGTGTCAGTTGTCTAACCTGTTTTGTCTCTGCCCAGGTCAACAAGCTACAACATACAGTGCCAAGTTCAACAAAGATATAAAACTCCAGCTGACCATGAAAAATATCACACACCCTTAGATGGACACCGCTATAAGGACTCTGAGGCTTGAGACTAGCGAGAGGGAGAGGCCCAATACCCCTCGCTGCCCCAGTTCAGCAGGAAGTAGCCAGAAAGACCTCATCGCCCCTTTTCCCAAAGAATTGGGCCTCCCATCTCTTGAGGGGGGAATGTTAGGTAGAACAGGGAAAAGGAGTCCAAAATGGTGGTGGCTACAGACAAGGAAGGGAAAAGCCCGTGAAAATGAAACAAAAGAAGGTCCGAGGACCGGAGTGAGGACCTCAGGTAAAACAAACAACACTCCTGGCTGGCCCAGTTTACACAGGACAGGCCCAGGGATGTAAATAGAGGAGCCAGAGCCAGCTCGCTCTCTCTCTCCCACGCGCTGGGGCGCTCTGCTCATGTCTTTAGATCGACATGCCCTCGACGATGGATTTTCCTGCTCTCTCCTAAATAACATAGAGCTGTAACACTGGGCTGTAGCACTGATTTGTTTAAGAGCTGTCACACGGTCCATTCGAGACCTGGGAGCTGTGACACGCCAAGGGGGCTTTAATGTCCGTCACTCCAAATCTTTGTTGTGACGAGACAAAGAATCGAGGAACATAAACTCACACGACACTTTTGTGTCCTTTTCTTGTCTGCTGTGGTTAGGGCTTCCAATACTGTGTTGAATAAAAGTGGCAGGAGTGGCCTTCCTGGTCTCGCTCCTGATTTTAGAGGAAATGCTTGCAATTTTCACCACTGAGTATGATGTTAGCTGTGATTTGTCTTATATGACTTTTTGTTGAGGTATGTTCCTTGTGTGCTCACTTTCTAGAGAGTTTTTTTTTTAATCATAAATGGATGTTAAATTTTGTCAAAAGCTTTCTCTATAGCTATTCTTCAATCTTTTATTGTGGTGTATTTGGAGAAGGAAATGGCAACCCACTCCAGTGTTCTTGCCTTGAGAATCCCAAGAACGGGGGAGCCTGGTAGGCTGCCGTCTATGGGGTCACACAGAGTCGGACACGACTGAAGTGACTTAGTAGTATCACATTGATTGTGGATATTGAAAAATGCTTGCATTCCTGAGCAAATCCCACATGATCAAGATATATGATCCTTTTAAATGTATTGTTGGAGTCAGTTTGCTAGTAATTTGTTGAGGGTTTTTGCATCTATGTTTATCAGTGATATTGGCCTGTAATTTTCTCTTATGTGATATCTTTGTCTGGTTTTGGTATCACAGTGATGTTATTTTGATAGGAACTGCATTGACTCTGTAGACTGCGTGTGTTGGTAACAACCTTTCACTTGGCCTGAGGCATCTCAGCACTGGTGCTTACAGGCTTCTGGGTGGGGCCAGGTCTTGGCTCTAAAGAGCTGGAGGGAGGCTTTTCAAAGGTGTCTGCTGACGCCAAGGGCTGTGGTGGAAGGAGCTCCCAGAATGGCTGCCGCCAGTGCCTGTGGCCCCAGGCTGAGCTCCAGTTACTCCTGTGTCTCCTGGAGAGGCTCCAGGACCAGCACCAAGATGTCTGACTCAGGCCCTGGGTCTCAGAGCATGTCGGATTTTGTGTGCATTCTTTAAGAGTGACACCTCTATTTCCTCCAGTTCTTGGGACTCCCCAAAATGAGACATGCTGGCCTTCAAAGCCAAATGCTCTGGCTGTATCTCCCCACTGCAGGACGCCTGGGCTGGGGACCCTGACGTGCAGTTCAGAGCTCTGCTTTAGGAGGAACTTGGGCTATACCCTCCCGTTTGTGGGTCACCCCATCAGGAGTGTGGGACTTCACTAGGTCGTGAGCCCATGCCTGCCATTGATCTAGTTGTGGCTCCTTCATTATGCCTTCAGTTGCAGAAGATCTTTTCTGATAGGTTCCAGTCTTTCTAATCTATGGTTGTTCTACAAGTAGTTATGATTTTGGTGATTTCATGTACTTGTAGGAAATCCAGAGATATTGAATGGGCATTGAATTAAACTACGTATGAATGAAGGTCAGGAAACGTAACTGAAAGGGAGATAAACTAGCTTAAATTCATCACCTTAGATGGTGGGACTGAAGTTACAGAGATGTATGAAATTATTAAATACACGTGTGTAGAGGAAGAGAAGAGGGCTCAGGATAGCACACGCAGAATGGTAGCTAGAGCGGTAGCTAGAAACTAGATGGGATTAGCATCTTCAGAGACAAGAGAGGAGTCTTCCAAGAGGGAACTGGTGACAAAACAGCAAGTGTGAAAAAGGACCCTGTTGCAAATCTCTTTTAATATCAAGATAGTTTTTCCGAGCATAGCAAAAGCAGTTCTGGGTGGAACTGTGGGGTTAAAGCCAGATTCTGCTGCATTTTGAAATAAACTGTGGGATAAAGGGCCTCCCTGGTGGCCTTGTGGTAAAGAATCTACCTGCCAGTGCAGGAGACATGTGCTGTTTCTGACTGCTCTTCTGGATGCACATGACTGAAATTTGTGTTCTCTCCTGTTGTCCTCTTTTGTTTGTTAATTTGCAGCCACTTAATTATTCTGACCTAAAATGGTAGAAGGAAAACGGGAATGAGGGAAAAAAGAATAAGGCATTATGCCCTTCTTCCTATTCATGGAAGATCTGCTTTTCCCTCATATAGTTCCCCATGAGGAAGAGACTCTTCCTGTTCCGACAAGGCTTACTTGCTTGTTTTATTGTCACAGCATGGGACACAGTTGGTACCGAGCAGCTGTGGGGAACTAAACACAGACCACTCAGAATGCAAATTGGAGCTACTAGCAAATGACATTAGGAAGTTCAACAGGCAGCCAGAATTTTCAGAAAAAGGTTGTCTTAAAGTAAGGTAGCCTGTAAATCAGTTGATAAGCATTATGTTTAAAGGGTTATTTGACAATTGCTTTAGCAGAGGTTGAGAATAATCTGCAACTAGTTTAAAAACAGTTGATTCAAGGAAGCAAGTAATTATGCTCGCAAGTTAAAGTGCAGTAGGAGATTTCAAAGGAGATTCACAGAGTCCAGTAGAAAACTGAACCAGTAAGAGACTGGCCAGAACGCCATGCATTTTTATGGTTTTATCAGGGTATTCTGAAAAATGGTTAATTATATAGGATTGATATTTATTTTTCTATTTCCATGAGCTCCAAGATAAACAAGTGCTGCTAAAGCACTTGACGTGAATGCAGTGTCTCTGGCCATTATGCTTTTCTGGGTGTCTCTGAGACAAAACCAAATGAGTAGCTTTTCACAGGAATGCAGGAGACCCGGGTTCGATCCCTGGATTGGGAAGATCCCCTGGAGAAGGAAATGGCATCCGTCCCAGTGCTCTTGCCCGGAGAATCCCAAGCAGGGAGGAGCCTGGCGGGCTGCAGTCCATGGGGTCGCAACGACTGCACTTCCACTTCTGCCTTCCTAGACCTTTTTTCCTGCCTGCGCGTGAGCTCCACGCTTTGCAGAACGTCCCTGAACAACACAGACCACAAATGTTTTCACTTGCTGGCTGAAAACTCAAATTCCTTAAATAGAACTGAAAATCTTCCATATTGTCATCACAGAAAAATATTAATTAATATGTAAATCCTGTCTGAAGGAACGTGTTGATGCAAATGTCTTCATATTAAATTCCAACTTGTCAAAACTCATCACATGTAAATGGCTCATTTTACTATCATTTCCTGTTTGGCCACGAAGAAAATTTTCGGGAGGAGGGCTTTGAGCAACTGAAAAAATATAGTAAAAGTACTGATATTATATTGTGGGAAGGTGGAAACATTAATAAAAGCATATCCAAATTGCATTAGTGCATTTCCGTCTTTCAATAGCAGGATGTGATACAGGAGGTGGAAGGGTGCTGGGTGCTTAGGGCGGGAAGAGAAGCGCTACCACCTTGGAGCAGCAAGGAGAAACACAGAGCGGGAGGCTCTTGATGCAGAAGATATACTCTGGAGGCTTTCCAGCTTTATACAGAGCTGCGCTAGCAAGGGGGATATGTAAAAGCTGTTCTGACGGACTTTTCTCCATAATAATTGTGCAACTCAGTTTAATGTAAGCATTACCACTGGTTAACATTGCCTGATAAAAACACAGCATAGCTGCATTTAATACAGGAAGTTCTTTTCTTGAAGTATCTGTCCCTTCAGCTGCATCTTAGCGTGGGTTATCACTTCAGCATAAATGCATGTAAGGTCAGTGTGTCCCCTACACACACTCATTGCCCTTTTTCTATTAACTGCAGGCATAATGCAGCTTGTGTTCATGTCTTTCATGTTTACACGTCTCTTGTCAACTTCAAAACATCCTTATTTAGATGAGTGTTTTCTTGATTACTAGAAAAACTACTGACTGCAAACAGTGGCAGCCCTTTTGAATTCCAAATAATTATTTAGTCATTATTTACTGAGGACTTCTGACACATTTTGGGCTTCCCTGGTGGCTCAGCTGGTAAAGAATCCGCCTGCAATGCGGGAGGCCTGGGTTGGATCCCTGGGTTGGGAAGATCCCCTGCAGAAGCGAAAGGCTGCCCACGCCAGTATTCCGGCCTGGAGAGTCCCGTTGGCTGCATAGTCCATACAGTCCATGGGGTCGCAAAGAGTCGGACACGACCGAGCGACTGCACTTTCACTGTGGCACATTCAGCACTGTGGTTTGCGATAGACGCAGTTAGGAGAAGCATAAGACATCATTGCAAACGGCATGAGACATCCTACCTCAGGAGATGATACGAACTTGAAAGTGAATGAACAATGATGTAACTCAGCTATAAACATTCACAAGTGCTGTATAAATAAGAGAAAATCTCCATCCCCACATAACAGCTTATCCTCTGTACACACACATGAATTCTTGCTCCATTAAAAACGGATATAGTTTCCAGAATGTCAAACTGCATACACGCCCATATGTTTGCATACAGCAGACTTCTTGCCTCAAATGCCTCCCTCACTGTCATCATCTTGCTCGTATTTATCCTTCAAACCCAGCCACGTCGCTTCTTCCTGAAGGCCTTCTGGAGGTGATAGGATGGTTCAGGCACTTCCAGTTTTTCTCTGCAGATACTTCCTGGTCCATGTTGTGTGTTATTTTTCTCTGAAATAAGTAAGAAGGAAAAAGAAATGTGTATGTCAGTATGAACATTTGTGAAGTTTGTGATAAGGTAATGAATTTAAAAATAAGTAGCTTTGGTTTCCTCTGAGTTGGTGCTAGTCCATTTATTTAAGGAAAAAGGACATAGTACTTTTTTATGTATAAGGAACTCTCCTGGAAGCTTTGTGTCTATTTAATCAATATAATAATCCTGTGATTAATACTATTATGCCTGTAACTACATTGTTAAGAACTGTTATCATCATCCTGATTTTATAGATGAGGGATTTTAAACACAGAAGGCTTATACACCATGTTCAAGATTAATCTGGGTGGCAGATTGCAAACCTGGGCAACAGACCTCAGAACTGTACCTGAAAAGCATGATAAAGTCTTAGAATTTTTGCTGTGGAATTCTAAGAGGAAAGTGATGAAAGCCTTGGAAAATTGAAGAGCCAACTCATTGGAAAAGACCTTAATGCTGGGAAAGATTAAGAGCAAAAGGAGATGGGGGTGGCAGAGAACGACATAGTTAGATAGCATCACCGACTCAAAGGACATGAATCTGAGCAAACTCCAGGACACAGAGGAGGACGGAGGATCCTGGCGTGGTGCAGTCCAGGAAGTCTCCAAGAGTGGGCGTGAGTTAGCGACGGAACAGCAGCAACACATGATGTGGCTGAGACCAGAAGCCAGCAGCAACTGCTTTCCTTAGACTTTGAAGGTTTTGATTCCCTATGTATAGTATCAAAGGACGTGCATGTCTGGAGATGAATAAACAGTTAGGGATTGGTATGTGGGGTGGGAAAAATGAGAGTGAAGGAGGAGGCATGAGGTGGTCAGGCAAGGGAGTGAGCACGGCTGACGAGTTGCAATGGGACTGGCTGTAGCTAGGAAGCTTGCATGGTGGACCGAACACACGCGCCATCTCTCCCCCCTCCAAGAGCCACTGAAAGAGAGAAAGCATGACCCTACGAAGATCAACAGGAGGAGGCAGGGCAGAGAAAGATGCCAAGAATTTGGGAAGATGAAAAATGAGTGTAGAACTGAACTAGTAGAACAGCCGAGGCCAAACTTAAATCTCAAGAAGGAGGTGAGAGACAACAAGGGGCCGCCCAGTCTCACTGCCAGAGCCCCGTGTCTGGAAGAGGGGGGCGGGCGGGGGCACTGAGGAATTCTGACATAGCTTTGGATGACAGCATTATCAGCGTTCTCAAAGTTTCTGTGATGATCAATCATTACTTTCCTTAAAGGAGAAAGAAAATTTCCAGAACAAGATTTCAAATGTGGGATGGTTCTAGACAATGGCAAAATTCAGGCAGTAATAATGAGAGCAGGTTGTAGAACAGGGACAGAGTGCCTTCAGTTCAGTTCAGTCGCTCAGTCATGTCCGAGTCTTTGCGACCCCATGAACCGCAGCACACCAGGCCTCCCTGTCCATCACCAGCTCCTGGAGTTTACCCAAACTCATGTCCATTGAGTTGGTGATACCTTCCATCTCATCCTCTGGCGCCCCCCTCTCCTCCTGCCTTCAGTCTCTCCCAGTATCAAGGTCTTTTCCAATGAGTCAGTTTTTCGTATCAGGTGGCCAAAGTATTGGAGTTTCAGCTTCAGCATTAGTCCTACCAATGAACACCCAGGACTGGTCTCCTGTAGGATGGACTGGTTGGATCTCCTTGCAGTCCAAGGGACTCTCAAGAGTCTTCTCCAACACCACAGTTCAGAAGCATCAATTCTTCGGTGCTTGGCTTTCTTTACAGTCCAATTCTCACATCCTACCTGACTACTGGAAAAACCATAGCCTTGACTAGACGGACCTTTGTTGACAAAGTAATGTCTCTGCTTTTTAATATGCTGTCTAGGTTGGTCATAACTTTTCTCCCAAGGAGCAAGTGTCTTTTAATTTCATGGCTGCAATCACCATCTGCAATGATTTTGGAGCCCAGAAAAATCAAGTCTGCCACTGTTTCCACTGTTTCTCCATCTATCTGCCATGAAGCTAAGGGACCAGATGCCATGATCTTAGTTTTCTGAATGTTGAGTTTTAAGCCAACTTTTTACTCTCCTCTTTCACTTTCATCAAGAAGCTCTTTAATTCTTCTTCAATTTCTGCCATAAGGATGGTGTCATCTGCATATCTGAGGTGATTGATATTTCTCCCAGCAATCTTGATTCCAGCTTGTGTTTCTTCCAGTCCAGCGTTTCTCATGATGTACTCTGCATAGAAGTTAAATAAGCAGGGTGACAGTATATAGCCTTGACGCACTCCTTTTCCTATTTGGAACCAGTCTGTTGTCCCATGTCCAGTTCTAACTGTTGCTTCCTGACCTGCATACAGATTTCTCAAGAGGCAGGTCAGGTGTGCCTTAGACTTGAATAATTCAGGAAATGTAGCACATTATTAACATGTACATTAAAACGGATTAAGACAATGGTGGAGCTGCAGGCTTGTGAGAAAGTACATCTGGGAGACAGAGTGTGGAAAGGAGGTTGGTAGCTGATGAAGGGCTGTGAACTGGGCAAGCACAGACCCAGGACCATCACTTGTATTATTTCTGAGGTTGTCCCTGTTTTGGATAATGAAATATTTACTATTTAACAAAAGGAGCAAATGCCATTCCTAAACAATATAAAGACCTGGGCTGCCAAGCTGTCTCCTTGGCATTTTTTGCAAGTCCTGAGGTCTCCCCACACAAACTCCAGATAAGCACCCACATATTTGTAAGCATTTACACAAGTGAAGAGAACGAAATGCAATATCTGGCTTCCCGTGCGCACCTCAGGCTTGCTGCAGCACTTGCCTTTCCAAGGAAGGCATTCTAGTGTTACAGCTCCATCCCTGTGCTTCATCATGCTGGATTATCCTCCTCAGGAGACGTGGGCAGGGAGCCAGCAGTGGGTTCCTGAGTATGCAAGGGGGCCGGATGCTTCCGTATAGGGAGCGACATTAAAAAGCATGTTTTCACTTGACAGGGCATCTGTGAACTTGCATCATCTCTGAACACTTCAAGAAGAAACACACGCCTCTTAAGCCCGAGTTTCAAGGACACCGTCAGCTCCCTTCACTCATGGCTTACTCAGTTTTTCTCACGTTCTCAGTCTTCCCACAAATACCTTCCCAGCTTCCACTTTCACCAAAGGGCACCTCCTTCTCAGATCTCTCATGGCTCACTCCCCTTTTCACTTAAGGGCTTGTAGCGCAAGTCAGCTTCTATGTGTATAACTGATGTTTTGATCTAGTTTAGTTAACAAGAATATATTGCAATATACTGTTTTCAGTGCCATGCTGTACACTGAGAGGCTTATCAGAATTTTATTAATGCAGACAATGGTAAACAAGGGGATGGAGAAGCAAAGAGAAGTAGAAGTATTTAGAAGTAAAGTGAATGCCATCCTGCTTTTATGAGGGAATAATTGACTAATTATTGATTAGTAAGTTTGCTGTTTATGAAAGCTTCTAAATAAGAAGGCCTGTGCGTGCTCAGTCATTTCAGTCATGCACCATTCTCTGGGACCCCATGGACTGCAGCCTGCCCGGCTTCTCTGTCCACGTGATCCTCCAGGCAAGAATGCTGGAGTAGGTTGCCATTTCCTTCTCCAGGGGATCTTCCCAACTCAGGGATCGAAGCCACGTCTCATGTCTCCTGCATTGACAAGCAAGTTCTTTACCACTAGCACCACCTGGGAAGCTGAAAACAAATGACACTAACTGTGCACCAGCAAATACCTTAGCTTCTTCATTCTGACCTGTTCCCTCCATACATCTATATCTACTTTGACCTCAGAATGTGCCTTTATTTAGGTGATGAAATATGCGTGTGTTCAGATGCTTCTAATTGAATCAGCGGTGGACTCCAGCTTTAAAGTGGCTCTCCTCAAGTTAGTGATGATGACTTATGTAATGTTGCCATCCACTCCATGACTATGATGAGGACTCAAATCAAACTTTTAGAGTCAGCATTGAAATTTCAGTAACAATGGTAATGCTAAATGTCATTTTTCTGACATTCATGTAATGCCTTGTTAAAAGATGCTATGAGGATGTTTGCAAAGTTTACAACTATGTAAAGTTATGAAAATTGTTGATTTTTTTTAGCAGACGTTTGTCTTTAAGCTAGGTGGGACAGACCTATAGCTTGTGTCTTATGAATCAATGAGCATCACAGTATCTATAAAGCAGCAGAATATTCCATGGGTTTAATCAGATTGTGTGTGCCTTCCCTCCGCTACCTTCTGGCTTTAAAAAGATATCTCTGTTTCATTTCTCTCAGTGTATAACTTCACGACATCTCAAGAGCTGCTGCTGCTAAGTTGCTTCAGTTGTGTCCAACCCTGTGCGACCCCATAGACGGCAGCCCACCAGGCTCCACTGTCCCTGGGATTCTCCAGGCAAGAACACTGGAGTGGGGTGCCATTTCCTTCTCCAATGCATGAAAGTGCAAAGTGAAAGTGAAGTCACTGAGTCGTGTCCAACTCTTCACGACTCCATGAACTGCAGCCTGCCAGGCTCCTCCCTCCATGGGATTTTTCCAGGCAAGAGTACCAGAGTGGGTTGCCATTTCCTTCTCCATCTCAAGAGTTAGAATCTTATTAACAAAATACTTTATAAATAACTTTTATTTTAGCTATGAGGATGTGTTTTGTTTTGTTTTGTTTTAAGAATAAAGCAAAACCCTAGAAGAGATAAGGGAAACTAAAGCAAAGGTGTATACTGTGAGAAAGTAGAGACAATTCCATTTAAGGAGGGATTAAGGGAATGAGCTGCTGGAAGCAGGAACAGCAGCCCTGCGCTCAGGAGGGTCTGGAAGTGGGCAGTGAAATCTCAGTTTTTATTGCTGGCCCGAGCAACGGGGCGACGTCAGCCAAGGGGCGCCTGGAAAGCATGGTGGCCAGCTTTTCCTGGGAACTGCATTGCGCTCCTTGGTTATCCAGCTAAGCCAGGAATGCACACACAAACCCGAGACAGGTGCTCAAAGCTGATTTACTCAGCTGTTTCCCAGCTTTAGGAAAGAGTCTGGTTCAGTTCAGACATTTTGGGGACTAGTAGTCCCTTGCAGTCTCCAGAAACTATGCCACTGTTTTTCCTGCCACTGTGACTGACGCATGTCAGAGGCTCAGAGCAGCTCACAAGAGCTTTACACAGACGGACTAGGGAAACCTGTGGTTAACAGAGTAATCTCATCTTGGTAGAAGGCAAGAAGCACTGTTTTCTCGATTATTCATCGAGGTTACTCTTTAGCTACTTCTAGTGTTAGAATCAAAAGCTGAAACAATACTACATGCTGCCTTTGACTCACCTGTCTATTTATACTATTTCTTTATGCTTTAAGTACCCTGTAGGTTCACCATTTCCCCCTTTTTACCATGATCTTTTGCTACAGAAAATGGGTCTGCATTCTTTCACATAGGGAGATTGGTATATTTTTGAACTTTTTATTTGGAAATAATTTAAGGCTCAATAGAAGCTGTAAAAATAGTATAGTCTTATGTACCTTTCATCCAGCTTTCCCACATGGTGACTTCTTATACAATAGAATTTAGTACAATATCAAAAGAAAGAAATTAATATTGGTACATTCTCGTTAAACCAGATTACAGACTTTAAGTTTTTACTGCTTTTTAAAATTTCGATTTTTATGTGGGTATGAGAGTGAAAGTGAAGTCACTCAGTCGTGTCCAACTCTTCGCGACCCCATGGACTGTAGCCCACCAGGCTCCTCCATCCATGGGATTCTCCAGGCAAGTGTCCTGGAGTGGGGTGCCATTTCCTTCTTCAGGGGATCTTCCCGACCCAGGGACTGAACCCGGGCCTCCCGCACTGCAGGCAGACGCTCTGCCGTCTGAGCCGCCACAGGATTCCACAGGATGCTTGTTGGTATAGTCTGTGCAATTTTACTGCATGTATAACTCATGTAACCACCCAAACAATCAAGATATATAGCTGTTCTGACACTACAAAGAGCTCCCTCATAGCACCTCTTTGTATTCTCACCTGCCTCCACCCACTCCAAGTTCCTGTTCCTGAGCAACCACTAAGGTGTTCTCCATCTCTGTGATGTGGACTAGTATGCTGAGCACTTTTTATGTGCCTCTTTGCCATCCATATTAGTCCTGTGATGAAATATCCATTCCTGTATTTTACCCATTCTATAACAGAATTGTTTAGTTTTGCTGTCTTCATTCTGCTCTTGAGTTTGGGGTTATTTATCTACTGTAGGTATATAAAAATATGTTGAATATGAGGTTTGCAAATATTTCCTCCCAGATGTGCAGTTTATCTTTTTATCCTCTTAAAAAGCTAGAGCAAAAATTTTTTAGTAAGTCCAACGTATGATTATTTTCTTATATGGATCATGCATTTGATTTCATGTCTAAGAAATCTTTGCCCTCAGTCCCAGAGATGGTCTTCTGCTTTTATTTTTTTTAATCTAAAAGTTTCATAGTTTTGCTTTACATTTAAATCCACAGCACACTTGGGATTAATGCTGATACATAATATGAAGTTTAAGTCAAATTTCATGCTTTTGTCTATGATATTCGGTTGTTTCAGTACTATTTACTGGAAGACTACCCTGCCTTCACCGGATTGCTTTTGAGCCTTCATCAAGCAAATCCATTCTTTCATTGAAAGTCTTTTTTTATATTTCCAGCTTTGAACCTCTGTTTTTAGTTCTATACTTGTTTAGAATTTCTGTGCCTTTGTAAGAAAATTCACATTTGTCATGACTTTTTTTTTCTCTCTGGTAATTATTTATGTTTTGAAGCCTTCTTTGTCTGATATTGATAACACCATATCAGCTGACTTAATCTTCTGTTTACACGATTTATCTTTTTTTATCCTTTTGGTTTTCATGTTTGTGTCGTTAAAATATATGGATTGTAGAAAGCATAAGCTTGGCTATTAATATTCTTATATCCAGTCTGTCAATCTCTGTCTTTTTATTGGTGTGATTAACCCATTTAAACTTAACATATATATTGCTGGTTTTGGATTTACCATATTGCTATTTATTTTCTGTTATTTTATCTTCTTTTTGTTCTCTTTTTCCTACTTACAAACCATTTTATTTTTTCTAGTGATATTTGCTATATCTGTTTGTACAATTTTTTAAAATGATTGTTCTATGAATTCCAGTATCCATTACTATCTTATCACAGCCGGCTTAGACTTGCTATGATACTAAAAAAAAAAAAAAAAACCTTTTCATAGAAAAAAATGCATTAATCCCCCCATTCTGTGTTCTCTTTTCATTTATTTTACCTTTATGTATGTAAATCCCATGATATAATATTATATTTTATTAAAATAATCACTTGTGTTTCAAAGACAGCCACCTGTTGCTCCTGGGTTAAGTCTGTGGTGAGTACAGCTGAGAGATGAGAGCCTTTCCCCATCAAGCTTTGATTTGTAGGCTGGGACTCTATTGTGGACACAGCCTGCTGAGAACACTGGGATCTGATTATCCTCTCAACTCACGCAGTGGTGGTTATGTACCAGAAGTGAAGTGAAGTGACGTTGCTCAGTCGTGTCCGACTCTTTGAGACCGGGCAAAACGGTGGGCTTCCCCCACCAACACCAGACGCTGGGCTTCTCGCATGAGCGTGTCATTCAGAAAGGGGCTCACCATTGTCCCCACCTCCCAGCTCCAGATCCACGGCTCAGAAACTTTCCCGAGTGGAGAGGCATGTCAAAAANTTTTTATTGGTGTGATTAACCCATTTAAACTTAACATATATATTGCTGGTTTTGGATTTACCATATTGCTATTTATTTTCTGTTATTTTATCTTCTTTTTGTTCTCTTTTTCCTACTTACAAACCATTTTATTTTTTCTAGTGATATTTGCTATATCTGTTTGTACAATTTTTTAAAATGATTGTTCTATGAATTCCAGTATCCATTACTATCTTATCACAGCCGGCTTAGACTTGCTATGATACTAAAAAAAAAAAAAAAAACCTTTTCATAGAAAAAAATGCATTAATCCCCCCATTCTGTGTTCTCTTTTCATTTATTTTACCTTTATGTATGTAAATCCCATGATATAATATTATATTTTATTAAAATAATCACTTGTGTTTCAAAGACAGCCACCTGTTGCTCCTGGGTTAAGTCTGTGGTGAGTACAGCTGAGAGATGAGAGCCTTTCCCCATCAAGCTTTGATTTGTAGGCTGGGACTCTATTGTGGACACAGCCTGCTGAGAACACTGGGATCTGATTATCCTCTCAACTCACGCAGTGGTGGTTATGTACCAGAAGTGAAGTGAAGTGACGTTGCTCAGTCGTGTCCGACTCTTTGAGACCGGGCAAAACGGTGGGCTTCCCCCACCAACACCAGACGCTGGGCTTCTCGCATGAGCGTGTCATTCAGAAAGGGGCTCACCATTGTCCCCACCTCCCAGCTCCAGATCCACGGCTCAGAAACTTTCCCGAGTGGAGAGGCATGTCAAAAATAGATAAGTCCTAGTATCTTCCCTGCAAAACTGACTTCGTTTGCAGCAGAGCATGGAGAGGTTCAAGCTAAAAGGAAGAAGAGTGACGGTTATGATGAAAGGCAACGGGAAAGAGGTCCGAAATGCAGGGCGAACTGCGGGCTGACTGGTGTGGGGGACAGCGGGAATAAGGCATCTTCCACTAGCCTGTTTCAATTTCACCACAATTATATCTTTATACATTGCGTGTTTTTGAACATAGGCTTGTAATTACAATTTTATGAATTTGTCTTTTCAATCACGTAGAAAATTTTTTCAAGTGTTACAAACCAGATGGCTTTTAAATTTATCTACATACTTACCTTTACCAACGTTCTTTGTTTCTTCATGTGACTTTGAATTGTCTAGTGTTCTTTCATTTCAAGACCTAAAGCTTCCTTCAGCATTTCTTGTAAAGTCTGGTCTAAAAGCAAAGAACACTCAACTTAAAAAATCTGGGGATGTCTTAGTTTCTTTGACACTTTTGAAGGATAGTTTTGCCAAGGATAGAATTCTTGCTTAACAGCTTTTCAGAAAAACAATGTTAAGCATGTCATTTCACTGCCTATTAGCGCCATGGTTTCTGATGAGGAGCTGGGTGTCCATTTCATCAGGAGTCGCTCACACGTGCCAGCCACTCCTCTCTGCTTCCCGCGTGCTCTGCTGGCCTTCCCTCTGATTTGATGTCTAGTGCTGGCCTCTGCGTCTATCCTGCCTGCAGCTTGTTGAGATTTTTTTGTTTATGTAGATTCATGTTTC
Organism: Litocranius walleri; assembly: GCA_006410535.1. Taxonomy (NCBI): domain Eukaryota; kingdom Metazoa; phylum Chordata; class Mammalia; order Artiodactyla; family Bovidae; genus Litocranius; species Litocranius walleri. The sequence goes on along the minus strand of SJYG01000279.1, from coordinate 2,841,413 downwards.
CTCGAATTTGGGATGTTTTCAGCCAGTGTTTCTTCCAATGCCAAGTCACTTCAGACGTGTCCAGCTCTTGCCCCATGAACTGCCCACCAGGCTCCTCTGTCCTTGAATACTGGAGCGGGTGGCCATGCCCTCCGCTAAGGGGTCTTCCTGATCCGGAAATTGAATCCATGTCTCTTATGTCTCCTGCATTGGCAGACAGGTTCTTTACCACTGAGCCACAAAGTAAGTCTTATTTCTTCGTGTGTATGTATTATTTATGCATATACTCCCGCGCTCTTCTCTCTCTTCCTCCAGTACTTCCACAAAGCATGTGTGGATTTGCTTAACGGTGTCCTGCAAGTCCCTCAGATCCCGTTCACTTTCCTTCATTCTTTTTCTTTCTGGCCCTAAGACTGGATAATTTCAGCTGTCTTATTTTCAAGTTCACAGAGCCTCTGTACCTGCTCAAACCTACTATTGAATTCGCTGGAAACTTTTAAACTTTGTTTTAGTGACTGTATGTGTATCTCGAGTTCATTTGGTCCCTTTGTCAGATTTCTGTTTATCGATATTCTCATTTCGCTCACATACCACTTCTAAGACTCCCCTTAGCTCTTTCTCCGTGGTTTCTTCATCACTTTGCATACGTGTGATGCAGTTGATTTAACTCTTATCTAGAAAGTCTAATGTTGGGTTTCCTCGGGGCAGCTCGGCCAACTCCCATTTTCCTCTGAAAGGGTCATGCTTTACTGCTTCTTTGTATGTCTTGTGAGTTTCTTTCTGTCTTTAAAACTGGGCATTTTTAATATTAGCATGTGATAGTGCTGGAAATCAGATTCTCTCTCTGCCCCAGGGTTCTCTGCTTTTAGTCATGGAAGGCTGCAGCCATCCACTTGTTGGGTGACATTTCCAAACTGCTTCTGCTAGAGTTTGCTCATTATTTCAGTTGTCAGTCAGTAACCTGGCAGACTTCTTTATTGGGACCAGGAGGATGATGAGAAACACGACGGCCCGGGCCTTTGCAGCGCTGAGTTTGACGGCCGCTCGCGCTGGCCGGGCCGGCCCCTCTGCCCTAGCCTCTGTCTAGGAGCAGAGAGCAGAGCCCAGAGCACGCGGGTCTCTCAGGGCGCTGGGCCTGCAGTCCTCTCGGGTCTGTTCCGGTCACGCGCCTGGTTCTGGGTCCTGCTCCTACCTCAGGAAATGAGCTGGCTCTTCTGAATACTGGCCTTTCCTTCTGCCCAGAACTCTTTCCCGAGACGTTCATACAGCTCACCCTCTCGCTCCCTCCTGATCTCTGCCCGCTCACCTCTTCAGAGACAGCTTCCTTATTACAGACGCCCCGGTCTGGTCAGTCTTTATTACTTTGCCTTGCTTTGCATTTCATGATAGCACTTAGCACCTTTTAGCATATAACCATTCGTTATTGCTTTCTTCATCCACTTTAATGTAAAGTCTATAAGAGCAAATACTTTTGCTTTTCATGGCTGTATCACCAGTGCCTAGAATAGTACCCAACATGTGAGGATCCCTCAATAAAGGAAATGAAAACTTCAAATGAATTTATTTGAATTTAATTAAATCAAAATTTAAATGAAAAAGTTAACAGAAAAAGCATCACTAATTAATGGATACTTTTAATTTCTCTCAATTATCCACATAACTTATTTATTCTTGCTGAGACAAGGTATGAAAAAGAGAACTAAGAATTTTTAAGAAAAGGATATTCTTGAAACTTGAACTTGAATGTTAGAAAATTTGTAAACTAGATAACTTGAATTGATGCATATTTTCTGTTTTTTCTTTTCAGGCACTTCTCTTATTTTTAATACAATTAATTGTTCAAAGTACAACAAAATTACTTCATGTTTAGATTTTTGTAAGAATATTTCCTGCAACATAATATGCATGTGGACTTATCTGATCACATGACATGTCAGGGAGAAAGCTGTTACATTAGAATTTGGTCACAACCACATATCTCTCATGTGTTTCACATTTCTTTCAGTTCAGTTCAGTCGCTCAATCGTGTCCGACTCTTTGTGACCCCATGAATCGCAGCATGCCAGGCCTCCCTGTCCATCACCATCTCCCGGAGTTCACTCAGACTCACGTCCATCGAGTCCGTGATGCCATCCAGCCATCTCATCCTCGGTCGTCCCCTTCTCCTCGTGCCCCCAACCCCTCCCAGCATCACAGTCTTTTCCAATGAGTCAACTCTTCGCATGAGGTGGCCAAAGGACTGGAGTTTCAGCTTCAGCATCATTCCTTCCAAAGAACACCCAGGGCTGATCTCCTTCAGAATGGACTGGTTGGATCTCCTTGCAGTCCAAGGGACTCTCAAGAGTCTTCTCCAACACCACAGTTCAAAAGCATCAATTCTTCGGTGCTCAGCCTTCTTCACAGTCCAACTCTCACATCCATACATGACCACAGGAAAAACCATAGCCTTGACTAGACGGACCTTAGTCGGCAAAGTAAAAGCTGTTTAGTGACAGCTAAACCACACACGCCCTCTCCATTTTCTATGCTGTGTGAACTGATTACTATTTGATGTGTATGCCTTTCTATTTTTACATGTGTGAACTAACCTTCACGATGTTTCTTGGTGGAGAGCAGCTGTCGTTAACTCCTTTTATAATATAAGGTTTATGAGAGAATGCTAAAAGGGCCAAGGTAACTGTGGGGAAACTTGGTTTTCATTGGTTTTTCCCCATGAGTATAATTGCCATTTATTTCTGGAAAAAAAATGATAAAGTATGAAATGTAAAAATATACTCAGAGGGAAAATAGGAGCACACACTTGAGGTAAAACTGTCCTGGGAATCCTGGGTGCCTGATCACGTGGCTGCTTCTACGGAAAGACAAGCAAGGGAGATGTGGGCCTTCCGCCAGTCTCCTGGTTTTCCACTCAGTTAGCTTGCTAATCAGTTAGTTGAGCCATTTTTAGTTGCATGTTTTAGAAACTTAATTCAAATTGCCTTAATTCAAACATGTGTTAGAAAGTTAATTCAAACAATGCAAATGATAAATTAATGAATTGCAGTTAAAAACCATGTGCAGCTTTAGGTCAGCCGGGTTAGATTCCGGAATCCGGATATCGTTTTCAGGGCTCTCTCTCTTTACGTCTCTGTCTCTGTATCGCCTCACACGTGCACACTTTTTCACATGTACCCCATCTCCCCGTAGTTGCCAATGGTAGCTACAGATTACATAATCTTGTCTCTTGTGCCATCAGAAAAGCAATTTACCTTTTTTCATACATAGGTTCATACGTAGATAACATTCCTGGATTTCTGCTGTTTGGCTCAGCGTAGCATCTCTGCAGCACCGAACACAGTGTGTAAGCAACCGGCCCCTTGAGTGAAGGAGACAGTGGGTATCATCCACCTTCACCTCAGCCACAGGCACTGAAGCGAGGAAGGGAAGCATCCTCCAAAAGCCACCAGAAGAGGGAGACGTGTGCAGCAAGTCTCCGCCAGGCTCGGGTCCACCAGCCCCGGAGGGTCAGGGCGGTGTCCTCAGGCAGCTGCAACTCCAGAGAGGGGTCCCAGCCCACACAGGGTGCTGAGCGGGCTGTGGGGGGTCACAGAGGGCACAGCACTGCGCTCTGTAGTCCAGGGTTTTTACCTTCCTGCTTTTGAACTTGTCCCTCAAAAAGTGCAGCCTCACTCTGAAGCTGTCCCGAGCGCCCTGGATGGTGCTGTGAGCTGCCCTAGAAATGGTGCTGAGAGCGGGCACCAGGTTCCGAGAGACGGACGGGGGTGCCCCCGAGACAGGAGGAGCTGGGCCTCCCGGGAGGACCGCGGGCAGGACCACCTGCCAGTGCATCGGTCAGAGACGAGCCCTGCAGGCAGGGGCAGCGGCCGCTGTGCCAGGCGACCTGCCAGGGACGATCGCCAGAGCTGCGGCTTGGAAGCCACTTCGGGAGCAGAAGGAAAAAGCCTTTGCCCCCTCCCTTCCTACCACCACTGCTGCTAACTCGCTTCAGTCGTGTCCGGCTCCGCGCGGCCCCGCAGACAGCGGCCCACCGGCTTCCTTCCCACCCCAGTCTAGGCTGGGGTCTAGTTTAAATCCTTTACTCGGGGCAACACCCACGACCACACAGAGCATTTCTAGGCAGCTGGAGAGTCTGGTTCACAGGTGATCTGCAGGCAGCCTGCTGTGTACTCCTGCTTAAATGGCCCCCACTCCAGTGCTCTTGCCTGGAGAATCCCATGGATGGAGGAGCCTGGTGGGCTGCAGTCCACGGGTCGCAAAGAGTCGGACACGACTTCACTTTCACTTTCACTTTTGGATAATAAGATACAAGATAACAGTAACAGATCTCAGAACTGCTGAACATTCTTTTGCAGAGTTGAGTTTCTTTAGGTTCTCCCTCATCTTTTATTTAGCCATCTTTATTATACCATTATGGGGCTTCCCTGGTGGCTCAGTGGTAAAGATATGTCTGCAATGTAGGAGCCCCAGGAGATGCAGGTTCTACCTCTGGGACAGGAAGATCCCCTGGAGGAGGGCATGGCAACCTACTCCAGTATTTTTGCCATGAAAATCCCACAGATAGAGGATCCTGGCAGGCCGTAGTCGATGGAGTCACAGAGCCAGACACAACTGAAACAACCTAGCATGCGTGCTGGCTGGCATCATACCGTGACAAGTAAGCACAAGGCTCCAGCGTAAGGCGAAGACCACCGTTATTTTTAGATACTATGTATTTAACTGTTGACCTTGGAATGCGGAATGAAGCAAGGCAAAGACTAATAGAGTTTTGCCAAGAGAACACACTGGTCATAGCAAACACCATCTTCCAACAACACAAGAGAAGACTCTACACATGGGCATCACCAGATGGTCAACACCAGAATCAGATTGATTATATTCTTTGCAGCCAAAGATGGAGAAGCTCTATACAGTCAGCAAAAACAAGACCAGGAGCTGACTGTGGCTCAGATCATGAACTCGTTATTGCCAAATTCAGACTTAAATTGAAGAAAGTAGGGAAAACCACTAGACCATTCAGGTATGACCTAAATCAAATCCCTTATGATGATACAGTGGAAGTGAGAAATAGATTTAAGGGCCTAGATCTGACAGATAAAGTGCCTGATGAACTATGGAATGAGGTTCGTGACATTGTACAGGAGACAGGGATCAAGACCATCCCCATGGAAAAGAAATGCAAAAAAGCAAAATGACTGTCTGGGGAGGCCTTACAAATAGCTGGGAAAAGAAGAGAAGCAAAAAGCAAAGGAGAAAAGGAAAGATATAAGCATCTGAATGCAGAGTTCCAAAGAATAGCAAGAAGAGATAAGAAAGCCTTCTTCAGCGATCAATGCAAAGAAATAGAGGAAAACAACAGAATGGGAAAGACTAGAGATCTCTTCAAGAAAATTAGAGATACCAAGGGAACATTTCATGCAAAGATGGGCTCGATAAAGGACAGAAATGGTATGGACCTAACAGAAGCAGAAGATATTAAGAAGAGGTGGCAAGAATACACGGAAGAACTGTACAAAAAAGATCTTCACGACCCAGATAATCATGATGATGTGATCACTAATCTAGAGCCAGACATCTTGGAATGTGAAGTCAAGTGGGCCTTAGAAAGCATCACTACGAACAAAGCTAGTGGAGGTGATGGAATTCCAGTTGAGCTGTTTCAAATCCTGAAAGATGATGCTGTGAAAGTGCTGCACTCAATATGCCAGCAAATTTGGAAAACTCAGCAGTGGCCACAGGACTGGAAAAGGTCAGTTTTCATTCCAATCCCAAAGAAAGGCAATGCCAAAGAATGCTCAAACTACCGCACAATTGCACTCATCTCACATGCTAGTAAAGTAATGCTCAAAATTCTCCAAGCCAGGCTTCAGCAATACGTGAACCGTGAACTCCCTGATGTTCAAGCTGGTTTTAGAAAAGGCAGAGGAACCACGGATGAAATTGCCAACATCTGCTGGATCACGGAAAAAGCAAGAGAGTTCCAGAAAAACACGTATTTCTGCTTTATTGACTATGCCAAAGCCTTTGACTGTGTGGATCACAATCAACTGTGGCAAATTCTGACAGAGATGGGAATACCAGACCACCTGACCTGCCTCTTGAGAAATCTGTATGCAGGTCAGGAAGCAACAGTTAGAACTGGACATGGAACAACAGACTGGTTCCAAATAGGAAAAGGAGTACGTCAAGGCTGTATATTGTCACCCTGCTTATTTAACCTCTATGCAGAGTACATCATGAGAAATGCTGGGCTGGAAGAAGCACAAGCTGGAGTCAAGATCGCCAGGAGAAATATCAATAACCTCAGATATGCAGATGACATCACCCTTATGGCAGAAAGTGAAGAGGAGCTAAAAAGCCTCTTGATGAAAGTGGAAGAGGAGAGTGAAGAAGCTGGCTTAAAGCTCAACATTCAGAAAACGAAGATCATGGCATCCAGTCCCATCACTTCATGGGAAATAGATGGAGAAATAGTGGAAACAGTGTCAGACATTTATTCTTTTTTTGGTGGGGGAGGCTCCAAAATCACTGCAGATGGTGACTGCAGCCGTGAAATTAGAAGACGCTTGCTCCTTGGAAGAAAAGTTATGACCAACCTAGATAATACATTCAAAAGCAGAGACATTACTTCGCCGACTAAGGTCCGTCTAGTCAAGGCTATAGTTTTTCCAGTGGTCATGTATGGATGTGAGAGTTGGACTGTGAAGAAGGCTGAGCACCGAAGAACTGATGCTTTTGAACTGTGGTGTTGGAGAAGACTCTTGAGAGTCCCTTGGACTGCAAGGAGATCCAATCAGTCCATTCAGAAGGAGATCAACCCTGGGATTTCTTTGGAAGGAATGATGCTAAAGCTGAAGCTCCAGTACTTTGGCCACCTCATGCGAAGTGTTGACTCATTGGAAAAGACTCTGATACTGGGAGGGATTGGGGGCAGGAGGAGAAGGGGACGACCGAGGATGAGATGGCTGGATGGCATCACTGACTCGATGGACTTGAGTCTGAGTGAACTCCGAGAGATGGTAATGAACAGGGAGGCCTGGCGTGCTGCGATTCATGGGGTCGCAAAGAGTCAGACACTAGCGACTGAACTGAACTGAACTGAACCGAAATGAAATGATATATAGATACCGATCTCAGAAGACCATTTCTATGTATTGCACTTCACAAGAATCAAATTCATTGCTTTAATCACTCACTCAGTTACTATTTATGTATCCCCTTTCTGCAGAAGATGAAATAAAAAGAAAAATTTTAACTTGTATTTCTGATCTGCTTGCCATCTAGTGGAGGAAAGAAGTATGTAAAGAAATGTTTAGAAAGCAATTATAACAGGAATAGTTGCAAAACATTATCTGGAGAAGTCCAAGAGAAAAAGCTGCCTTTGCCAGAAGGATTTGAGTAAAGCTTTACTGAAGATTTTATCTGATTTAAATGAAGAGAAAGTGTGAAAGTAGCTCAGGGGTGTCTGACTTGTTGTGACCTCCTGGACCGCAGCATGACAGGCCTCTCTGTCCATCACCAACTCCTGGAGTTTACTCAGATTCTTGTCCATTGAACTGGTGATGCCATCCAACCATCCCATCCTCTGTCATCTACTTTTCAGATGAGTCAGTTGTTCGCATCAGGTGACCAAAGTATTGGTTTCAGTTTTAGCATCAGTCCTTCCAGTGAATATTTAGGACTAATTTCCCTCAGGATGGACTGGTTGGATCTCCTTGCAGTCCAAGGGACTCTCAAGAGTCTTCTCCAACACCACAGTTCAAAAGCATCAACTCTTTAGCACTCAGCTTTCTTTATAGTCCAACTTTCACATCCATTCATGACCACAGGAAAAACCATAGCTTTGATTATATGGACCTTTGTCAGCAAAGTAATGTCTCTTTTTAATATGCTGTTTAGGTTGGTCAAAGCTTTTCTTCCAAGGAGCAAGCATCTTTTAATTTCATGGCTGCAGGCACCATCTGCAGTGATTTTGGAGCCCAAGACAATAAAATCAGTCATGATTTCCATTGTTTCCCCATCTATTTGCCATGAAGTGATGAGACCAGAGGCCATGATCTTAGTTTCTTGAATGCTGAGCTTTAAAGTAGCTTTTTCACTCTCCTCTTTCAGTTTCATCAAGCTCTTTAGTTCCTGATCACTTTCTGCCATAAGGGTGGTATCTCTGAAGTAGTGGTGTGTGTGAAGCAGTGTGAGGTAGGACTTCATTGCACTTTTCATTTGCATTTCTCTGATAATTACCGGTGTTGAGCATCTTTTCATATGCCTCTTGGCCATTGTATTTCTTCTTTGGAGAAATGTCTGTTTAGGTCTTTTGCTCATTTTTTTTATTGGATTGTTTTTCTGATATTAAGCTCCATGAGCTGTTTGTATATTATGGAGATTAATCCTTTATCTGTTGTAGCATTTGCAAATATTTTCTCTCATTTTGAGGGTTGTGTTTTCATCTTGTTTATGATTTCCTTTACTGTGAGAAAGCTTTTAAGTTTAATTTGGTTCCTCTTGTTTAGTTTTTTTTTTTTTAATTTTCATTATTATAGGAGGTGGGTAAAAGAAGATCTCGCTGTGGTTTATGTTAACGAATGATTTTCCTATATATTCTTCCAAGAGTTTGATAGTATATGGTGTTACATTTAGGTCTTTAATCCATTTTGACTTGATTGTTCTGTGTGGTGTTAGAAGTGTTCTAATTTCATTCTTTTACGTGCAGCTGTCCACATGTAGGATAATGGTGCCATCCATCTCCCAGGACTACTTATGGAAGAGGCTTTCTTTTCTCCACTGTATATTTTTGCCTCCCATGTCATAGACGAGGTGGCCACAGGTGCAAGGGTTTATCTCTGGCGCTTCTATTTAACACCATTCATTTATATTTCTGTCTTTGAGCCAGTTCAGTCAGTCAGTCGCTTCAGTCACTCAGTCATGTCAGACTCTTTGTGACCCCATGGACTGTGGCACGCCAGGACTCCCTGTCCATCACCAACTCCTGAGGCTTACTCAAACTCATGTCCATTGAGTCAGTGAGGCCATCCACCCATCTCATCCTCTGTCGTCCCCTTTTCCTCCCACCTTCAATCTTTCCCAGCATCAGGGTCTTTTCCAGTGAGTCAGTTGTTCACATCAGGTGGCCAAAGTATTGGAGTTTCAGCTTCAGCATCAGTCCTTCCAATGAATATTCAGGACTGATGTCCTTTAGGATAGACTGGTTGGATCTCCTTGCAGTCCAAGGGACTCTCAAGAGTCTTCTCCAGCACCACAGTTCAAAAGCATCAATTCTTCGGTGCTCAGCTTTCTTTATTGTCCAACTCTCACATCCATACATGACCACAGGAAAAACCATACCCTTGAGTAGACGGACCTTTGTTGGCAAAGTAATGTCTTTGCTTTTTCATACGCTGTCTAGGTTAGTCATAACTTTTCTTCCAAAGAGCAACTGTCTTTTAATTTCATGGGTTTAGTCACCATCTGCAGTGATTTTGGAGCCCCCAAAAATAAAGTCTGACACTCTAACCACAGTTCACCCATATATTTCCCATGAAGTGATGGGACCAGATGCCAAGATCTTAATTATCTGAATGTTGAGTTTTAAGCCAATTTTTTCACTCTTTTCTCTCACTTTAATCAAGAGGCTCTTTAGTTCTTCCTTGCTTTCTGCCATAAGAGTGGTGTCATCTGCATATCTGAGGTTATTGATATTTCTCCTGGCAATCTTGATTCCAGCTTGTGCTTCTTCCAGCCCAGCGTTTCTCATGATGTACTCTGCATGCAAGTTAAATAAGCAGGGTGACAACATACAGCCCTGACGTACTCCTTTCCCAATTTGGAACCAGTCTGTTGTTCCATGTCCAGTTCTAACTGTTGCTTCCTGTCCTGCATATAGGTTCCTCAAGAGGCAGGTCAGCTGGTCTGGTATTCCCATCTCTTTAAGAATTTTCCACAGTTCATTGCGATTCACACAGTCAAAGGCTTTGGTATAGTCAATAAAACAGAAGTAGATGTTTTTCTGGAACTCTCTTACTTTTTCGATGATCCAGTGGATGTTGGAAATTTGATTTCTGGTTCCTCTGCCTTTTCAAAATCAAGCTTGAACATATGGAAGTTCATGGTTCATGTACTGTTGCAGCCTGACTTAGAGAATTTTGAGCATTACTTTGCTAGTGTGTGAGATGAGTGCAATTGTGCGGTAGTTTGAACATTCTTTGGCATTGCCTTTCTTTGGGATTGGAATGAAAACTGACCTTTTCTAGTCAAGTTGCCAGTGCTCAGTTTTCAAAATTTGCTGGTATATTGAGTGCAGCACTTTCAAAGCATCATCTTTTAAGATTTGAAATAGCTCAACTGGAATTCCATCACCTCCACTAGCTTTGTTTGTAACGATGCTTCCTAAGGCCCACTTGACTTCACATTCCAGGATATCTGGCTCTAGGGAGTGATCATGCCATCGTGATTATCTCAGTCATGAAAATCTTTTTTGTACAGTTCTTCTGTGTATTCTTGCCACCTCTTATTAATATATTCTGCTTCTGTTAGGTCCACATCATTTCTGTCTTTTATTGTGACCATATTTGCATGAAATGTTCCCTTGGTATTTCTCATTTTCTTGAAGAGATCTCTAGTCTTTCCAGTTCTATTTTTTATCTCTATATCTTTGCATCGATCACTGAGTAAGGCTGAGGAAAACCACAATCACAGAAAACTAACCAATCTGATTACATGGCCCACAGCCTTGTCTAATTCATTGAAATAGGGCCACCCAAGGCAGACGGGTCATGATGGAGAGTTCTGACAAAATGTAGTCCACTGGAGAAGGGAATGGCAAGCCACTTCAGGATTCTTGCCTTGAGAACCCCATGAACATTATGAAAAGGCAAAATGATAGGACACTGAAAGATGAACTCCCCAGGTTGGTAGGTGCCCAGTATGCTACTGAGGAAGAGTATAGAAATAACTCCAGAAAGAATGAAGAGATGGAGCCAAAGCAAAAAAAAAAAAAAAAAAGAAAGAAAACACCCAGTTGTGGATGTGACTGGTGATGGAAGTAAAGTCTGATTCTGTAAAGAGCAATGTTGTGTAGGACCCTGGAATGTTAGGTTCATGAATCAAGGCAAATTGGAAGTGGCCAAACAGGAGATGGCAAGAGTGAACGTCAACATTCTAGGAATCAAAGAACTAAAATGGACTGGAATGGGTGAATTTAACTCAGATGACCATTATATCTACTACTGCGGGCAGGAATCCCTTAGAAGAAATGGAGTAGCCATCATGGTCAACAAAAGAGTCTGAAATGCAGTACTTGGATGCAATCTCAAAAATGACAGAATGATCTCTGTTTGTTTCCAAGGCAAACCATTCCATATTACAGTAATCAAAGTCTATGCCCCAACCAGTAATGCTGAAGAAGCTGTAGTTGAACAGTTCTATGAAGACCTACAAGACCTTTAAGAACTAACACCCCCAAAAGATGTCCTTTTCATTATAGGGGACTGGAATGCAAAAGTAGGAAGTTAAACACCTGGAGTAACAGGCAAATTTGGCCTTGGAATACGGAATGAAGCAGGGCAAAGGCTAATAGAGTTTTGCCGAGAAAATGCACTGCTCATAGCAAACACTCTCTTCCAACAACACAAGAGAAGACTCTACACATGGACATCACCAGATGGTCAACACCGAAATCAGATTGATTATATTCTTCACAGCGAAAGATGGAAAGGCTCTATACAGTCGACGAAAACAAGACCAGGAAGTGACTGTGGATCAGATCATGAACTCCTTATTACCAAATTCAAACTGAAATTGAAGAAAGTAGGGAAAACCACTAGACCATTCAGGTATGACCTACATCAAATCCCTTACAATTACTCAATGGACGTGAGAAATAGATTTAAGGGACTGGATGTGATAGACAGAATGCCTGATGAACTACTGAATGACGTTCATGACATTGTACAGGAGACAGGGATCAAGACCATCCCCAAGAAAAAGAAATGCAAAAAGGCAAAATGGTTCTCTGAGGAGTTCTTACAAAAATCTGTGAAAAGAAGAGAAGTGAAAGGCAAAGGAGAAAAGGAATGATATACTCATTAAAAAAAAAAAAAAAAAAGAAAGAAAACACCCAGTTGTGGATGTGACTGGTGATGGAAGTAAAGTCTGATTCTGTAAAGAGCAATGTTGTGTAGGACCCTGGAATGTTAGGTTCATGAATCAAGGCAAATTGGAAGTGGCCAAACAGGAGATGGCAAGAGTGAACGTCAACATTCTAGGAATCAAAGAACTAAAATGGACTGGAATGGGTGAATTTAACTCAGATGACCATTATATCTACTACTGCGGGCAGGAATCCCTTAGAAGAAATGGAGTAGCCATCATGGTCAACAAAAGAGTCTGAAATGCAGTACTTGGATGCAATCTCAAAAATGACAGAATGATCTCTGTTTGTTTCCAAGGCAAACCATTCCATATTACAGTAATCAAAGTCTATGCCCCAACCAGTAATGCTGAAGAAGCTGTAGTTGAACAGTTCTATGAAGACCTACAAGACCTTTAAGAACTAACACCCCCAAAAGATGTCCTTTTCATTATAGGGGACTGGAATGCAAAAGTAGGAAGTTAAACACCTGGAGTAACAGGCAAATTTGGCCTTGGAATACGGAATGAAGCAGGGCAAAGGCTAATAGAGTTTTGCCGAGAAAATGCACTGCTCATAGCAAACACTCTCTTCCAACAACACAAGAGAAGACTCTACACATGGACATCACCAGATGGTCAACACCGAAATCAGATTGATTATATTCTTCACAGCGAAAGATGGAAAGGCTCTATACAGTCGACGAAAACAAGACCAGGAAGTGACTGTGGATCAGATCATGAACTCCTTATTACCAAATTCAAACTGAAATTGAAGAAAGTAGGGAAAACCACTAGACCATTCAGGTATGACCTACATCAAATCCCTTACAATTACTCAATGGACGTGAGAAATAGATTTAAGGGACTGGATGTGATAGACAGAATGCCTGATGAACTACTGAATGACGTTCATGACATTGTACAGGAGACAGGGATCAAGACCATCCCCAAGAAAAAGAAATGCAAAAAGGCAAAATGGTTCTCTGAGGAGTTCTTACAAAAATCTGTGAAAAGAAGAGAAGTGAAAGGCAAAGGAGAAAAGGAATGATATACTCATTTGAATGCAGAGTTCCAAAGAATAGCAAAGAGAGAAAGGAAAGCCAACCTCAGTGATCAATGCAAAGAAATAGAGGAAAACAACAGAATGGGAAAGACTAGAGATCTCTTGAAGAAAAGTAGGGACACCAAGGGAACATTCCATGCAAAGATGGGCTCAAAAAAGGACAGAAATGGTATGGACCTAACAGAGCCAGAAAATATTAAGAAGAGGTGGCAAGAATGCACAGAAGAACAGTACAGAAAAGATCTTCACGACCCAGATCATCACGATGGTGTGATCACTCACCTAGAGCCAGCCTTTGTGCCAATACCATACTATTCTGGTTATTGCAGCTTTCTAGGATAGCTTGAAATCAGGGCGCCTGATTCCTCCAGCTCTGTTTTTCTTTCTCAAGATTACTTTGGCTATTGAGGATATTTTCCATACAAATTGTAAATTTATGTTCTAATTTTGTGAAAAAGTTATTGGTAATTTGAAGAATTGCAATGACTGTGTAGATTGCCTTGGTACTAGGTTCATATTTACTATTTTGATTCTGAGGTGTCTGAGTGTCTCCAGATCTCTTGCCCACTTTTTAATTCGGTTGTATATTTTCTTATTATTGACTTTCAAGAGTTCTTTGTATATTTCAAATGTAAGTTCTTAATTTGATATATATTTGTAAATATTTCCTCCCAGCCTCTAATTTATCTTTTATCTTATCTTTTCAAGGCATATATTTCAATTAAAAAGCAGAAATTAGCAACTTTATAAAAATTTGCCCTCTCTGGCTCTACTATATACATAGATATATGTCCCCATAAACATTCCAGTTTTAACTGGGGTTGGATATTTTACAAAGCCATCAAGAAAAGAGTCTTTTTGTTGTCTTTGGAAAGAGTATAATTTAGCTTGCATCTCATTCAAGAAAATGGTATATCCAAAGTTACTTAACAAAGCTTTTACCTACTGTCTATAATATTGTGATTTATACTAAATCTGTGTTCGGTCCTTATCGCTGTTCCTGGCACAGAGTTCCTAAAACCCCCGGAATTTCCTAAGGTATGAGTGCCTTTAATTTGTCTTGTGCTGTTAATGAGGTGACTTTTGGAGCCCGCCCAAGAATGGGGTCTAGTTGCCACGATCCCCTGCCATGTGATGAGAGGGCTGGGACTTGCAGTCCTGCCCCCTCAGCTCTGGGGAGAGGAGGTGGTCTAGGAGCCGAATCAGTTGCCAGTGGCCAACGATTTAATCAGTCAGGACTCATTTGATATAAAGCCTCCGTAAAACTCAAAAGCACTGGATTCAGAGAGTGTCCAGGCTGCTGAACAAAGAGGTGCTGGGAGAGCGGTGTTCTCAGAGAAACCACAGATGCTGCATGCCCCTTCCACACACCATGCCCTCTGTACCTTCTCCATCTGCCTGCTTCTGAGCTACATCCTTTCATGGTAAACCAGTGATCCAGGAGGTAAGCCAGTGATCCAGGAGGTAAGCCAGTGATCCAGGAGGTAAGCCAGCTCTCTGTGCTCTTTGAGCTGTTCCAGCGAATTAACCCAACCCAGGGAGAAGGTCACAGGCACCCCAGTCTGTTGATCAGTGAGAAAAGCAGGCGACAACCTTGGCTTTTGGACTGGTGTCCACAGTGTGGGTGTGCGTGGTGCGGAGGGCGGGCTTGTGGGGTGTGTCCTTAGCCTGTGGCATCGGATGCTATTTCCAGGTGAATAGCATCAGAATCGAGTTGCATTCTCCGATGCTCTGCTGGTGTGCAGGAGTTATTTGTTTGGTGTGGTGACCCATGTCGAAAAGGTCTTCCTCTCGATTTACAGCAGGTCAGGAGTGATGTCAGTGTTGTGGATTTTTCAGTAACTATTTTGGCAGCTGTTGTAACAGAGAATGGACCTCCTTTTTTATTCAAGGCTCGATTCTGCCAAGCTGATCTTTCCCAGGCCACAGATCTTTCTTTTCTGCTTGGCTCAGAAGCACTTCAGCCAGTCCAGAGAGGTATCTGCTCAGTGGCTGCAGCAGACCATAGTCTTTTTAAAGAAATGAAATGTGCTTGGGCCCTCTGCTTCCATTGTTGGAGGCAGGAATCTTGTGACTGAATCAGTAATCAAAGAAGTTGCTATTTCAAACACATATTTTCCCTGAGCACTGGTGTCAAAGGAGGTCATGGAAAGTTTTCCTCTCTCAACAGGTTAGATCAGGCAAATAAGATTTTACAAGAGCCAGAAATGGGCTTTGTTTAGCACACATTATACTTCTGCTTACGGATAGTTTCAGTAGGTCCCAGGAGAGTTCATCGGGGGTGCAGAGATTCTCTACGCAGTCTTAAAAGTCTAGGTTTGTTCTGAGGCTGCGAGCTATTCATCAAGGTAGAGCTGGGTGGGCCCGAGCCCCAGGGCTGGGTTTCAGGGCAACTGTGGGGTTCTGAACTTACTTTCTAGATTTGGATTTATTTATCAAAAAGGCCTTTTCTACCCTGTAAAATGATGATCTTCACAAGCTACGTGCTTGTAGTAAATACAGCTTGCATTTCCGAGCACTTCTGTGTGCCAAGAGACACGCGAGGTGCTGAGTGGGACAGAGCAGTGCGCCTGTTTCTCCCGCGAGCCGTGTGGGGGGCGGGAGAGTGAGGGGCTGCAGCGAGCCAGCCAGGGCTGCCGCCTCCAGTGCGCAGCAGACGTGTGACTTGGGCCAACTCGTGGGTATTTTTCAGCTTCAATTTTCTCCTACTGAAAATGATATAATAATATACAGCATATTAATATATTATGAATACTTATATTGATATAATTGTTATTAAATTATATTACCATAATAATGATTTAATAACATAGAAAATAAAATGAGGAGGATAACCCTCATGGGGTCTCAGGAAAGACTAGATGAGATAACACTTGTAAAATTTATAACTAAGATTTGTAAAGCATTTAATAAAGTGCTTGGTATACATCCAACCCTCAGTAAAAATTAGCCATTATTTCAATGGAGATTACAGTCTTGTCAAACCATAATAAACATAATCATTAAATAAGAAACCCATGATACCTGCCAGAGAAAAAGTAAAGGTGGTAACGTCTGAGATGCTGGGAAAGATTGAAGGCAAAGGGAGAAGGGGCGTCAAAGGGAGATGACATGGTGAGATGGCGTCCCTGCTTCAGTGGACGTGAATTTGAACAAACTCTGGAAGGCTGTGGAGGACAGAGGGGCCTGGTGCACTACAGTCCATGGGTTTTTCAAAGAATGTAGCGACTGAACAACATTTATGTGGGACTTCAGGAAGAGCAGGATCAGCCTGAGAGAGCCTTGCTGAAAGCCCCTTGTGCCTGGCGGTGTCTCATCCTCGCTCCGGTCCTGGGTCAGAGCAGTTACCCGATTAAAACGTGCTAGGAGGACTTGCTGCTGCTGCTGCTGCTGCTGCTGCTGAGTCGCTTCAGTCGTGTCCGACTCTGTGCGACCCCATAGACAGCAGCCCCACTAGGCTCTGCCGTCCCTGGGATTCTCCAGGTGAGAACACTGGAGTGGGTTGCCATTTCCTTCTCAAATGCATGAAAGTGAACAGTGAAGGTGAAGTTGCTCAGTCGTGTCTGACTCTTCCAACCCCCTGGACTGCAGCCACCAGGCTCCTCTGTCCATGGGGTTTTCCAGTACTGGAGTGGGGTGCTATTGCCTTCTCCACTTGTCATCTGTAGAATTCTTAAAATGTGAAGCTGTAAGGAAAGCTTGAAACACACATATGAGACAGTGAAGAAAACTCCAGGGGTAGAAAGGAGATTGGAGAGGGAAACCTTGCAGTATTTCAGGTTATTTGCAGACGCTGTTTCATTTGGCCTTCAGGGAGGTATGTCTTTCCTGGTTTCACAGGCAAGGAAACTGAGTCTCAGAGAGGGCATTAATATGCCATGGCACCATAGTTCAAAGCCAGGCTTGCAGCCAGTTTTCCAGGCTCCAAGGCTTATTCTTCTTGATAGGCTTTAATAATTGATTGACTATGAAATATCTAGAAAGAAATTAAAGGCTTCAGATTGATTGCATATGACTGGGAAAATGTTAACATAATTGAAAACAGAGAGCCAGTTTGCAAAAAAATACTGAATTTAGCTCTCAGTTGATTACATTCGCAGAAACAGTAGGAAAGGCAAGCGCCAGTCCGCATGAAAGGGATGTGGGTCTGGAGTTCAGAGAACAAACGGGGCCGCGTAGAAATATCCGGAAGTCGGTGGAAAGGCTGCTGCGGAGTGTGTGTCCCAGACACAAAAAGGGGAGCCTCGGGCCTCCCTGGCGGTGCGGTGGTTAGCACCCCCTGCTTCCACCGCAGGGGCCCTGGTTTGATCCCTGGTTGGGGAGCTAAGATGTCGAGGCCAAAAAAGAAGTGATGATAATAAGCCATAGAAAAGGGTCAGGAAAATCCTAAGGACAAGATTAGAAATTGAAATCAGTGTAGAAGACAAAAGTTGGAGCAAAAACAGCTAACAAGTGAAATAAGGGATGCACAAGGAAAAAGAACTGGGGTCTACCAGTGCCGTGGGGCTCCAAGAGGCTCAGGCGTTGTCAGCAGAGGCAGCAGGGGAGGAGCGAGGCGGTGGGGAGCGAAGCTAAGCGGAGGGCGGCGCCGGGGAGGCTGACAAGCCTGGGGGGCGACGCGGGCTGCGGCGCCGGCTGTTTTCCTGTGACCTCAGGAAAATCACCAACATCTCCGGGACGTGGTTTATAAATTTGTGAAAGGAGAAGTTTAGTTGAGATGATTTCCAAAGGTCACGCTCAGCGCTGACATTCTAAGCTAAGAGAGAGTAAGTTTCAAAATATATAGACAAGATTAGGTGCACGAGTCCACAACATTCATGAACGCATGCAACGTCTATTGCGCCTACGTGATTTATTATGTCTGTGTAGTGGGACTGGGGAGAAAGGATGATCTCTAGCATAAAATCAGAGAGTTTAAGAGATGTTCACAGGTAACTATAAGCTAGAAACTTCACACCCTATAAGAAAGAATTAAGAGGCTGGCTATGAAAGCTCAGGCAAAAAGAAGAAAGCTGTTTTCATCCTGGAGAAGGGAGGGGAATGGTGAGGATGGTGGAAGACCCAGCAAAGAGCTCTCAGGAGCCTTCCATCATAGACCCCAGTGCAGATTAAACTGAGAGTTATTCAAAGCAAGGCAAACTTTGGCCTAGTGACCAGCCTAGGCCTGCTGCTGCTGCTGCTAAGTCGCTTCAGTCGTGTCCGACTCTGTGCGACCCCACAGACGGCAGCCCACCAGGCTCCTCCAATCCCGGGGATTCTCCAGGCAAGAACACTGGAGTGGTTGCCATTTCCAGGACTGAGTGAGACAAAAATCAAATCTGAGCTGTGCTGCTTATGCTCACTTAACGGTCTTTGCTGTTCCTTTCTCAGTCATGTCCAACTCTTTGCGACCCATGGACTGCAGCGCGTCAGGCCTCCCTTTCCATCACCAACTCCTGGAGTTCACTCAAACTCATGTCAGTTAAGTCGGTGAGGCCATCCAACCATCTCATCCTTTGTCGTCCCCTTCTCCTCCTGCCCTCAATCTTTCCCAGCATCAGGGTCTTTTCTAATGAGTCAGCTCTTTGCATCAAGTGGCCAAAGCATTGGAGCTTCAGCTTCAACATCAGTCCCTCCAATGAACACTCAGGACTGATCTTTAGGTTGGACTGGTTGGATCTCCTTGCAGTCCAAGGGACTCTCAAGACTCTTCTCCAACATCACAGTTCAAAAGCATCAATTCTTTGGCACTCAGCTTTCTTTATAGTCCAACTCTCACATCCATACATGACCACTGGAAAAAACATAGCCTTGACTAGACGGACGTTTGTTGGTAAAGTAATGTCTCTGGTTTTTAATATGCTGTCAAGGTTTTTCATAGATTTTCTTCCAAAGAGCAAGCATCTTTTAATTTCATGGATTTAGTCACTGTCTGCAGTAATTTTGGAGCCCCCAAAATAAAGTCTGTCACTGTTTCCATTGTTTCCCCATCTATTCCCCATGAAGTGATGGGACCAGATGCCATGGTCTTAGTTTTCTGAATGTTGAGCTTTAAGCCAGCTTTTCCACTCTCCTCTTTCACTTTCTTCAAGAGGCTCTTTAATTCTTCACTTTCTGCCATAAGGGTGGTGTCATCTGCTTATCTGAAGTTGTTGGTATTTCTCCTGGCAATCTTGATTCCAGCTTGTGCTTCCTCCACCCCAGCATTTCTCATGATGTACTCTGCGTATAAGTTAAATAAGCAGGGTGACAATATACAGCCTTGATGCACTCCTTTCCCAATTTTGAACCAGTCTGCTGTTCCATGTCCAGTTCTAACTTTTGCTTCTTGACCTGCATACAGGTTTCTCAGGAGGCAGGTCAGGTGGTCTTGTATTCTCATCTCTTTAAGAATTTTCCAGTTTGTTGTGATCTACAGTCAAAGGCCTTAGCTTAGCCAATGAAGCAGATGTTTTCTGGAACTCTCATTTTTTTACTTTGATCCAACAGATGTTGGTAATTTGATCTCTGGTTCCTCTGCCTTTTATAAAACCAGCTTGAACATCTGGAAGTTCATGGTTCACATACTGCTGAAGCCCCTGGCTTGGAGAACTTTGAGCATTACTTTACTAGTGTGTGAGATGAGTGCAATTGTGTGATAGTCTGAACATTTTTTGGCATTGCTTTTCTTTGGGGTTGAAATGAAAACTGACCTTTTCCAGTCCTGTGGCCACTGCTGAGTTTTCCAAATTTGCTGGCATATTGAGTGCAACACTTTCACAGCATCATCTTTTAGCATTTGAAACAGTTCAACTGGAATTCCATCACCTCCACTAGTTTTGTTCATCCGAAGGCCCACTTGACTTCACGTTCCAGGATGTCTGCCTCTAGGTGTGTGATCACACCATCATGGCTATCTGGGTCGTGAAGACATTTTTTGAACAGTTCTGTGTATTCTTGCCACCTTTTCTTAATATCTTTTGCTTCTTTCAGGTCCTTACTGTTTCGGTCCTTTTTTGTGCCCATCCTTGCATGAAGTGTTCCCTTGGTGTCTCTGATTTTCTGGAGACCTCCAGTCTCCCCATTCTGCTCTTTCCCTCTGCTCTCTGCGCTGGTCGCTGAGGGAGGCTTCCTCTCCTCTGCTTGCTGCTCTCTGGACTCTGCACTCAGATGGGCGTATCTCTCCTTTCTCCTTTGCCCTTCACTTCTCAATTCACAGCTGTGGGTAAGGCCTCCCCAGACACCCATCTTGCCTTTTGCATTTCTTTCTCTTGGGGATGGTCTTGATCCTGCCGCCGGTACAGTGTCATGAACCCCTGTTCATAGGTCATCAGGCGCTCTGTCAGATCTAGCCCCTTGAATCTATTTGTCACTTTCACTATATAATCCTAAGGGATTTGATTTAGGTCAGACCTGAAGGGCCTAGTGGTTTTCCCCCTTTTCTTCAATTTAAGACTAAAGTTTGCTGTCAGGAAATGATCTTGGGCAAAGCTTGAAACTGCCAGCTTCAGCTCCTTCATTTTACAAAGTGCAGATGCTGTCCGTGACTACCTCACTCATGAGGCCACCATAGGGGATATGTAAGATCACGCATTTGAGCTCTTAGTGATGAGGCTGTGACACCGAGTGCCCAGGAAATGTTAGTCATCACTCTTTCCCTACAGGGCAGATATTGTTAGACCGTCTACTCCTGCCTGACCCTGAGAGGGCCTGTTACGGCAGGACACTGAACCAGAGCATCAGACCCAGGTTTGATTTCTGGCTCTGAATTTAGTTTCTTAATGTGGTGGGTTGGTTCTGTATTGGGGCAACTAACCCTTTAATCCTTAGCCCAGGCTCTTTACAACTTTGCCTCAGCTTCCACTTCCTGCTTGTACTGAGTTTTTAGATCATCAGGGGTGAAACTAAGGATCTTCAGTGTTTTTCTGAGCACGTGTCCTTTCCTGGGCATGTAAGTGGCTTTCTAAATTCCCTCGTGTACATAACCACTTGCAAATGCCCAAACTTTGCAAAGAAACCATCTCCTTGACTGTTCCTCCATGTCTTAGTGGGGTTTCTCACATTTCAGTGAATTCTTAGCTCTGGGTAGCTGCTGCTTTTTCTGATATTTTAACATTTTCAAGCAATGCCCACCACCTGTATCTATTTTCTCCCTAAACAGCACTACTCAGAAAATTGCCTGAGGACACCTCTAAGGATGAAATATGGGTCTCTGAAGAACCAAAGACCATACATAGGCAATTTTATGTAAGAAGTGTATTTGTTTTGCACACATCACAGACATCAGAATGATTTTTTAAATAATGGGCAAAAATGGTTAACTTTACAGATACTCTTCTTGATCTTCATTTGCTTTCCTTTCACCGCTGACTATAGGTGTAGGACAACCTTCCCTCTCAAGCCTTTGGCTGGTCTCGTAACTCAATTGACATGAGACAGATTTAACAGGAGAAAAGTTTTCATATGTGCAGGAGCCCCAAACAACGAGCCTTAAAGGAGGGAACCAGAGTTAAAAGCTTTTAAAATTTTAGATGAAGCAACTCATGAATAATTGACAGGCAGAGCCGTTCGTGGCAGGGGTGGTGAACGGTGGTGAAGTGACAGGTTTATCCCTACAGCTTCCTCCGCCCGGAGCGCCCTCTTCTGGTGCAGGCAGGCAACTTTCACGCCGAACAAGGAAGGGTCTGAGTACCTTTCTGCACTAGCTGTCCCTCAAGTACCTTTAATCCAAAATAATATGCCAGCATCACATATTTTGGGGGGACATATTCTGAACCTCCTCACCACCAGAGTTAGTAGTTTTCAATTAGTTTTCTACTTCAATGTTTTATTTAACCTTTTCATATTACACAATTTGCTGAAAACATTTAAAATACCGGTGAGACAAAACAACTTAAAAAAAGAAAAAACACACAGACCAAATACCTCTTCTAGCTGAGGTATACTGCATAAGGTTCACTGTCAAGTCACAAGTTTTTGTTACTCAATTATACAACTTGGAGGCATATCAATGATACTCAGTCACTCAAAAAGACATTACATATCCAGTTTATATGAGAGAGAAAAGGAGAGAAATGTACAACTACTAGGAGAAGAGAAACCAGAAATGACAAAGTATCACTTAAATTCTAGTGCAATGTGAGTTGTAACCAGTGGGATTTTATTTCCATATATATTACTGAAAATAATGAATTCAACCCTATCTTTTTAAGAGCTGGCAGATTGTTCATTTTTTCCCCATAAGATCTGGGAAGCAAACTAAGGGCAAATGTCCTCCACAATGTCAGCTGAAAAAACAAATATCCAAGCAGTGTGTGTTGTTTCCTGAGCAGATGTATGAATACACAGGAAGACTGAAGTGTCTGTACCCAGTCAGTTAAGCAAATGTTTGGGGTGGTTTTAACAAGCCCAGTGCTGAAAAGACAGCTGTGAGCAGGCAAGCATGCCTTGCAAAAATGAGCAAGACCTCTTGCCTCTCAGTTTTATTTCTGAGAACACTATCAAACCCCACAGTCCATAGTCATTTTGGAATTAGTTTGTTTTGACTCATAACATCTAGCGCTGGAATTTAAAGACTTAAATTATTTACACCTAGAGATTATTTCAGAAGAAACCATAGAGTTCCTCAAAGGAAAGAGATTCAGAAACAGATTTAGTAAACGGGTTCATAAACTCCCTTAACACAGTTGAGTAATATTAACCAGATGTTTCAGTTTTTAATTCCATTGCTTTCAGACTATACGACTTAAGAAACCCAACAGCATAAGGCAGGCGTATCACGCTTCAGCTCCACGGCGAAACCCAGCTTATGTAAGGGGGCCACTGGACTGTGAAATATTCTTACTAGAACATTATTCACGATGCTATCAGTCACACGGAATCAAAAATGCAATCCTAAGGTGCGATCATATTAAGAACTATAGCCTATGGGCATTTGGCACCTAAAGAAATAAAGCAATTTTTAAAAAGGAAAGAGCATGCCTAATGTTTATTTTGCTTATTCCTTTCTAAATTCAGTTAAACATATTTGGCCAACATTAAGTGCTTCAGTTTTAAAGATTTCTTTTTATACTTCAACTAATTTGGAATGGTAATAAAAAAATTAAAAAAGTATTTTACTTGCCACATTTCAACTTTAGTTTTGATATTAAGTTGTACTCTTTCTCCAAAGAGAAAATAAGACCAACCTGCTTGTGTGTGGTTCAGCTTATCAGTCTTATAATGATTCTTCAATGAGACAGTGCTATATAACATCTTCATAACATCCATAAAATAATCTCGAACTATCTTGTTTTCAGATAAAAGGTCCTAGATTTTCACTAGCAGATACTTGATTCCATTCAGATTCTTTTCTATAAATTTTCTAAAGCCTATAATTTTCAGAAGTTTACTCTTTTCTGAAACCATCTTCTTTGATTATAATAAAAATGAAAGATTTTTAGGAAGTTGGACATATTATAAACATCTAAAAATTTACTTAGTAATTCAACAGCAATGAAAACAATTTATATGCTGCAAATTAGACAAATCATTATCTGAAAGTGTATAACTTATGCTTAATTTTATTTCCCGCCTCTTGGTGGAACGGGAAAATGGAAAACCTGTGTGCTTCAGTTAGGAAAACCCCCACATTCGCACGACAGTGGAGAGAGTTGCCACATACACTGCCTGACACTTCTTGGGTACCGTCTTTTGGCTTAAACAATGGCCACGAAAGGCGGCCACTTCACCGACACTCAGTGAGTGGAGCGGGTCTCGGTCCGCATGCGTTCCAGGCTGGACACCAGTGCCGGCGCCAGGCCCCAGCTTGCTAAACCGGTCAATCAAATGCGCATTACTTTACTATGCAAAGAGCCTCGCCGCCAAATTCAATTTAGGGTCAGAGAGAATTGTTTTTTATTAAACTGATTATCAACATTTTTGCTCATTATTTGTTGAAATTCTTTTCCTCACCCAAAAAAAGCAAGGACAAACTTCCTTTAAAGTTTCTCTTTTTCATCAGTCTTCATCCAAACAAGTTTCAACAAAGGGTGATAAACCTGCATTTTCCTTTATGTATATCTAGTGTGGAGAATACAACTATGAACAAAAACTAGAGAAAATAAAAATTAAAGCCATAATTTACTGATGACTCTATGAAAGGCACAAGGCACAAATTCTCGGGTAAATTTTAATCGTGACTTCTCTAAGACGGGTCATTCAGAAATTAAAGGCAAGTGACATTCCCTAGAGTACACAATTTGTAAATGTGGAAATAGGAATCGTCGTCATGATTATTTTGTTTCTGTTAATAACAGTGGCTCTAAAAACAGTCTGATGACTCATAAAACTAGGGAAGCAAATCAAACTTTTTAAGCGCGTTGACAGATTCTAAGCGGATGGCACTGGAGTGGCGGGTGTGACATGGACAAGCGTGCCATTTGCCTTCCGGGTACCGTGGCTTTTAATGCTTTGTTCTGATATTCAAGCAGAAAGTGCCTAACTTCATTTTATACAGTAAGCTGACCTAAGAGTGGAAAACATGTAGGGATGAAGGAAATTTCAAGTTATGTGTATGCACACAAATGGCTTCATAATAATGAGTGAGCGGCCACTGCAGTTCTGCAGGGACAGGGCGATTTAACTCTCAGCTTGTTTACAGACTGCCAGATCTAATCCTTGTTGTCTTTATTACCGACAACATAATCTGCTTAAAGGTAAACTATGACCTCCTGCTACTATACGCTGTGTTAATAACAACATACCAGTATCAATCCAGAAGGTGAAATAAACGTGTAATAAATATTAAGGTCAGATGAAATAAATTCAGCTCTGTGAAATCTGGTTTTCAGTTTGCTGACAAATATTTGCTTCTTCCCAAGATTCTTTTTAGTTTGGCATTAGTGCTATACTAGCTAGAATTTAATTCATACAAGTGTTTTTACTGAGTTTTCAAATTTGGAATACTCTGAATCCAAAATATGTATCTATGCCTTTTTTAAAAAGTGGAGAGTCAATATAATCATCGTGGCTGTTCCTGCCAGTTTCAGCTCTTATCCATTTTGAACCCCCAATTTTTCACTTTTGTCCTTCATAATTTCATAACAAAGTATCCAGAGGATGTCTTTCAGACTAACCAGGGCTCTGAGTCTCAAGCACTATTCTGAAGAAGCGTGGAGTAAATGATCTTGGTAATCTGTAACACAGCCGCGTGCAGTGTGTACTGTACCACCACGGCACCGAACCCTTTGTAGAAGCCGAGCGCGCCCTCCTCCTGCCTGATGGTGTTGACGCAGTCTCTCATGCCCTCGTACTGCGTGTTAATCGGAAGCACCTCATAGCCCAGGTCTGTGTTGTCAATGATCGTGCGTGTCCCCTGCACGTGCAGGCGGTGCAGGACCGTCTCCAGTGGGTAGAGCGTGACATCAGAGCAGAGGCTGGCCACGAAGTTGGCGATGAGCTCTGGAAAGTAGGCATCCAGCATGCTCTGCACCGGGCTGGCGCTCTCAGCAAGGTGGCTGTCGTAAGCCTTTCTCTTCAGGATGAGCAGGACGACCTTCTGGACGACCGAGCTGATGACGTAATGGAGAACCCCGTGCAGCACCGTGGGGAAGACCAAGGACAGGAGTGGCAGCAGGCGCTTGCTGTGAGGCACGCCCAGGCCGATCACTCTGCCAATTCCCTCCTTCACACACTCCAGAATCCCTGCACCGTCTCGGATTATCTCACTCTGCAATGAAAAGGGGGAAAAGAGTAAAAGTCATCATCTGCTTCTTCCACCACAGAGGAGGATTCTTTTTAGGTCCCTTTAATTCCCTTTCAAATTAATGTTCTGACTAAAGGGGAGAAGCATCAAGGGTTTGCAAATGTCAAATGTTATCTAGGCATTAGGTTCTTTTTTCAAATAAAATTTCACAGAACAGCAGCAAAGCTGGGAACTACTCCAGTTGGGGAAGGGAGACGGGGAAGAGATGTGGTGGGGGACACACCAGGTGTCCCAGCCTCAAGAAGCTCCCCAGGACTCATCCTGAAAAGGAGCAACTACCCTACAGGGGGAGGCACAGGGCTTGGACAGAAAGCATGGCTTTACCCCTGGCTCCAGGATGGACTTGCTAGTTCTGTGATCACGGGTACCTGTGACTTTACTTCTAAAAGCTTACTCTCCTACAAGAGTGGGATTAGGCCGACCTACCTTTATGCACAGAGCAGCTGGGAGCATTAAATGCAAGAAGGCCTGGTGCACTGAAAGCCTCAGGAGATGTTAAGTCACTACCATCCGCAGTGTCTCTACTTTTTATACTTATGGGATGTGAATAAGAAGTGGTGATCCTGGTTACAGAGGAGCAGACAGGCAGAAAAGGACTTTCCTGATAGCTTGGTGGTCAAGAACCCACCTGCCAACGCAGGAGACAAGGGTTCGATCCTTGCATCAGAAAGATCCCCTGAGAAGGGAATGGCAGCCCACTCCAGCATCCTTGCCTGAGAATCCCATGGACAGAGGAGCCTGGCGGGCTGCCGTCCACGGGCTGCAGAAGAGTTGGACACTTATCCACTAAACGACAACAACAGCGAGGCCAATCTGGCCGCAGCCGTGACTGAAGTGAAGAGCAGAAAGGGAGGCTAAAAAGGCATTCTGGGGCCACGCCGTGCCACCACGCAGACTCTGGTCTTTAGTCAGATGGGAAATGACTAGCTGGCCTGAAGCGTCAGACGGTAAGATGTGATCTATGTTACAGAGGTGACTGTGCAGAGGAGCATGAGAGCAGGGGCTGAGAAACCAGTTAAAGGTAGGGTGGTGGACTGGAATAGCACGTAGCAAAGGAAATAAAGAGCTTCAGCTGGGCTTTTAACATAAATTGCAGCAAGCAGGAACTCCTGGTGGAAGGGGTGTGGGTTATGGGAAAGAGAGACAGGGATGAGCTCAGAGTTGCCGGCCAGAGGCGCTGGAGGGACAGCAGTCCTCTTGCGGAGCTGGGCTGCACTGCCGGGCAGCAACCAGGGAGAAATCCAGAGTTCAGAAACGCAGAGTCTAGGGTGAAAGCTCCAAGTGCAGTTTACAGTCTAGACTACGAGGAAAAGGTCAGAGCCGGACACACATATGTGCGAGTTTCCAGTCAAGCTAAACCATGAGACTAAGATGAGCCCAGCTAACCTCGGTCATTTCCCTGCCTGTTTCCCTTCCCACTCCAGCCTAGTGTAATACAGCAGCCAGAGAGAGCCTATTCAGGACCTAAGTCAGATCACGACGTCCTTCTGCTCAAGCCCACCACTGACTTCACGCCTCCCTCAAAGGAAAGCCAGGCTATCACAGCGACCTCCAGCGTCCTGTGTGCACGCTCGCCCTTCTCCATCTCAGACCTCGTCCCCTCCAGTGTCCTGTGTGCACTCCTGCCCTTTGCCATCTCAGACCTCACCTCCTCCTGTTCTCCATCCTGAGTGAGTGTCAGCCGTACCAGCCTCCTCTTTGCTTCGCAAACACACATCAGATGCAAGCCTCTCACAGGGTCTTTGTGCCTGCGTTTCCTCTGCTGAGAATGCTGTGCTCCCAAATACCCATGTAGCTCTTACGTTCACACCTTTACTCAAAGGACTTTTGCTTCTGAGTGAGAACTTTTCAGATCTTAAAAAAATAGTAATCACTTCTCTCTACCCATTACACCTCTTAATTTCCTTGTTTTATTTCTATCTCTTTGGCATTTAGTACCACGAAGTACCCTTTTTATTTATCTTGCTTACTCTGCTGAGAAGTCTGAAATTCATCTCAGAATATGAGTCAACATGGATCCTTACTCAGCAAAAGGCTATGAGCACTGCAACTTAAGAACACTAACCTTGCATAAGCACGTAGAATGGCCTTTAAATCCAGGAAACAGAACAAGAGGTCTTAGTAAAAGACAACAAATCACTAGGAAGTTGATATCTAAGAGCTTCAGGAAGTGTTCTTTAGGAGATCTATGCATAAATGTGTGATTTTCAAGGCAAAGACTGTTCTCAAAGAGATCTGAGCTCCCCAGACCGGCGAGACCTCCTCCATGAGGTGGGAAGAAGCCAGCTATATGACATGAAGAGCTGGGAATGGGGGCCTATCGACAGGAAGGAGCAGACCATCTCAGATTCTCCCTGAAGTCAGAACTGACGACAGGATGCCTGTTAGCTATGAAGGATGAAGGAAACACGAAAAGCAAGACTTCCCTAATTTTTAAACTCGCTGAGATGGAGAATTGGAAGGAGTCACTGGGGTACATGAGTCCCCCGGACAGTGACTGTGGCACAAAGCAGTGAGGGCTGCAGCCTGCGCCCTGGAGCACAGAGGAGACACGTCAGGACGGCCCCAGAAGCAGGGAGGGCACGTGAGAGAGGAGAGCTCTGGCAGGAAAAGAGAGCTCCAGGAGATCAGGCAGGAGGGAGCCCCGGCAGGAGGGACATCAGAGATGCTGGGCTAAAAGACCAGAAGCAACAGCCAGTGGGCTAAGGACTCTACACAAGTGACTCACCTAATCTTTGTAAATTCAGCTAATAAAAGACTCTTCCCATTTTATGGATGAGAAAAACAAGACTTAGAAAGGCTAAGACATCAGCTCTCAGTCACACACCTAATTTAAGCAGAGAAATGATTGTGACACGGGGCTGTCTGAAGCTAGCACTTGTTTTCCCCAGTATACCACCCTGCTTGTTTTTCCTTCATTATCTTCCTGCTGTTGTTTCCCTTATCTTTGAAATGATGTCCTCTTTACTGATAACTCTTTAAAATTGCAGCCCCATATGAAGGTTACATCATTTTCACACTGTCAAGTGCAAGGGGACAGGAAATGCCTGGGAAGCAAGACATTAATATGTCGAATAATAATTCTACAAAATACATACAGAACCAACGATGTGGCCA
This sequence comes from Litocranius walleri, assembly GCA_006410535.1. Lineage (NCBI taxonomy): Eukaryota > Metazoa > Chordata > Mammalia > Artiodactyla > Bovidae > Litocranius > Litocranius walleri. The sequence goes on along the minus strand of SJYG01000279.1, from coordinate 2,812,428 downwards.
GAAAAGCACCTGAGTGGAAAAAGAGTCATTTGAAGAGGTAATACTGGTCCAGTGAGGCTTTTATAGCAAGAAAACTCATATACGCCAGAGAGAAGCACGCTGGAGCATCTGCCCCCAGAGAGAGACAGCAGGCGGCGGGGGTGGCGGGAGGCAGACAGCTGAGGCCTGGGGAGGGTAGAGGGGGCTCCTCACAGCTTTACGTGCAGGAAGGGTAGGTGAGAAAGGACTTGAATTCAACGTACCCGCAGCGCCACCACGCGGCTACAGACAGTGAAAGAGTGTAAAATGGGAGCAGGCGGTTGCTGTGCTTCTGTAGAACTAGCAGCAAATGCTCCTCAAACCGAGTGTTTAAGAAGAATGCTGCCTGGTCAACTAGCTACGGGACTCTCTCCTCACTGCTTCATGTGCAAGCAGCCATTTACCATCTGAGAGGCCGCGACCACTTGAGTTACACACAAGCGTCTTAAAAAGGTGGGGGGGCCCTATAGACTTTTTTCTATTCACAGCCAGTCATAGGCTGCGTTCTGAGACACCTGAATGGAGAGTACAGCTGCCTATCGTAAGGGATAAAAATAACACCAGAGGCGTAAAGTAAGTTTGCAAAGAAAACGGACACACTGGCAATGCACCTAGTATAGAACCCCTGATATACGTGTGCTATCTGTGAAAAAGTTTTTAGAAGGATATTGTCTTAAATTTTTATTACACTGTCAGACATACACAATATACGGAATATTCCCAAAGACATTTTTAATGGAAAAATGACAATAAAAAATAGCTCACCTGTACTGTTTCAATTAGACTTGCTGAATAAAAAGGCATTGCCACTATATAAGTTAGGCTGTAGAAATTAAAACAAACTTATCAGCACACTGAATTTTTTAATACCTACTTTAATATAGCAACAGACTCTATATTCAAGCTTGAATTACAGCTTCAAGGTTTTCAACCATTAGCACCTATAGCCTAAAGATAACTTCAGAGACCTATAACATAAGATGCTTTACTCAACAGTGAGAGGCGAAAAACTATGTATTAAAATAACACAGGGACAGCCTGCAAAGAAAATCACTTATTTTGGACCAGTGAAACGCCGGCTTGTTTACGAGTCACTGTTTGGACATCGACCTGCGCGCAGCTGGCGCAGCCTATGCAGCGGACGCTTCAGATGCAGGGTGAGGGGTCCGCTCCACGGCTCGCCTTTCTAGTGACGTCTAAACAAGGCCACTGTTCTGCTATGGTCCTGTCTATTATCATTATTCATTCCCAGATTTCCCACCCAGCAGAGCTAAGCCAGTCTTCCATGGTGAGTGAAGTCCCCTTTTATTATTAAAAAACAATATTGTACAGCTTTGCAAAGTTGCTTCCTATTGCTACTGTTGAGACATACAACTTTGCAAGCCTGCAAAATATAGTCACTTAATATCAAGGTGGGACTTACCTAACCCCATGGGCCAGGTCCTGGCAAGTAGTGGTTTTCAAGGTGAATGGAACATCACTAAGTAATAATGTGCTGGAATGTCCCTCAGAGGGAGCCAGCAAGCTGGGGGGTTTCCAATTCACAATCTTCAAGAAAAATTAAAAAGTGAAGAGTAAACTTCTAATCTATGAAAATGGTCAGTGTTGTAGCGTCACTAAGTGCCTTCAGGACTACATTTTAATGACACTAAGGTTTTGAGTTTGCTCATCACCATACAAATAAATTTGTATGTCTGCTTACCAATAAAATAATGATAATAATTATAAGAATAATAATTTTCCTGGCAATTCAGGTTTAATAAGTTGACGATCCTTGCTAACTTCCTAAGAATACAAAGAAAACTTAAGTTGTGATTTCAGCCTTCCACATAAGAAAGATTTGAAAGATAACATATGTTTCAGGATTTTATTCCTAAACTGTGTTAATTTTCTTACTAAGTTTTAGTCCCACAAATATTTCTTTTGCTCTTATTTTCCTTAACTTTTATTTAACAAGTTTTTTAAGTTCTAACACTATAAAAACTGGTTAAATTTCAATACAAATGCTGCTTTTGATACTTACGATTTCAATAGAAGGTGTTCTCCTATTTGTTTAGGATTCCATTTATGTGAAATCTCCCTAAAAAATAAACAAAAGCCATGCTATTTAAAACATCCTGAATTAGCCCAAGTTTCAAAAAGGTAATCAATTTTTTTTTAATCTGTAGGAGAAATATATTCTAATGGTGAACAATTTTCTTTCTGGGACCTGTCAAACAATCACAGTGGGTTGAAAAGAGAAAAAACACACAGGCGGTCTTTCTGCCTGCACTGAAAAAGGAGGAAGCGCTGTAACTGATGACAGAAATGGACACGGGGGAGCTCCCTGGTGGCCCAGGTCAGGACTCCCTTTCACTGCCGAGGGCCTGGGTTCCATCCCTGGCTTGGGAACTGAGATTCCAAAAGCCATGCAGTGTGGCCACACACACAAAAAAATGGCAGGCAGGAAAAGAATGGATGTGGAAGGGAAAAGCGGACAAGAAAACAGAATAAAGGAAGAAAAACTTATTAACTACAGCGCTGAATGACAGAGATGTTTGTGTAGCACCTAATTTTCAGAGTGCCTCTACTTATTAAGATAGCATTACTTTTGTGATTTTTTTTATTATATTCTATTATCTTTTTAAGCTCCTGCTATATGCCAGACATTGTGCAACGCGCTTTGCATAAATTATTTCTAACCCTCACAATGAACCTATAACCCTCATTTCACAGATGAGGAAACAGGCTCAGTGATGGTTCGTAACTCACCCAAAGCCATGCAGCTAGTTAGTGGTGGAGCTGGGTCTAAACCCTGGTCCACATGGCTTCAAGTCTATGCTATCTGCCTGTACTGCCTGTCACCTCACTTGATACAGGGACTCCTGTGAGATGAACAAATACTGCCTTGCACGTTACTGCCTCGTAACACCTAAGATAAGGTATTGCTTTTTACTTTTGAGAGACAGAAAGGTCAAAAAGATCACAGGGATATGTTCAAAGGAGACAGACAGAGTGGCAGGTCTGGGGCCAAGGTCCAGGACTGTGTGCTCCCTGCGATTCAGGTTACTCTTGGAAACCCGAAAAGAGAAGAGAGGCAAGCCGAACGAAGGACAGGAAGGGAGAAAGTCACATCAAGAGAGAAGTCAGCAAGGAGAGAACACGGAGAATAAAGGGGAAATCGAGAAAGGAGGCAGAAAGAAATGAAAAGGCAGACAGAGAGGACGAGGACGGGAGGGAGGCAGGTGGAGCGGCAGAAAGGGCGTGAAGAGCCGGGCGGGGACTGGCTGCAGCAGCGCGGCGTGCCGCGGGCGCACACGCCCCGCCACGCCCTGCACACGCCACGCCATGCCCCGCCACGCACACGCCACGCCGCGGGCGCACACGCCACGCCCCGCCACACCACGCACACGCCCCGCCCCGCCACGCGTGCACACGCCCCGCCACGCCCTGCACACGCCACGCCGCGCGCGCCCACCCCCCGCCCCGCCCACGCCCCCCCACAC
>SJYG01000279.1:2798070-2808567 GCA_006410535.1 Litocranius walleri | reverse complement strand
CCGCGCGCGCACACACCCCGCCCCGCACACGCCACGCCACACCACACACACGCCCCGCCCCGCCATGCCCACGCCACGCCGCGGGCGCACACGCCACGCCCCGCCCCGCACACGCCACGCCACGCCACGCCGCGGGCGCACACGCCACGCTGCAGCCGGAGCCCCAGAGAAGCAGCCTCTGCCGAGACGAGCAAGTGTGGCGTAAGGAGGCAGAGGGAAGGCCAAGGAGACCACCAGTAACACGCGTGCTCCAAACACGGAGCCAGCACACTTCGGCATGTGTGACACAAGAGCATTCCCACATTTTTCTAGAAGCTGAAAGGTCTGCAGAGAAACTTTGGGAAAACAAAACAACCATCTCTGATTTAAAAGACCTTAGAGAATGTTCTGGGTCACATTCTGATGAAATTATTACCAGAATACTATACTAGCTCTTAACAATTGTAGAAAAATAGCTGGAATGACATTTAATGATTATGACAAAAATTGTAAAAAAGACTAGCCTACCTGTCTTGGCTTTATGATTATAAAGCAGAATATGCTAAAAGGTCTGTAAATCTATTACTCTCGTGTGAGTGTGCCAACTTGCTTCAGTCGTGTCCGACTCTGTGACACTGTGGACTGCAGCCCACCACGCTCTCCTCCAGGGGATCTTCCCGACCCAGGGATCGAACCCACATCTCCTATATCTCTGGCACTGGCAGGTGGGTTCGTCACCACTAACGGCACCTGGGAAGCCCTCTCTTCTCTTATATGGCCTCAAACAAGGTTACCACAGGTTATGATGATGTCAACTTTGAGCATTTCATTAACATTATGGGTCTGTAACCTGCCTCTCTGTAAGGACTGGGACACCTTTGCTTTGAGTACTAACTGTTGTTCAGTCACTAAGTCTTGTCTGACTCTTTGTGACCCATGGAGTGCGGCATGCCAGGCTTCCCTGTCCTTTACCATCTCCTGGAGTTTGCTCAGACTCACTGAATACTAATTACTGCTGCCAATTCTTAAGATCATTAGGATTAAGGTAAAAAGAGGGAAGAGAAATTTAAAACCAAGTATTAAAAAAATGAGACACTCTTCCTGGTATCTATTCCTTTATAAAATGTGTAAAACTTACTGCTACAGCTCTAGAAATTTAAACTAGCACATTTAAATGCTTCATGAAAGAGGGTAGTGTAAAACTCTACTTCTGATTAAACCTTTTTATATTTCATCACCAAGTACCAGAATATGTAGCTATTTTTAAATCACTATCTTCACACGCAAACACTGCCTTTCAAATGAGCAACAAAATTAAAGAGAAGTGACTTGCTTTTTTTCAGGCTATTTGATATAGACACACTCCCGTGCACAACCAACATATAAAAGCAACAGGATTTTGAAATGCCGCTGTATTTGTGCAGCCTTTACTTTTTTTTACAGTAATGTCTTTGCTTATTTAATGGCTGTGCCGGGTCTTGGCTGCTGTGCCGGTTTCTCTCTGGTTGTGGCGCGCACGCTTCTGGCTGCAGCAGCTTTCCTCACAGTAGGGCACCGGCTCTAGGGCGCGGGCTCGGCAGTCATGTCGGGATCTTCTTCCCAGGCTAGGGATGGAACCTGTATCTCCCGCACTGGCAGCAGATTCTTTACCGCTGAGCCTCCAGGGAGGCCCCCAGCCTTCACTTTCAATTGCTTCTTACTTTCCCACGATCAAAGAGCTACCCTCTTAAAAAAAACCACCTAACGAAGCCCCTCATCTTCGAGCTCCTTTTCTTCTCTCCTCTTCCCAGCTGACTGTCTAAATTTGCTGTTTCCATGCCCTAACTTCCCACTCATCACTGAGCCCATTCCAAACTGGCTTTTGCTCTATTATTCGACAAAAACAGCTCCCGCCAAGGTCTCCGCGGCCTCCACCCCCATCACTAACTACAGGGGCGTTTCCGAGGCTGCCTGTGCTCCCCAAGGCTCCGCGCCCACCCTCCCCCGCACTCCCCGCCCCAGGGGCTCCTGGCTGTCCCCCTCTCTTCTGCTCTCTACTTGGACTCCCGTGCAGGGGCATTTTCCCAGCTCAGTGACTTACGCTGGAGTCCCTAGCGGCGGAAGCCTCTCCTTTCCCTCCTTGTAGGGCAGGCTCCTTCCCTGGGCAACCTCATCCAACAGGAGGCCCCAGAGCCTCCCACATCTTCTGTCTCCAGTTCAGACTTCTCTCTGGGTCAGAATGAACTTGTCCAAAATCAAACTCACGATTTTTCTTTCTTAGACTCTTTCAGTGTTCCCTAAGTGAGAACTGTTAATCAGAAAGGAAATCTACTGAACTGGAGAACGATTTCATTGTATTTAAAATGGAATGTGTTCAACATCAGTGAATTCAGAGGAGTCACTGGGAGAAGCAGACAACAGAAGAAGAAAACAGTAAAATGTACAACTGCCCACGTGAGATGAGTCAAACTAAGGTGGAGGTCAGCCAAGCGGATTCCGTGAGAGGCCGCGCTGCACAGCCTCGGGTGGGGTGCTGCTTAGGTTGGTGATCTGAGAAACACCGCAGGAAAGGAAAGGCCACTTCAGGGCACAGCAACACGCAGTCTGGCTGCCTCTGCCTCAGGGGAGGTTTGGGGAAGGACTGGGATGGATCTGGGCAGCAGACAAAGAAAGATCACAGATGATGACCCAGGGTTATAGTCATTTTTTTTTAGAAGTAATAAATACTGAGAAACTTACTCCCCGCCTCAGGGTCTCCTGGCTGTCCCCCGCTCTTCTGCTCTCTACTTGGACTCCCGTGCAGGGGCATTTTCCCAGCTCAGTGACTTACGCTGGAGTCCCTAGCGGCGGAAGCCTCTCCTTTCCCTCCTTGTAGGGCAGGCTCCTTCCCTGGGCAACCTCATCCAACAGGAGGCCCCAGAGCCTCCCACATCTTCTGTCTCCAGTTCAGACTTCTCTCTGGGTCAGAATGAACTTGTCCAAAATCAAACTCACGATTTTTCTTTCTTAGACTCTTTCAGTGTTCCCTAAGTGAGAACTGTTAATCAGAAAGGAAATCTACTGAACTGGAGAACGATTTCATTGTATTTAAAATGGAATGTGTTCAACATCAGTGAATTCAGAGGAGTCACTGGGAGAAGCAGACAACAGAAGAAGAAAACAGTAAAATGTACAACTGCCCACGTGAGATGAGTCAAACTAAGGTGGAGGTCAGCCAAGCGGATTCCGTGAGAGGCCGCGCTGCACAGCCTCGGGTGGGGTGCTGCTTAGGTTGGTGATCTGAGAAACACCGCAGGAAAGGAAAGGCCACTTCAGGGCACAGCAACACGCAGTCTGGCTGCCTCTGCCTCAGGGGAGGTTTGGGGAAGGACTGGGATGGATCTGGGCAGCAGACAAAGAAAGATCACAGATGATGACCCAGGGTTATAGTCATTTTTTTTTAGAAGTAATAAATACTGAGAAACTGTAAGTTTGGTGACTTAATAAGCATTACCGATTTATTCTTTTTCTCAGACGTCACCATCGTCAGTATAAAAAGACTAAGTATTGGTGAATCTGTACTGTCTCGCCTAGTGATCACCAAGCAATTCAAGACCTCAGTCCCGAAGACCCTAGAGCCTGCCCTCCAACGCTGACTTCTGTGAAATGCTTTGGCTTACTACTTCTTACTGCTTTGACGCTTTGTCTGCTATGACTTTGTTTTCCCCCAAGAAAAGTCAACCATACCCAAAGCAGTCAGAATTTTTAAAAAAGAAAAAAGGTTTATACTCTAAGAATGGCTTCACTTGACATCTAACTGTTGTTCAGTCGCTAAGTTGTGTCCACCTCTTTTGCAACCCATGGACTGTCGCCCACCAGGGTCCTCTGTCCATGGGATTTCCCAGGTAAGAAGACTGGAGTTGGTAGCCTTTCATTCTCCAGGGGATCCTTCTGACCCAGGGACTGAACCCACATCTCCAGCACTGGCAGGCAGATTCTTTACCACTGAGCCACCGGAAAAGCCTGACATCCAGTTACATAACCCCAAATCCCAGAAGTCACCCTTGACACCTCCTTGTCTATCACTGATCAACTTTAACCCATCACCAAGTTCAATCAATTTCATCTAAATATATCTCAAAGTCATCCATTTACACCCATCTCAAAGATTCAATCCTGGTCCTAGGTGGCGTATTTCTTTCCTAGGCGGTGATAGCCTACAAACATGTATCCTTATATCTATTTTGGTCCTCCTGCGGTCTTTTCATCTCCACTTACAATGACCCTTTAAAAACATACCCCTGATTATGTCATTGACAGCTCCTTAAAACTCCAATATTCTGAAAGTGGTCTACAAGGTCAAGCACAGACCGGCCCTTGCTTTCCACCCTGCTCTGAGTTCAAACTCTATGAGCGTTTCCCTCAATCCCCAGGGCTGCCCAGGTGGCCCAGGTGGTAAAGAATCTGCCTGCAATGCAGGAGATCTGTATTCAGTCCCTGGGTCAGGAAGATCTACTGGAGGACATGGCGACCAGCTCCAGTATTCTTGCCTGGATAATCCCATGGCCAGAGGAACCTGGCAGGAAACAGTCCATGGGGTCACAAAGAGTCGGACAGGACTGAGTGACTAACATACATTCCCGCAGTTACATGAATTCTTCACACTCCCACCGCCACACTCTGCACAAATGAGTCTGTGTCTCCTGAGTGCCATTCAGACCTCAGCTTAGTGTCACCTTCTTAGCGACGCTTTCCTAACCCTCTAACACTCTCATGGAACCGTATTATTTTCCTTTAGAGAACGAATCTCAGTTTGTCATTATTCATTCATTAGGGGGATTATTTTACGTACCATGTGTCCCTTACACTAGATCCCAAGCGTCATGATCAAAGGTGCCTTTGTTTCTTCTCCTCTGGATATACACCTGATTTTAGTGAGGATCCAGCACACAGTAGCAGAGAAGGAGATGGCCCCCACTCCAGTGCTCTCACCTGGAAAACCCCATGGACGGGGGAGCCTGGTGGGCTACAGTCCATGGGGCCACTAAGAGTTGGACACGACTGAGTGACTTCATTTTCACTTTTCACTTTCATGCACTGGAGAAGAAAATGGCAACCCATTCCAGTGTTCTTGCCTGGAGAGTCCCACGGATGGCAGAGCCTGGTGGGCTGCCATCTATGGGGTCACACAGAGTCGAACACGACTGAAGCAACTTAGCAGCAGCAGCACATAGTAGGGACTCAGGAAATATGAGCTGAATAAATAAATGAAGTGATGAGTGTGATTTACCAACAAAACTTAATCCAAGTAGAAAATCTCAAAGATAACCTTTTGTGTCTTCTTTAATAAGATTCAAAACGACCAGGAGAAAATATATACCCACACAACTGATGTGGGTGGTGCCTAGAGAATAAGAAAGTTAGATAACAGAATTCTGTCTTCCTATTCCCATTTTCCTTTTCCCTCAATCTGAAGTTAAAGCTCCTGCTTTGTCTCTGCTTTAGAGACATGCTGTTGCGTCCCTAAGGTGCGTGCGCGCATGTGCACGCTAAGCCGCTTGACTCAGCCGTGTGTGGCTCTCTGCAACCCTACGGACTGCAGCCCACCGGGCTCCTCTGTCCCGGGGGGTTCTCCGGGAGAGAATTCTGGAGTGGGCAGCCACTCCCTTCCCCAGGGGCTCTCCCGCCCCACAGACCAAGCCCGTGTCTCCTGTGGCTCCTGCACCGCAGGCGGGCTCTGCACCAGGGGCCACTGGGGACGCCCAGGAGCAGGGCGGCCAGGAGCAATGGTGCTGATGCAAAGCCAGGATTCCTTACAGCACAGAAACCACTGACTTTTGTCAAATTTTTATTTAGCTCATATTTCCCGAATCCCTACTATGTGCTCAAAACTAGGTATACAGTAAGGGGAAGAAACAAAAGGAATCTGTGACCCTAAAGGTTGGGACCTAGTGTAAGGGACATACATTAAAATAAAATAATCCCACTAATGAATGAATAATGACAAAGTGAATTTTATGTTTGCAGGAGAATGTCAAGGACATTTGATGACAAGTACTACATTTTGACCTTATGCGTGATATAAAAAGCAATGCGGTAAAATTATTGAAGGTTAGAAATTCACATTTTTTTTTAAAGTATGAAAGGAGCAACTTTCAGCTGATGAAACATTTTTGTTTGCAATATTTAGCAGAGCTGTGTTAGGAGCTTCGAGGCTACGCAGCCCTCTGAAGGCGCTCTCAGCACAGGCGGCCTGGCGCCAGCCGCTCCCGTCTCTGTCTCTCTCCCTGTGGAGACTGGAGCGCAAGCCCGGGATGCTGGTGGCTGTGCCTTCAGCTCCCTCATTTCCCTGCCAGTCCAGAAAACTAGCCCTGGCGGGGGCCAGTTCTGGACTGACAGACCATCTGGTCTTTAACTCCACCCCTGGGGCTTACTATTGACAGAGAAAATCAGAGTCCTGCTGAACAGCACCCAAACAAATTTATGGGATCTCCAGCATTATCTCTTAACGTTATTTCCAGACTCCTTGCAAAGTTCCCCTTCGGTCACTCAGAGCTGTGACTGTCCCAAACATCTGTCACTGGTCTTACGCTCTTTTACTCTGACCCCTGTGCTCATCCTCCTTTCACCTCCTCCTGTTTCAGAGAGAAGAGAGACCCATGAGCAAACATTCCGAGCCTTCCTGCCGCCTCCCTCCAGAAGAATCCACGGCTGACTCCGCTCTCGGCCCCCAGGCCCCCGCTGTCCTCTGGCTCACTGCTGCTGCCGACCTGTTCTGGCAGCATCTCTCTCTACACACCCACCCACCCATCCACCCCCACACAGAGCCCAGGATTCTGTCCTCGGTTCCCTCTGTCACGTCATCTACACTTTCTCCTTAGGGAAATTCACCCATCCTCAAGCTTCAACTGAACATTTTCAAAGCCGTGCCTCCAGGTTCGAATTTTCCCTGGGCTCTGACCCACAGTTTCAGCCTCTTCTAGGCATGGCCCCTGGATGTCTCAGACTTCATTTGTTGAGAGCTGCCTTCCTCATCTTTCCCACTCCAGCTTACTCTTCTTTAGGAATTCTCCAACTCAGTTCCAGTCGAGAAATCTGTCACTGCTGCCCAATCGCTCTCCCACAGCCCCATTCCCAATATCGCCAACTACGCTTCAGGGATGTGTGTCCAGCTTCTGCGCCACCCCATAGCTGAGACCCTGAACCTGGCCTCTGTCACCGTAACAGTTTTCCGTAGTCTCTGTCTGCATCAGTTCTTTTTTCTGAACACTGCCACTTGAAGATATCCTTGATTGAATAACCTGCATAAACAATCCCCCACCTGAGGTTTCCAACTCCACAGACAATAAAATCCAAGTCAACAAAGGCAGAGCCACGCTTCAGTCTAGCACCGCAGCTTTTCATCTTACCCTACTCCATACATGCCCAATCTTCTAAGCACAAGACCCTTCTTACCACTCAGACCTTCCAATTTCCATAAAATTGGACGCAGTCACCTAGGCTCTCCTACCCTGCCAAGTTATCTCCTACTCATAATTCCAGATCTAGCTGACTTCAGTTTTAAAAAGGAGTGGTTGCCAATAAGTCAATGTGAAGTGTCCCGTGGACTCCGCAAGGGGCTTGTTTAATCACAGCATGAATCGTGCTGTGGCCTTCCCTCACAGCTCAGCTGGTAAAGAATCTGCCTGCTATGCAGGAGATCCGGGTTCCACCCCTGGGTCGGGAGCAGCCACTGGAGAAGGAAATGGCAAACCACTCTAGTGTCCTTGCCAGGAAAATCCTACAGACAGAGGAGCCTGGCGGGCTACAGTCCATGGAGGAAATGGCAATCCACTCCAGTGTTCCTGACTGGAGAATTTCATGGACAGAGGAGCCTGGTGGGCTACAGTCCATGGGGTCGCAAAGAGTCAGACATGACTGAGCGACTGAACTGAACTGAATACACAGCAGTAGGAGCTGAAAGACATATCTCAATAGATACTAGACCAGGAAGGGTTTTCTTTTCCGCACACCAATTCCTTAAGACATAGTTATTTACTCTGTTTCTTCTCTTAGCTACTTTAGGCAAGTTCTCAAATTCAAGGTATTTTTAGCAACTATCATTTTTTCATACTTTTAATATGAAGCTAATAATGAAAAATTCCAAAAAGGTACCTTGGTAAAGGTGTGAACTCACTGATTATTCCCTCTGCTCCAAGTGTGATTCCTTGCACGATAAATGTACTTCCCATTCCTTTCCAAAGGGCCCTTGGTCCCTAAAATGAACAAAATTTATTATTTCTGCTAATGCCTAAAAAGGAAATACAAAAGTTCTTAATAAAACTTGACATTAAATGTTTTCTGCTATTTTCCAGTAAGACATTATTCTAAGAACATTTTAGTAGAGAATGACAAGTAAATTACCTCCTTTCTTTAATATTTGTTGGGTGGCCTACATTTAGGCCAAGATAAACACTCCAAATTAATTATCTCTAATATGGATTAAATACCCTTAACATTTAATTAATTTGGGCAAAGGTGTAAAGTTACTGATTATTCAGTGATATCAAAAGGTATCATTACCCAGTTAAGTTAGTTTTAGCATGAGTTATAACATCTTCAGTAACTAAATTAAAAGGAATTATTGTTGGTTTAACTGCTACTAGGGCCAAATGGTACATTATAAATAGCTTTACTAAAATAGACAGATTATTTCTCACCTGGGTTTTGTTGAAACTGTACATAATATTGATGACTGTAAATGGGGTGAGATGGTAGTGCCGCGCATGGTAGTTAACCTGTACAAAAGATATTTATGATTATTTTCTATTATTGTTTTGTCAAGAAATAAGAGCATGAAAGATACACAGTGGAGTCACAGCATAAACAAAAGTTCAATTGTAAAGTCAGCATGAATTGTACAGAAGCAAAATTACTTTAGAAAATGCTTTAAATAACTTAAAAGTAAAGAACATGTGGTTATACACACACAACCCTGAAAGACCAACGTATAATATATCCGGGCTTCCCTCATAGCTCAGTTGGTAAAGAATCTGCCTGCAATAAAATATATAATAAAGAAGGCTTTGTTGTATGAAATTTATGTTTCCTTAAACATGAGCATGAAATTCACTGTGGCAAAATGCTCATGCTGTTTAACACATGGGAACCATGAAGAACTCTAGGAACAACTTCTGTCTTCCATGGCAAGCAGTAACAAGCTATAAACAACTGGGAAATTATAAAATCAGTATAGGGGATCAGAACTATGTTATTAAGTGACATAATAAAAGAGTATCAGAATGCATCATACACTCTGAAAGTACTACTTTATAAAACATTTTTAAACATCACTCATACATGTATACACTGGCTCACAATGCAATATTGTCACAATGTACAAAATGTGTCCAAAATTCACTCTTCTAGGGCATATATTGGAGAAGGCAATGGCACTTCACTCCAGTACTCTTGCCTGGAAAATCCCATGGATGGAGGAGCCTGGTAGGCTGCAGTCCATGCTAAGCGTCAGACATGACTGAGCAACTTCCCTTTCACATTTCACTTTCATGCACTGGAGAAAGAAATGGCAGCCCGCTCCAGTGTTCTTGCCTGGAGAATCCCAGGGACAGGGGAGCCTGGTGGGCTGCCATCTATGGGGTCGCACAGAGTCGGACACCACTGAAGTGATTTGGCAGCAGCAGGGCATATACACTATTCATACTATTTAAATATTGAATTCTCTCTATATGCTTACATTTTGGTGCTAAGCATAAAAAACTTATTTTTTTAAAAAAACTAATTCACCTTTTCCACCTCAATTTTCAGAGATGATGTTATGCCAGTGTGGCCCACTAGCCCTCAAAGCCTCATTATCCTTTCAGGGACAGACGTGTTCAAAATTATTTTCCTGATACTAAGGCATCATTTCCTTTGTTACTGTGTTGTTTTCAATAATAGTGCAAAAGCAATAGTGGGCAAAATTGCTAATTCTGGCATAACTGAAGACAGTGGCACCAAACTGTATTTCTGTGCTTACTGTATTCATCCCACTCACGTGTGAAGAGGCAAAAGCCACATTCCCTAAAAGAGGTCCTTGGTGAAGCAACAAGATATACTAATTTTACAGAATCTTGACTCCGGAGTACACATCATCTTTCTAATATTTTGTGTATTGCATAATGAATATGCTGTTATAAGAAAAAGAACTTGTCTGATGGAGCTGTAAGTCTGAAAATAGCCACTTTTTTCCATGGAATACCATTTTTTTTTCTGGAAAAACTAACAAGACTATAGTTACTTGGGACAAACATATTCTTAAAACTAAACAAAGTGGCTCACTGATTAGAAACAAGAGTATTAGTTGCCAATGATAAATTTGAGCCTATGAGCAAAACTTAGAAATCTGGAAACCCTATATCCACTATCATGAACCTACCAAAACTCAAACACTTTTCTGGTGAGATTTTTAGTGACTGTAATGATGGTGGTGTTTTAATCCAGTAAAAGCAGATGTCATAACATTTAGAAGATCTATATCAGTAAATGGATATTTTTCAATTAATCAGTGCAAGATGTAAC
>SJYG01000279.1:2779193-2792346 GCA_006410535.1 Litocranius walleri | reverse complement strand
GGCCCTCCGCCCGCCCCCGCCCTCACCGCCGCTGCGCCCCGCGCCGCCGGGGCAGGGCCCCTCCGCCGGGCCCTCGGGCGGCGTGCAGGCGGCGGCCGCGCCGCGCGGCGGGCTCTCCTCGGCCCAGTGCAGGTTGCGGCTCCCCGGGATGTCTGGGGGAGAGGTGACCCAGCGGCTCAGGTCCGACGCGGAGCTGAAGGGCCTCGCCGGAAAGGCGCCGCCAAAGCCCGGCTCGTCTCGGGCCCCACCCCGGTAGCCCAAGCCGTCGAACCCGTCCGGGCGCCGCGGATGCATCGCGCACAGGGGCAGGGCGAGGCCAGCCCGCCCCGGAGCCCGCCGCCACCCGGGCCACACAGCCCCTCCTCGGCCGCGGCGCCCGGGCAGCCGGACACCCGGAAGTCGCGCCGCCAGCCCGGACGCGCGGGGAGCACGTGACCCTGCCGCTTCCGGCGGCCGCGGGAGGCGCGGTTGCTAAGGGGACGCGGCGGCCCGCGGGGAGGACGCCGGGAGCGGGGAGGTGCTGGGGGTTCGGAGGGAGAGCTCCGGTCGGGCGAGAGGCGCCTCCAGCTAGACGACGCGCGGTGGGGCGTCTCACCCGGAAGGGCCTCGCCCCGCGTGGGGGCCGAGGTCTATCTTTCTCTCGCTAATGCCCCGCCGGCACGAAGGAGCTCTTGGCGGTTCCCGTTGCCGGCGTCCACGAGGGCACACCTGGCTTTCCCTCCGGTGCCCGGCGCTCTGGCTGAAATTGCCGAGCTGCCTGGCTCGGCCCAGCGAACGCGGAAGTCTGTGGCCGCTGGAGCGAGGGTGGAAGGTCGCGGGCGAAGGCCCTGCGCCTTCCTGCCCTCCTGGCTGCACCCGAAAATACAGAGTGTTCTCCAGGACTTGGGAATTAAGCGTCTTCCTTTTCTAAGGCCACAAAACGACTCTGAATAGTTGCTGTAGTTTTTTTTTTTTTGCCTTGTGCGTCTCAAGTCAGGGGCGTATTTAAATCCCAAGCGATACTGTTCAAAACTGACACCTAGTTGAAAATTAAGAGGACTTCTGAAAGTCATCTACTACCTGTTTGTATTAGCTCCATGGGCAGTTTTGGCAGCGTGTGTCTCCTTAGATCTCAGCGAGCCCAGCGTGGGTTCTTCCTCCGTCCTTTCTTCCCCGGCCGCCCAGGATTCTGAGGGCTTTCAAAGGAGAACTCTGACGCCCTATTCTCAGTCTTCCACGAGCGCACTTCTTTTTTCAGAGTAATCATCAGCTTCGTCTTGACTGGACTGACATTCTTGAGTTGTAATGTGGCTGGTTAGACTGTATTCTCAGTAAGTGTATTCGTTATTATTCCAACGCTAGTACCTAATTACTGGATATCTAATATCCAGTTAGTTACTGAACGTAATAAAGATATATCTCTGTTCCTTGAGAATGATGGCTCAAGATTGGGATTGGCTCAGGTCCAAAACTTATTGTTTATTAAAAGGAGGAGAAAAAGTGCTCCCTCTGTGTGTACATATATATACTTTTCATATAAAAACAAGGGCATCTCACAACTTCACATCTATGTCACTGGAGAAAGTATGCCTTATTACAAGGAGGATAACTGGGTAGCCACTTGAGAGGAAGAAACAACAGCTTCACCTCACAACCTAATGTTATATGAATTCCAGCTGTAATATATTGGCCTTTTTTTTTTTTTTTTTTAGTTTTTGAAGATTGAGTATTGGAAGAAAATACTTGGTGAATATTTTTCAGATAGTGGAGTGGAAAACTTTCTGAAGGTGACAGCAAAGTCAAAAGCAGTGTAGAGAAAGAGTAATCAACTTGACCATACAAAATTTAAATTTCTACATGAGATAAAAAAGTAAAAACACAATAAGCAAAATTTAAAGACAAACCACAACCTGGGAAAATAACACTTTAACATGGTTTGGACAATGGGTTACTTTACTATAAAAAGGAACTCTTATCAGTAAGGGAAAAGCAGTAGAAAAATAAGCAAAGTACACAAAGAGGCAATTTATTTAATGCAAATGGGTAATAGTTAAATGAACAAGTATCTGTGTAACTGGAGAAAGGCAAATTTGAGTAATAACCATTTTTTCTCTATAAAAATAACAGTGTTTAAAAGGGCAATACACAATATTGTGCAAAGTGAGAAAAAAGTAACTTATTCTTTCTGGAGTGGTATAAAATATAAACTGTGTGTGTGTGTGTGGTGTGTGTGTTCGCACTCTCAGTTGTCCAGTCATGTCCAACTCTTGTGACCCCATGGACTGTACTCACCAGGCTCCTCTGTCCATAGAATTTTCCAGGCAAGAAAACAACTTATGTGTTTTTAAAATTTATTTGGCTGTTCTAAGTCTTAGTTGCAGGGTGTGGGATCTTTGATCTTTGTTGAGGCATGCAGGATTTTTAGTTGTGGTATGTAGGAGCTAGTTTTCTAACCTGAGATCGAACCTGGGCCATTTGCATCAGGAGCTTGGAGTCTTAGCCCTTCCACCACCACGGAAGTCCTAAAATATAACAACTTTTTGATAGAGGGTATTTTGGCAGTATGTATCAAAAAATATATGAAAATAGTCATGGCTTTTGACTCCTAAATCTTAGTCAACAAACATAGGGTGTAAATATTTACTTATGGACATATTCATGATACAATTGCTCACAATAGGAAAAATTGTTAGTGTAAGAAAACGCCGCGGGAAGGAAAAGCCACCTCTAGGGACCGTTAGTACAAAAGGCCTTTATTGAGCAGTCGCTCCCGGGCAGAACTCCCGGGGGCAAGCAAGCGAGGGGACAAAGGGAGTCTGCAAGGCAGGGAGGGGCGCGGGAGGGTTTTATAGCAAGGGCTGGGGAACAGGCCAAGTTTTTCCCACATAAGGCAACAAGCGCGGGCTACAGCGGTGGTTGGTGTCTATGGTCTCCCTGTCGTCCCCTGGTTGGATCGGGGCTCCAGGGCCGGCCCCGGAAGTCTAGTCTGCTTTTTAGTTCCTGTTTGGGCATCAGCCAACTACCGGTGCTGACCGAATGTCCTTTTTGGTCATGTATTGGACGGCTCGCCCTTTCATCCCGGCCTTTTTGATATAGGACAAGGGGCACCGATTTTCTCTGGCTACTTCCTGCTGAACGGGGGTGACGTGGGGCAGGGGGTGACCGGGATGACCAGGGGCGTCCGTTATTAAATATGTCTCGGGGTGTTTGGTGGGGGTCCTTGGTATTGCTGTCGCAGCACCATCATCTATGGCAGACCGTTTTGGACCGACAGTGGCATGGCAGTGTATACCCAGCATGTGGAGGTATTATAGTAATTAGCATAGTAGTGTGCCCAAGAGATAAAAACATTAGCCTGAGTCTGAGAAGGATCAGGGCTTAGGCTGAGTATAGCACCTGTCAGGCAGAATGCCCATAACCTGGGGGCTTGCCATGATGACAAACCCGGCCTGAGGGGTAAGAAACGTGTTGGAGCTCTCATTTGGGTGGCGGCCTCGTCCTGGGCTGGCTGGTAAGTTTCCGTGAATCCGACCTGCACTGCTCCCTCAGTCGGGGTCCTGTAGGGACTGGTGGGTCCTGGACAGAATCAATGGAGAAAGAGCACTGCCCAATCCGGGTTTTTCAAGGGAATAGCATTTTAGAAATAAGGAACAGTAATTTTGGTAAATGATAGGAGGCAATGTGCCTGGTTATTCCGGGATTGGGAAAAGAGGGGTCCGGGTGATAGTCAGCTTAGTCGGCCCAGTAAGGACAGAACGGTAGGGTCCTCTCCCTTCAGGGTCGGGGTCGGGAAAACCTGGGGGTGCGAGCTTAAGTCGGGTCAGGTGGTACCAGGGCTTGTGTCCCAGGAGTTTGGCTGCCTTAGGAGTGGTGAGGATCACCGTGTGGGGTCCCGTCCAGCGGGACTGCAGCGGGCGAGGATGGAGGACTTTCAGTAGCACCTGATCTCCAGGGGCCAGAGGTCGGGCTGGCCCTTCGTCGTCTGTTGGTTGCGGCAAAACCCTGTCAGCGTGTTCTCTCAATAAAGACCGTAGGAGGGAAAAGAGAGGGAGGTACCCTGCGAGCGAGGGAGCCTCTCCCTCCGGGAGGTAGGTTAGGAGGTAGGTTAGGAGGTAGGGCCTGCCGTAGAGCAGCTCAAAGGGAGTCAAACCCGTCTTGGAGTGTGGAGTAGTGCGGATGCAGGTAAGCGCCAGAGGGAGGAGGTCAACCCAGGACAGTCGCAATTCCAAGGCAAGCTTGGTAAAGTGTGTCTTGATGATCCCATTTACCCGTTCTATTTTGCCCGACGACTGGGGCCGATGAGGGATGTGGAGATGCCAGGCGATGCCCAAGGCCGCAGCCACCTGCTGGGAGATCTGTGAGATGAATGCAGGCCCATTGTCAGATTGAAGGGAATTAGGTAACCCAAACCTGGGAATGAGATGGGTTGTCAAGACCTTTGCCACCATCGCTGCGGTTTCTCGGGCGGTGGGGAAGGCCTCGACCCAACCCGAGAACGTGTCCATAAAAACCAGCAGATAGCGGTGGCTTCGATGTCTGGGCATATGAGTGAAGTCTATCTGCCAATCTTGCCCAGGCAAGTGCCCTCTGAGTTGATGCGTGGTCTGAGGGGGTCTAAGTCCTCCCTGAGGAGAGGTGGAGGCACACGTCAAACAAGAACGATGGACATCATATATGGCATGCCTAAGATGCCAGGGGGCAAAGATAGGACTAAGGAAAGAGAGGAGGGCCTTTGGTCCAATGTGCAGAGTGTTATGGATTTGGGATATGATGTCCCTTGCCTGGTGTTCGGGGAGTACTGGCTTGCCATAATGTAGTATCCACTCTGATGAATGCCTTTGGGTCCCCTCCTGCATTAGTAATGTCTGGGCTTCCTCATCAGCATATTTGGGTATAAATGCCGATCTTAAGGCCAGCACTGATTCGGGGGCTTGCTGTAAGGCAGTCTGTCGAGCAACTTGGTCGGCCATGTTATTGCCCACGGCGACAGAATCATGTGCATTTTGGTGCCCCTTGCAGTGTATAATAGCTACTTCCCTGGGCAAGGATAAGGCATCTAATAATCGGGCAATATGGGAAGCATTATAAATGGGAGATCCTTTAGTGGTCAGGAAACCCCGCTCTTTCCAAATTGCTGCGTGGGAATGGGCGATTAAGAAAGCGTATTTGGAGTCAGTATAAATGTTAGCCCTTTTTCCTTTTGCCAGATGCAAGGCTCTAGTTAAGGCTGTTAGTTCCGCCTTCTGGGAGGTCGTCCCTGGAGCCAGGGGCTGGGCCTCCAGGACTTCTCGGGTGGTCATTACAGCATAGGCCGCCTTCCGGATCCCGTCAGAGTCTCGCTTTGAGCTTCCGTCCACGAACAGTGTCAAATCTGGGTTTTGCAAAGGTCTGGCAAACAAATTGTGAGGCGGCTGCATGAGTGACTCAAGGGTCTCAAGACATGAATGAGCTGAAGGTTCCGTAAGGGGAAGAGAAGGTAATGATGAGAGGGGATTTAGTTGCGGAGAACGACCCACAGAAACTTGTGGGTTATCTAGGAACACCAAATGAAATTGCTGGAGCCTAGAGTCACTGAGATCAGAGAGAAACCTGGAAGCTAAAAGATCATTTAAGCGGTGAGGTGAGAAAATGGTCAGAGGCTGATCGTGGACTAACTTTTTTGCATCTGTGTATAGTGTGGCCGCTGCCGCTAGTGCTCGCAGACAGGGAAACCATCCCCTGGCCGTGGGGTCCAACTGTTTAGACATATAAGCAACAGGCAGCAGTTCCGGGCCAACTGGTTGTACCAAAGCTCCAAAGGCTATTTTTCCCTTTTCGTCAGTGTACAGATGGTGTGGATAATTAGGGTTTGGGAGAAAGAGAGGAGGTGAAGCCAGTAAGGTGGAGCGTAAAGCATGAAAGGCCTGAGTCACTTCAGTGGGGGAAGACAGCGGCCCCGTAGGGGTTTCTTTAGCTGCAGCATACAGAGGCTTGGCCAGGGTGGCGTAATTTGGGACCCAGTGTCGGAAGAATCCTGTCAGCCCTAAAAAGGACAATATCTGGTCTCCATTGGCCGGAGGACAGATGGACGGAAGGAGGCTACACCGATCTGCTGTCAGGGCCTTGGTGGTGGGAGTGATTTGGAGACCTAGATAGACAACAGAGGTCTGGGTTAATTGAGCCTTGGACTTTGAGGCCCTATAGCCTTGAGAGCCGAGGGAATTAAGGAGAGTCGCAGTATGTTGTCGGGAGGTCTCTTCTGAAGGGCTGCAAAGGAGCAAGTCGTCTACATACTGGATGAGAACGCTAGGGCGAAAAGAGCACCGAGCCAGATCTCGGGACAGGGCTTGCCCAAAGTAATGGGGGCTGTCTCTGAACCCCTGAGGAAGTACAGTCCACGTGAGCTGGGTGGCCAGCTGAGTGTCTGGATCAGTCCAGGTGAAAGCAAAGAGGAATTGACAGTCGGGATGAAGTGGGATGGTAAAGAAAGCATCTTTTAGGTCAATGACAGTGAAATGAGAAGTTTGAGGAGGAATGGAGGAGAGGAGGGTGTAAGGATTTGGAACAAGCGGATGGGCGGGGACCACCGCCGCATTAATCAAGCGGAGATCCTGCACCAGCCGGTAGTCACCGGAAGTTTTTCGAACAGGGAGGATAGGCGTGTTGCAAGGAGAGGTAGTAGGGACCAGGAGGCCCTGTTCCTCGAGGCAGTTGACGATGGGCTTTAATCCTTTAAGGTTACGAACAGACAAAGGAAATTGAGGTCGAGCCGGGAAAGAGGTGGGATCCCTTAGCTGAATGAGGACTGGAGGGTGGTGCCGAGCCACCACCGGAACTCGGGTATCCCAGACCTCAGGACTAACAGGAGGAGTCAGGGGGTCCACGAGTAGCATCAGGAAGGCCCCCGATGTGGGGGCCGATCTTGGAGTCAGGTGGAGGGTGGCCTTTAGCTTAACGAGTATATCTCTCCCCAAAAGCGGGGTAGGACAGGAGGGAATGACCAAAAAGGAGTGAGTGAAGATGCAGGAGTCCAATTGACAGGACAGTGGTTGGGTCTGGAGAGGATGTGAAGGTTGGCCGTCAATTTCCATAACCGAAATCTGGGAAGGGTACAGAATGCCCCCAAAGGAAGGAAGGACCGAATAGGTAGCCCCCGTATCAACCAGAAAGTTGATAGATTTACCCGCTACCTGGAGCGTTACCCTGGGCTCGGCTTGGGTGATCGGGGTCCCCGAGTCTGGGCGGCATCAGTCTTCGTCGAAGTTCAACAGTTCCAAAGCTGGAGTAGGGCAGGAAGTCTCCCTGGGACGCTCTGGTCCCCGGCCCCTAGAGGTCGGGGCCCGAGAGGCCTTGGGACAGTCACTGGCCCAATGTCCTCGTTGCTTACATAACGGACATGGCTTAGATGGAGGGCGCGGGTTGGGGCATGTCTTGGCCCAATGTCTTTCTCGGCCGCACTTGTAGCAGGCCCCCGGAGGGGGCTTTTGGGACCCCGAGCCCGCAGCCAGCCACAGGGCCGCCACCAAGGCTTGGGTTTGCTGATTTAAAAGACTCGCCTGCTGGTTGAGGAGGCTAGCCTGAAATTCAGCCTTTTGCCTAAGCCGTGCCTTTTGGCTGGCCTCGGCAGTTTTTTCGCGGGCGTTGTAGACCTTGAAAGCCATTTTTACCAGATCTCGGATAGGGGTCTGAGGGCCGTCCTCAGCCTTGGCCAGTTTTCTCTGAATATCAGGGGCAAACTGAGAGATAAAACGACTGGCCAAGGTGGCTGCCCCGACAGGAGACTCAGGGGACAACCTGGTGTATTGAATGAGGGCCTCAGTAAGCCGATTGAGGAACATGGCTGGATTTTCATCAGGCCCCTGAGTCACCTCATCTAATTTGAGGAAATTTACAATTTTATGGGAGGACACCTCCATTTCATCCAGAAGGCACTCTATCATATAGCGTACTCGCTGCTGGCCATCACCCCCCTCCTGATAGTCCCAATCAGGATCGACGTCAGGAACCGCCTGAGCCCCTGGGGGGCGCTCGGGAGAAGGATTAGCATTGTGTCCCTGATCGGCCTGAGCTTTGGCCGCCGTCCAGATGGCCTGCCTCTCCTCGGGGGTGGTGGTGGACCCTAAAATGACGTAGATGTCCTGCCAGGTCAAAGCATAGGCACGAGTCAGGCCCGTGAACTGTTTAATGTACTGAGTAGGATTGGAGGAGAAGGATCCCAGTTTGGCTTCAATCTGTGCCAGGTCCTGAAGAGAAAAGGGAACATGGACCTGGGCTAGGCCCTCAGCTCCGGCCACTTGCCGCAAGGGAAATAGCGAAGCCGGGGCTGAGGAAGGAGGAACGGGGGGAGAGGGTTCCTGCAGGCTGCCGTGAGAGCGAGTGTGGGAGCTGACCGGAGAGGGCAGCGGGGCCACCGAAGGGAGGGGAGGATAGAGAACAGGACCAGGTGTTGTCGGAGTCGGAGCCAGGGGTGAAACCTCCGGAGCGGACGTGGGGGCTGGAGTAGACGAGGTAGAAGGAGTGGAAGGGGCGGAGGGGGTAGAAGCCGCGGGGGATTTGTACGGAGGAGGAGCAGTCAGTTCTTCTGGGGGAATAGTGAAAGCAGAAGACTCGGAGGAGGAAGGGATGGGCTTGGCCTGAGGGGGAGGGGGAGCCAAAGTAATCTGGCTGGAGTGCACAGGGAAGGGCGGGAGCGTAATGCCCAAAAGGCCAGAACATAGGGGGCCTCAGACCACTTTCCCGTTCTCCGGCAGTAATTATCCAAATCACGGAGGACATCAAAGTCTAATGTCCCTGCGGCCGGCCACTGTGAGCCGTTATCCAGAGAATATTGTGGCCAGGCCTGAGAGCATAAAAAAGTGAGCTGTTTAGGGCGGATGTATCCTTTTAGTCCTAGAGTCCGCAAATTAGCCAGTAGGCACTCCAAAGGAGTAGAATATTGGGGGTCGGGTTTGGAGGCTGTCGATCCCATGGCGACCACACAGAGGTTGACCCTGCCGTCCAGACGTCTCTGGGCAGGCCAGGGGGCCGGAGGATCCCCGCAGCCGCTTAGGGCGTCCCCCTTGCAAGCTGGGGACCGAGGAAAGGCCTTAGAGGCCGGAGGGTCTTCACACTCGGTCAGGACGTCTCCCTCCTGAGTGGAGACCGAGGAGGCTCCTGGAGCCGGTGGTTGATCAGTCGCTTAGGACGTCTCCCTCGCGAGCTGAGAACCGGAGGAGGGCCCAGTAAGTGCGCACCCGTTACAGGGCCCTAGGAGGTGGTCACCAGGGGGGGCAGGTTCCAAAGCCGAAGGGACTTACCCCGTATTCTGCCGTCCGGGAGGCTGGTCAGCCGCCTGGGTCCGGGGCTACCGCGGCGGTGGAGCTCGAGGGAGCCTCAACGGCGGGTGCCGGGGGCCCTCACCTCGAGCCCCACGTTGGGCGCCAGATGTAAGAAAACGCCGCGGGAAGGAAAAGCCACCTCTAGGGACCGTTGGTACAAGGCCTTTATTGGGCAGTCGCTCCCGGGCAGAACTCCCGGGGGCAAGCAAGCGAGGGGACAAAGGGAGTCTGCAAGGCAGGGAGGGGCGCGGGAGGGTTTTATAGCAAGGGCTGGGGAACAGGCCAAGTTTTTCCCACATAAGGCAACAAGCGCGGGCTACAGCGGTGGTTGGTGTCTATGGTCTCCCTGTCGTCCCCTGGTTGGATCGGGGCTCCAGGGCCGGCCCCGGAAGTCTAGTCTGCTTTTTAGTTCCTGTTTGGGCATCAGCCAACTACCGGTGCTGACCGAATGTCCTTTTTGGTCATGTATTGGACGGCTCGCCCTTTCAGTTAGGATTTCAAATATCAAGTAATTATTACTAATAATTAAAATGGTGCATCGATATGGTTCTTTAATCAAAATATATTTATTGAGCCCCTAACCGTACCAGGTACTATTCTAAGCAATGTGGGCAGAGTAATGAACAAATAAGATGAGGTCCCTACACTGCTGAACCGACGTTCTTATCGGGAGGCAAATAACAGGTAAGTTCATCATGTCAAATAATGAAACAAACATCTACAATGTCAGATAATGACGTGTATTATGCTTTAAAAATTAAATGATAGAGGCAGAATTTTTAGATTGCCTGGTCGGAGAAGCCAGTAGTCTTTGAAATAATCCTTAAACAGACATAAATGAAGTGAAAGAAGAAGCCATGTATGACTGTCTTGGATCAAAGTAGAGCTAAGTCTAAGGTCTGATGACAAACTAGGCAGCCAGTGAGCAAGGACTCACTGAGAGCTGAAAGGAGTGCAGGGGCCAAGCGGGACTGGGCCTTGCTGGGGGTAGACGAGAGCGTAGGCTTTCCAAGAGTAGCGGAGGGTGAACTTCATGATGCTCTAGAAGGAGAAACCTGGCTTCCTTCTGGGGCGAAGGTGAAAGTCTCTTCTACTTGGCAGGACGTTGCAAGCTTCTGAGGTAAGTGATAGCAGTAATCTGATCTAGAGTGATAGTGCTGAAGGAGCTGAGAAGGGCTTGAGGCAGCGTGTTGAACAGTTACATCAGAGGTAGATAGTAAATGACAAGTGAATGTGTTCTCATTAGATTAAAACTACTGTGCATGTTACGGTTTCACTTTTGTAAACATAACAAAGATACACAATAAAAGGACATATGTCATGTCTGGGTGTAGCTTTACTTATATTTTTATTCTCCACTTTCTAATTGTCCTAAGATAACATTTTATGGTTTTTGTTTTTGCTAAGAAAAAGTAATTATTTTAGAAAAAAACGGATATACTAGATTTAGTTATGGGACACAGCAATAAAAGTTTTTAGATTATTAAATCTGTCCATCGCAGTTAAGCAACAGTCTCTAGAGCACCACCAGGCTTCCCAGGCAGCTCAGCGGTAAAGAGCCCGCCTGCCAATGCAGAAGAGGCGGAGCCTCGGGTTCCACTCCTGGGCTGGGAAGACCACCTGGAGGAGGAAGCAGAAACCCACTCCCAACAACGCCTGGAGAAGTCCGTGGACAGAGGAGCCTGGTGGGCGGGTACAGCCCGTGGGGTCGAAAGAGCCAGACATGACTGGTGATTCAGCATTCATGCAAAGCACTAACAAAGACCTTCCAACATATATTTCTTCAAAACCTTTCTAAAATAATAATGTTGAAAAGGTACAGAATACAAGGCTTCAAACTAGTTTAAGAAAGACATCGCTCAGGTGTTGCAGAAGACCCTTGAGAGTCCCTTGGACTGCAAGGAGATCAGCCCTGGGATTTCTTTGGAGGGAATGATGCTGAAGCTGAAACTCCAGTACTCTGGCCACCTCATGAGAAGAGTTGACTCATTGGAAAAGATTCTGATGCTGGGAGGGATTGGGGGCAGGAGGAGAAGGGGACGACAGAGGATGAGATGGCTGGATGGCCTCACGGACTCGATGGACTTGAGTTTGGGTAAACTCCGGGAGTTGGTGATGGACAGAGAGGCCTGGTGTGCTGCGATTCATGGGGTGGCGAAGAGTCGGACACGACTGAGCGACTGAACTGAACTGAACTGAGTTTCTGTAGTTTGAGGATCTGAAAGTGGCTTAGATGAGTGGTTCTAGCTCAGGGTCTCTCATGAAGCTGCAGTCAAGACTTCAGCTTGGGGTCTAGTCATCTTAGATTTGACTGGGCTTGATCGGAACAGGAGGATCCATTTCTAAGATAGCTTGCTCGGCTGACTGTGGAATTCTTGCTGGTTTGATATCTCGAGGGCTCTGAATATCCTGCCACGAGCATCTCTCCATGGAACTTCCTGAGTGTCCGATAACGAGACAGCTGACTGCTCAGAGCAAGTGATCCAGGACAACAGAGACAAAGCCTCACAGTCTTTCATGATCTTATCCCAGCTCGTCAGCCCTGCCGCATTCTGTTATCCAGAAGTGAGTCACTAAATCCAATGCAAGGGGAAGGGGCCTGACTTCCTCTTTAGAAGGGAGGGTTATCAAACAATTCATGTTCATATTTTGAAGTCACTGCATTTAAACCATCATATAACAATTAATGGATAGAATATATTGTAAGGACTAGACATTAATAATTAGGAACATTTTTCACACAAACATTAGAATCATATAAATTAAAAATTTTACCTTCTTCCTTAGTAAATAGATGTGAAGGACTTTTTTTCGGAAAATAATAATATGATAGAAATATTTAAACCATGAAATAGTTTAAAAAATATTTTGAGTCCAATGATTATTCACCTGGAACTTCCCTGGTACCTCAGAGAGTAAGGAATCTGCTGGCATTTCAGGAGACCTGGGTTTGATCCCTAGGTCAGGAAGATCCCCTGGAGAAAGGAATGGCTACTCAGTCCCGTATTCTTGCCTGGGAATTCCATGGACAGAGGACACTGGTGGACTAGAGTCCATGGGGTCACAAAGAGTCAGACACGACTGAGCAACTAATTTTTTTTTTATTCACTCAGATGTGAGTTAAAATACAAGTGAAGATTAGCAGACCATTTTGACAACTTTCAAGAGTTGGAAACATATTCTGCTAAACAAAAGTATAGAACAAGCAGGTCGTTCATTTATATTAATATTTTCACTCAGAAATTCTGACACACCATAAATTTGGCTCACAGGATGAAACGAAAATCATCTACATTTCTATTCAGGAATTCACGCAACACTATTCATTAAGCATGTACTATGTTTGAGTCACTTCCCTAGTGGCTCAGACTGTAAAGTGTCTGTCTACAATGCAGGAGACCTAGAGTTTTGCCAAGAAAATGCACTCGTCATAGCAAACACCCTCTTCCAACAACACAAGAGAAGACTCTACACATAGACATCACCAGATGGTCAACACTGAAATCAGATTGATTATATTCTTTGCAGCCAAAGATGGAGAAGCTCTATACAGTCAACAAAAACAAGACCAGGAGCTGACTGTGGCTCAGATCATGAACTCCTTATTACCAAATTCAGACTTAAATTGAAGAAAGTAGGGAAAACCGCTAGATCATTCAGGTATGACCTAAATCAAATCCCTTATGATGATACAGTGGAAGTGAGAAATAGATTTAAGGGCTTAGATCTGATAGATAGAGTGCCTGATGAACTATGGAATGAGGTTTGTGATATTGTACAGGAAACAGGGATCAAGACCTTCCCCATGGAAAAGAAATGCAAAAAAACAAAATGGCTGTCTGGGGAGGCCTTACAAATAGCTGTGAAAAGAAGAGAGG
>SJYG01000279.1:2715002-2778525 GCA_006410535.1 Litocranius walleri | reverse complement strand
TTCTCCAAGCCAGGCTTCAGCAATACATGAACCGTGAACTCCCTGATGTTCAAGCTGGTTTTAGAAAAGGCAGAGGAACCAGAGATCAAATTGCCAACATCCACTTGATCATGGAGAAAGCAAGAGAGTTCCAGAAAAACATCTATTTCTGCTTCATTGACTATACGAAAGCCTTTGACTGTGTGGATCACAGTAAACTGTGGAAAATTCTGAAAGAGATGGGAATACCAGACCACCTAACCTGCCTCTTGAGAAATCTGTATGCAGGTCAGGAAGCAACAGTTAGAACTGGACATGGAACAACAGACTGGTTCCAAATAGGAAAAGGAGTACGTCAAGGCTGTATATTGTCACTCTGCTTATTTAACTTATATGCAGAGCACATCATGAGAAACGCTGGACTGGAAGAAGTACAAGCTGGAATCAAGATTGCCGGGAGAAACATCAGTAACCTCAGATATGCAGGTGATACCACCCTTATGTCAGAAAGTGAAGGGGAACTAAAAAGCCTCTTGATGAAAGTGAAAGTGGAGAGTGTAAAAGTTAGGTAAAGCTCAACATACAGAAAACGAAGATCATGGCATATGGTCCCATCACTTCATGGGAAATAGATGGGGAAACCGTTGAAACAGTGTCAGACTTTAATTTTTTGGGCTCCAAAATCAGGGCAGCTGGTGACTGCAGCCATGAAATTAGAAGACGCTTGCTCCTTGGAAGAAAAGTTATGACCAACCTAAACAGCATATTCAAAAACAGAGAATTACTTTGCCAACAAAAGTCCGTCTAGTCAAGGCTATGGTTTTTCCTATGGTCATGTATAGATGTGAGAGTTGGACTGTGAAGAAAGCTGAGCACTGAAGAATTGGTGCTTTTGAACTGTGGTGTTGGAGAAGACTCTTGAGAGTCCCTTGGGCTGCAAGGAGATCCAACCAGTCCATTCTGAAGGAGATCAGCCCTGGGATTTCTTTGGAAGGAATGATGCTAAAGCTGAAACTCCAGTACTTTGGCCACCTCATGCGAAGAGCTGACTCACTGGAAAAGACTCTGATGCTGGGAGGGATTGGGGGCAGGAGGAGAAGGGGACGACAGAGACTGAGATGGCTGGATGGCATCACAGACTCGATGGATGTGAGTCTGAGTCAACTCTGGGAGTTGGTGATGGACAGGGAGGCCTGGCGTGCTGCGATTCATGGAGTTGCAAAGAGTCGGACACGACTGAGCGACTGAACTGAAGTGATGTTTGAGTCACTGAATTAGGTGCTGTGATGCAGCTACTATTTTTGAGGATGGGATCTGAAGATATTTAAAATATTTTATTTCTAATGTATTATGTGGACTAATAAATAATTCTCATAGTAAGTTTTAATATGTACTAAGACAAGCCCTTCTGTCCTTGCTTCCTTTTTGTAAACTTTTTGGCTGGGTTCGACCCCTGAGGTTGGGAACATCCCCTTGAGAAAAGAATGGCTACCTGCTCCAATATTCTGGCCTTTAGAATTGCACGGACTGTATAATCTGTGGGGTTGCAAAGAGTCAGACACAACTAAGAGACTTTCACACAGTCACTTACTCATCAGTTTTTTCCAACTTTTACCTTTTTTAGTTCTTATTTTTGATTACTGTCTAAGTGATTTTTCCTTTGGTTAATATTGAGTGGTTTAATCTTAAAGTGTTAAAAGGAGGGAGATCGTGAATTCTTTCTTATACAGTCATGTTCATTGGTCATCTTTCCTGTAGAATTCCATGGGTAGTGGCTTTTTTTGTAAATGATTTGTAGAATCAATTGACTTTTATATTAAATAATTTTAACCTGCTTTTTATTCCTTTGAAAGTAACCCATTTAACATTTTGTATTTTTTAAACTTTTGACATTTTTCCTAGATCTCTTGAAATAAATTCTTAAAAAACTCACCAAACTATTTTTAAGCACAGCAGTCATGTTTTACATATTCATTTTGTTTGAAATATGGTAGGCACTCTTACTCAGAGTAAGTTTTACTATGTACTCAGACAAGCCCTTCTGCCCTTGCTTCCTTTTTGTAACCTTTCTGGCTGCTTGCCATTGTTTTCCAAATGAACTTAATCATTTCACTTTTCACTCTCTCCTAAAACACACACACACACACATTGCTATTTCAAGTTTGTTTGTTTGTTTTTGTCTCCAGAAGTTTCCTCCATACTAATTTTTAAAGTATTATTTATATTTTCTCTCTTTTGGAAACATGTACTATGTGAGTTAGCACTCTAGCATCTGCTAAGAAATACCCTTTACAGTCTCTCTCAATTTCACTTTTGTTCTTATCCTCAACTTACTGCTCTATTAGGAGGATATGTCTCTGAGAATCTTGGGATCAGAACTGCTTTTAAGTTATTATTTGCAAATACTTTGAATTATTACTATTTTTAGAGTATTTCTAGGTTCACAACAAAATTAAGAGGAGGGTAGTGATTTCTCATATCCACTCAGCACTTCCCCTAATGGATAGCCACCCTCATCATGAATGCACCAATCAGAGTGGTAATTTGTTACAGCTGATGAACCTGTATCAACACATCACAATTACAGTCACCCAAAGTTGCTGGCTTATGAGTTCACTCTTGAGGCGGTCTATGGATTTGGACCAATAATTTTTGTTTCAAATATCAAAATGTAGCTTAAAACATTAAAAGACTTATTTGGTACCTATTATGAACAGAAATAATTCAGGACTGAAGTAGTTCATCAGGATTAGTTAAATTTTCTTTTGAAGTTCTTAATTTTTTAAGGCAATTTATTTCACCAGAACAATCCCTGTTCCTTAGCTTTAAATTGAATCAGAATTGCTCTTAGTAAAACCCTTGGGAAATTTAGTAGACTATTTGAAACTCTTCACCTGTTACTAGACATAGAGATTTCTGTAAATATACAAATTTCTATTTTGGGGGGGATACTACATTTCAAACTGGGCATTTCTTTGTTTTTAAATTTTCCCCCTTATAGTTGGTATATATAGAACCACCTGGAAGCCTTTCCTTAAAATCCACGATCCTAATTGAGGATTCTTATACGCAGAGCATATCATGAAAAATGCTGGGCTGGGTGAAGCACAAGCTGGAATCAAGACTGCCAAGAGAAATATCAACAACCTCAGATATGCAAATGACACAACCCTTATGGCAGAAAGCAAAGAAGAATTAAAGAGCCTCTTGCTGAAAGTGATAAAGGAGAGTGAAAAAGTTGGCTTAAAGCTCAACATTCAGAAAACTAAGATCACGGCATCTGGTCCCATCACTTCCTAGCAAAGAGATGGGGAAACAGTGACAGACTTTAATGTTTTGGGCTCCAAAATCACTGCAGATGGTGATTGCAGCCATGAAATTAAAAGACACTTACTCCTTGGAAGGAAAGTTATGACCAACCTAGCCAGCATATTAAAAAGCAGAGGCATTACTTTGCCAACAAAAGTCCATCTGGTAAAAGCTATTGTTTTTCCAGTGGTCATGTATGGATGTGAGAGTTGGACTGTAAAGAAAGCTGAGCACAGAACTGATACTTTTCAACTGTGGTGTTGGAGAAGACTCTTGAGAGTCCCTTGGACTGCAAGGAGATCCAAGCAGTCCATTCTAAAGGAGATCAGTTCTGGGTGTTCACTGGAAGGACTGATACCGAAGCTGAAACACCAATACTTTGGCCACCTCATGCGAAGAACTGACTCATTTGAAAAGACTCTGGTGCTGGGAAGGATTGAAAGTGCGAGAAGGGGGCGACAGAGGATGAGATGGTTAGATGGCATCACCGACTCAATGGACATGGGTTTGGGTGGACTCCGGGAGCTGGTGATCGACGTGGAGGTCTGGCGTGCTGCAGTCCATAGGGTCGAGAAGAATTGAACAGGACTGAGCTTCTGAATTGAACCAAACTTCCTTGGCGGACTCTGATTGGCTAGCCTGGATCAGTTCAGTTCAGTCGCTCAGTTGTGTCCGATTCTCTGTGACCCAATGGACGCACGCCGGGCCTTCCTGTCCATCACCAACTCCTGGAGTCCACCCAAACCCATGTCCATTGAGATGATGATGGCATCCAACCATCTCATCCTCTGTCATCCTCTTCTCCTCCTGCCCTCAATCTTTCCCACCATCAGGTTTTTCAAATGAGTCATCTCTTCAAATCAGGTGGCCAAAACTACTGGGGTTTCAGCCTCAACATCAGTCCTTCCAATGAACAACCAGGACTGATCTCCTTTAGGATGCATGGGTTGGATCTCCTTGCAGTCCAACGGACTCTCGAGTCTTCTCCAACACCACAGTTCAAAAGCATCAATTCTTCGGCACTCAGCTTTCTTTATAGTCCAATTCTCACATCAGTACATGAGTACTGGAAAAACCATAGCCTTGACTAGAGGGACCTTTGTTGACAAAGTAATATCTTTGCTTTTTAATATGCTGCCTAGGTTGGTTATAACTTTCCTTACAAAGAGTCAGCGTCTTTTAATTTTACGGCTGTAATCACCATCTGTACTGATTTTGGAGCCCCCCCATCCCCACCCAAATAAAGTCTGACACTGTTTCCACTGTTCCGCCATCTACTTGCCAGGAAGTGATGGGACCTGATGCCATGATCTTAATTTTCTGAATGTTGAGCTTTAACCCAACTTTTCCACTCTCCTGTTTCATGTTCATCAAGAGGCTCTTTAGTTCTTTGCTTTCTGCCATAAGGTGGTGTCATCTACGTATCTGAGGTTATTGATATTTCTCCCCGCATTCTTGACTCCAGCTTGTGCTTCCTCCAGCCCAGCCCTGGTCAGCTGGCCCTAAAGAAGCGCCTCCCCGGCTGGCGCTGATTGGCTAAGCCTGATCAGCTGTTTCTAAATTGGCGGCCTTCCCGGTTCTGAGTGCCTCCCACCGCGTCCTTAGCAACCCACCGGGTCCTTAGCAACCCGCAGGCCCGCGCAGCCCTGAGCGAGCCCCGAGTGAGCTGCTTCTGGCCAGCTGAGGTTACGGCCGCGTCCGCCACCGCGGGCCCGCCCGGACGTCCGCAGGTTGGGGCGCCGAGCCTCCCCCCCGGGTCCCTTGGCCCTGGCTGTCTGCAGGCGCTTGCTCCCGCTCTCCGTGCCCAGGCTCACCACCTGGAGCCCTGTTGCAGGGAGGGCGGGTAGGTTGGGGATGGGGACGTGGCTTTATGCTGGGCAGCTTTCCCGTTGCTGTCAGTCGGGGAATTCTTTCCGTTTCCTCTGCTCTCGGACTTCCTTGTCCTTCGGGAATCCTTAGCTCTGAATCCTGTTTTCCACTCAGCAGTTTCCAAGTCCTTACAGACCTGGCGAGATGCACCCCCCGCCCCTCTCGCAGACTTCAAAATTTCAAACGTTTGGCAAGTAAGGGGTCCAGGGGAAAATCCTTGAGAATGTGAAAGGCAAGGATTTTTTTTTTTTTAAAGCAATTAATCCTGAGAAAAGGGTGCAAGTTATCTCTTAGGAAAAATTTCCAGGAAGAGGTAAGGTGATGGTTGGAGAAGGAGATGGCACCCCACTCCAGTGTTCTTGCCTGGAGAACCCCTTGGACAGAGGAGCCTGGTGGGCTACAGTCCATGGGGCTGCGAAGCGTCTGACAGGACTGAGCACCTGACACACAGGTGAGAGTAGAATCTTCCCTCCTCCCCGCTTTTTCACCCCATCTCAGCAGTGCATCTGAATGGATTCTATCTCTTCGGTCATCTGTGGTCAGCCACCATTGCTTCTTTCTTAAGGTTAGAGCCTGAATCTTGTGTTTCCTAGTGCAGGTTGCCAAGCCAAAGGCTGACTATAATTTTGTGTAATTCTCGGAAATTGTTTTTAAAATATACTTTTCCAACTTTGTTTCAACTGGAACTTAAAAAAATACACTAGGGATTAATGTTAAAAACTTAAATTCTGAATCTATGCCAGATAGGTATGAAATATATCTAATTCATAATTACATCTGACTGTTCTCTAGATCCTGTTGCTGAAAGCTCAGCCTCTCTTGTAGATGGATGAGGAATCAAATCTGAAACAAGAGTTTTGGGTGAAGTAGAAAAGCTAGTTTTATTGCTTTGCCAGGCAAAGGAGGGGCACAGCTGGCTCTTGCCTTGAAAAACTGTTTTTCAACCCAGGAGGATTTGATAAAGGGTTTCATTAGTTCAGTTCAGTTCAGTTGCTCAGTCGTGTCCAACTCTTTGCGACCCCATGAATCGCAGCACGCCAGGCCTCCCTGTCCATCACCAACTCCTGGAGTTCACTCACACTCACGTCCATCGAGTTGGTGATGCCATCCAGCCATCTCATCCTCTCTCTTCCCCTTCTCCCTCCTGCCCCCAATCCCTCGCAGCATCAGAGTCTTTTCCAATGAGTCAATTCTTCGCTTGAGGTGGCCAAAGAATTGGAGTTTCAGCTTCAGCATCATTCCTTCCAAAGAACACCCAGGACTGATCTCCTTTAGAATGGACTGGTTGGATCTCTTTGCAGTCCAAGGAACTCTCAAGAGTCTTCTCCAACACCACAGTTCAAAAGCATCAATTCTTCGGTGCTCAGTTTTCTTCATAGTCCAACTCTCACATCCATACATGACCACAGGAAAAACCATAGCCTTGACTAGACGGACCTTTGTTGGCAAAGTAATGTCTCTGCTTTTGAATATGCCATCTAGATTGGTCATAACTTTTCTTCCAAGGAGTAAGCGTCTTTTAATTTCATGGCTGCAATCACCATCTGCAGTGATTTTGGAGCCCCCCAAAATAAAGTCTGACACTGTTTCCACTGTTTCCCCATCTATTTCCCATGAAATGATGGGACCAGATGCCATGATCTTCATTTTCTGAATGTTGAGCTTTAAGCCAATTTTTTCACTCTCCTCTTTCACTTTCATCAAGAGGCTTTTTAGTTCCCTTTCACTTTCTGCCATAAGGGTGGTATCACCTGCATATCTGAGGTTATTGATATTTCTCCCAGAAATCTTGAGTTCAGCTTGTGCTTCCTCCAGCCCAGCATTTCTCATGATGTACTCTGCATATAAGTTAAATAAGCAGGTGACAATATACACAGCCTTGATGCACTCCTTTTCCTATTTGGAACCAATCTGCTGTTCCATGCACAGTTCTAACTGTTGCTTCCTGACCTGTATATAGGTTTCTCAAGGGTTTTATAATGATGGTTCAAAGATGGGGTCTCTAACAAGATTAGGGTTTGAGTAAGGCTTTGTTGTGGTTCAGTCAGTAAGTCATGTCCAACTCTTTGTGACCCCATGGACTGCAGCACGCCAGGCTTCCCTGTCCTTCACTATCTCCCTGAGTTTGCTCAGACTCCTGTCCAGTGAGTCGATGATGCCGTCCAAGAATCTCCTCCTGTGCCTCCCTCTTCTGTTTCTGTTTCAGCCTTTCCCAGCATCCGGGTCTTTTCCGCTGAGTCGGCTCTTCACATCAGGTGGCACAGGTCTGAAGCTTCAGCAGGGCTTGCGGGCCCTTGGTCTCATCTCAGGATGTCAGGGCTCCTAATCTGGATGAGCCTCTCTGGCCCCTTTAATTGTGCTTCTGGTGGTTTCCTGGCTGGTCCTCCGTGATCAACAACTGTTGAATCTGCCCTTTGAAACTCAGGGAAGGTCCTAAAGGCTGGAGTCTTGCCTACAAGAAATGGGGGCCAAAAGGGCCTCGGTGCCTGGGATCCCACAAGGCTCTGCTCAGCTTCAGTCCAGTGTCAATGACATTTATAGAGCACTGGCACACAGCAGAAATCCAATACAGTAATTCAGGGACAACCATATCCATTTTTGCCATTCTTCCACAAACTATTCATCATGTCAATAGTTTGCATCAAAGCCAAATGGCTTCCTATATTGGGTATCATCCTAAATAAAGAGGTAAACTGATGCAAACTGGAATTGCCAGCAATTGAGTTTATTTGGGAATAGCAGAGGAATTGTAATTCGGAAAATGCAAACCATAGCAAGCTACAGGGGAGTCTACTGAGAGTTTGGCGTGGGTTGTATTTTTTGTGGAAAGAGTCCAAAGAGGGGGAAGTCCAGCCAGAGACCAATCAGTACATTCATGAATTGAGAATGGGGGAAAGATTCTTTGTGGATCTTCGCTGATTAGAAGACAGGGTTTGATTTTCTGTCAGTTGGGCATTTATGGGAAAACAGTCTCTCAGTTCTTAAGTCTTATTTTCCTGAAGGCACATGTGTGAGATTCTCTGGTTTCATTTTTAGAACGAAATCCCTTCAGTGAATAAAAGAGATTTAAGATATTTAACCAAGTCAGAACAAGACTGTCATTTAAATATCAGCTCATGGCAAGTTTCCTGAATAAATGACTGATGAGAAGTGAATGAGAATAGCTCATGTTTAGACCTTAATGGTACCTTTCACTTCATTTTCCTCATTGCCCAAGGCTTTATAAATCATATGTGAATACTTTAACCACTTCAGTTTTCAGTGTTTTGAATATTACTATTTCATGTTAATTATGGATATTTACTTATTATTTCTGGGAAAATGTCAAGTACTTCATTTACTGGTACAAAGATAAAAAGACACGAAGCAGTTATGAATCATAGTTGAGGGACTTATGTGTGCAGGAAATATTCCCATACTTGAGTTGATTGTATGCCCTCCAAACCTCTATTCTGACTGGATATGCAGCCTTAGTTTCTGTTAAGCCTGTCTCTAGCCTGGGGTTATACAGAAGTCCTGGGTGCTCATGTGTCAGCAAAGCGCTGGAGGGGCACCACGGAGCCTGTGGCCACACGCTGCACCCAGAGCGTCTCCTCTGCTTTGTTGTCTCTTCTGGACCACAGTGAGGCCAACAGAAGATTTTTCCTACCCCTGCTGTGCTGTGAGGTCCAGTCCACCCATACTCAGTGGCCAGAAATTGCTTCTCTGCTGCTTCTGTGTCACTGGGGGTGCTGCTACAATAAAGGAGTTTGCTCTGAATGACCCGTAACCTCCATTCCAATCTCGGGAAACATCTGTTACCGATCCTCTTGGATCAGGTAGACTCCAATTAGGGTCTTTCTTTCAGTTCAGCTCAGTTCATTCACTCAGTCATGTCCGAATTTTTGTGACCCCATAGATTGTAGCACATCAGGCCTTCCTGTCCATCACCAACTCCCGGAGTTTGCTCAAACTCATGTCCACTGAGTTGGTGATGCCATCCAACCATCTCGTCCTGTCATCCCCTTCTCCTCCTGCCTTCAATCTATCCCAGCATCAGGATCTTTTCAGATGTCAGTTCTTCACATCAGGTGGCCAAAGTATTGGAGTTTCAGCTTTCAAGGGCCTTCCCTTGCCTCGCGTCATTCAGGCCCTGAAGGAGACCAGGTTTGTCAAAGCAGAGCAGAAAATTTGTTCGTAGATCAAGGAAGGGGGATGGGAGAGATCATGCTCTAAAGACCTCTTCTTCCCATGGAGGAAGCTGGGAGCTTTCTGAAAGGTGAGAGGCGTGTGTGCTGAGTGCTAAGCCGCTTCAGCCCTGTCTGACTCTGCGACCCTGCGGAGCACATTCTCCAGGCAGGAACACTGGAGTGGGTAGCCATGCCCTCCTCCAGGGGAATCTTCCCGACCCAGGAATCGGACCCACATCTCTTACATCTCCCAAATTGGCAGGCAGGTTCCCTACCACTAACGATCCCACCTGGGAAGAGGTGGGTAGTCATCAGAATTCAGGCAAAGGGGCTGCGAGTTTGAGAAACAGCCGGAGCCCTGGGCCCCCGAGCTCCTTCGCAGCTGCGGTAGGTAAGAGTGCCCAGCATCGCAGGGGGCCCTCTGGGCAGAGATCTGAACGCGGTCAGGAGGCGGAGGCCGCGCCCACTCTTTGGCGCTCGTGGGCGGGCTCTGCCCTTGGGGTCCCGCTGGAACACCTTCGGGTCAGTGTACTGTGTTTGTCTTGGGCATTTCTGGCCCAGGCTAGCTCTGGTTTATGCAGCCGCCTCCTTTAGCTTCTGGTAAGGATGCACGTCGGTGAGTTGATGAACCCACTGTCATGTAGGAAAAGAAGTGTAGCCTCTGGGACCATGTGGGTCTCTTCTCTGTGATGCCGCCACGGTCCCCAGGATCTCCAGGAGCCTTCTTCCTCCTACAGGGCACCCCGTGCAAGCTTTTCAGGGAACTAATTGTGTGTGTGTGTGTGTGTGTGTCTGTGTGTGTGTGTGTAAGTAAGGAAAAAGTCAGTGCCTTCAGGCAGTTTCACCTTTCTGCCTTGGAGAAATTCATATGAGAAAGAAAGGGAAAAACATTACTTATTTCCTCAGCGTAGAGAAGTACCAACTAAATGGAAGAGGTTCTTAAAAAATACAAAGATTTCATATTTACGAGGCATCAAGGATGACCCACCAACCCATGCTCTCTTCTACAAATTGAACGTCCTTAATCTCTTAACTAGTTCCAAAGGGACGTGGTTGTACACGTCCTCCCTTTTCCCTCAGGCTGAAACCAGACAGGAGGCTATGGGACCCCCTGGGCACAAGGCCCGTCTGTGTCCCCCGTTTCTCGTTTGCAGGAAAAAGCCTTCTGGCGTCCTCAACCTCTCTGCCATCTGAGGCACAGACCGAGGGAGGTGCTAATTAGGGGATTGTGGGCTTTTCGAGCACGGAGGCTTGCTCCCTGTGCCCTGGCCTGCAATCAGCCTTTCTCTGCTCCAAAATAAGCTTCTCAGTTTGGCCTCACTGTGTGCAGGGCACACACACTTGGGTTTGATGGCAGTGGGGATGGAAGAGCCGGAAAATGATCAGGAAATGGGTGTCCGGAATAGTCACTCGGGCAGTCATGTAAAAGGTGAGCCCAGAGGAAGAGAAATCCAAAGGAGCCTGGAAGGTAAGCAGTCACTGTGTTCATTTAAGACCAAGATAATGGCATCCTGATTTAGGAGACGAGGAGGAGGGACGCAGAGGAGCCTGGGTTGGCAGCGCTCCCTTGAAGAAAGGGTAGAGTGACTGGTGGTGCCTCCCGAGTGACCTGATGCTGCATGAACTTCCCTGGTGCCTCAGCCGGTAAAGAATCTGCCTGCAATGCGGGGGATCTGGGTTCGATCCCTGGGTGGGGAAGATCCCCTGGAGAAGGAAATGGCAGCCCACTCCAGTATTCTTGCCTGGAGAATCCCATGGACAGAGGAGCCGGGTGGGCTACGGCCTATGGGGTCGCCAAGAGTTGGACAGGACTGGGTGACTGGCGCTTGGGTTGAACTAGGGAACAGGCTGCAGCAAGGTGGGCCTGGCAGTCCTCATGACCGGCCTGTTTACGGGAGCTTGCTCTCTTAGGGCTGTGAAGCTGGCAGACCCTAAACTGTGTAGCTTTAGACTTAGGGTTGGTTTTTTTGTAACGCTGGGGAGAGAGACCTCTCTCCTGTGTGAGGTGCTGTCATTTTACTCCTGTTACACATCACTAATCCTAATTCTGATGTGGTCTCTCACCACCGTTCATTGGGATAAACGCTGCATATAGTGAAATGCACTAATGTCCCTTGTACACGTCTGTGAGTGCACTGGGTGCCTGTTGCTGGCAACCGTCACTGAAACTCAGTGGCTGAAATTTTTACCAAGTTTCGGTCCTGGAGTTAGATGTTTGCAGCTGGGTGAGTCCTAGTGGGCTTTCGCCTGTGATTGCACCTAAATGTCAGCGGAGGCCCGGGTCTCCTGAGGCCCTGACCAGGACGGCCGGCTCGCTGCCTTGCCTGCAGTTCCTGCGCGCCGGTCAGCGCAGGGAGGCTGTCGGCCCGCGGGCGCGCGTGCTTTCCACGTGGTGCTGGCCTCTGAGCCTGTGGGCTGCGCTCTGACAGCACAGCCAGGAGACCGAGGAGGACGCTGCCAGCGCTTCTTTACGGCCAGGTGTCCGAGAGTATTATTCTGCTCTACTGTGTCAGCCAAGTCCCTGTGTTAAGCCCAGAGGCGTGGGGAGAGTGGATTCGATTCCATCTCTCTGGGACAGCGACCAGCCACATCACACGCAGAACAGTGTTCAGTGTGGGCGGTATTGTTGTGCCATTTTGAAAACTGCATTCCGCTCTGATGCACGTGTACACCCGTGTCGCCCCCGTGTTTTGCCTGTCTGTCCAGTCTCTGCTCTGGTCCCGTTCTCACGTGCTCTTGGATCCAAAGCATGAAGCAGTCTTGCCTGTTGTTGCACTTTGCATATGGCATCACGCGCTACGCACACTTCTGTACTTGGCTTTCACTCAGCGTAATCTATTTCTGTTGACTGCTCCAATAGTTTTTTTAAATTATTTTATTCTTACTGGGGAAGAATCCTATCACATAAACAGATCACAAGCTTATCCATTCTCCTACTGATGGATGTTTGAATTGTTTCCAGTTTGAGGCTGTTGTGAATAATAATCCTGTAAACATCCTCGTACATATCTTTTTGAAACATTTCTTTTGGAGTGAACTTTCTGGGTCAAGGGACAGGTGTATGATTGATTACCTTTCTAAGATGGAAATAAATTTCCAAGATGTTTATGGCTTACTTTCACTCCTGTGGCAACGCATGAGAATTCCATTGTTCTACACATTGCAAAACCTAATATTGTCAATTTTTAAAAAATGTTAGCCCTTCTATTTGAACAGAAAATATAACTGTGGGTCTACTTTGAATATTCTTGAAGATTAATGATTTTGAGCATACTTGTTGATTTTTTTTCCTCTCAGATTTTGTTCTGTTTATCATTAATTTTTGTTCTTAATTCTCTTCCACTTTTGGAGAGTATATCTTCTTATTTTTCTTACATCTTATGTGAGCTAATTTTTTAGCTTTTTTGCTTGTTTGTTTGTTTGAGGTGAGTGCTACTTTTGTTGCATTTCACAAGTTTTTATGTGTGATGTTTTTATTATCATTTAGTTTTAAGTGTTCTTGAATTCCATTATTTTTGTCCCACAGGTGACTTAGAATTGCAGCCTCCACAACATAGAGTTTTAATTAGTTTTTTTACTTTTAATTTGATTGTGTTTTGATGTCAGGATTATCTACTCATATAAATTACCTATTCTTGGTAATTTAAGACTTGCTTTAGGCTAGAATTTTTAGAAAGTTGTACTTCTGCTTGGGAAAGATGATATTCTCTGATTAAATGCACAATCCTCTGTGTCCATCATGTGTTGTTTACATCTTCTGTCCCTTTGCTGGTTTTCTTTTTGTTTCCTACTGGACTTGTAAACAGTTAAAGCATAGCTTACACTATGTTTTGCTAATTTATTTTCTCAGAGCCACGCTGGCTAACTACTTCTTTGTCTACCCATATACAACTAATTCCTAGTCATTCATTTCTCCCTGTAGATTAGCTCAGGGTGTTTTTCCTTATTTCTTAGATTTCAAGTTTCCTTCTTAGTCCTGCAAAGTTGCTTTAAAAGACAGGATCCCAAGTCTATGTTAATTAGTCACCTTTCCTAAACTGCCCCTATCAGTAATTTTTATTGAGTCAGCTTTTAAAATTGAATGTAATCTATATTTTGTATGTGTATTCTTCAGCTTTTATGTAACTTTTTCAAATATACTGTCCTCTTTCCCCATGTTTATGCCTCTTTTTTCCTTTTCTTATATTTTTGTTGGCTGTGTGTCAGTCACTCAGTTGTGTCTGACTCTTGTGACCTTTCTGTTGACTGCTCCAATAGTTTTTTTAAATTATTTTATTCTTACTGGGGAAGAATCCTATCACATAAACAGATCACAAGCTTATCCATTCTCCTACTGATGGATGTTTGAATTGTTTCCAGTTTGAGGCTGTTGTGAATAATAATCCTGTAAACATCCTCGTACATATCTTTTTGAAACATTTCTTTTGGAGTGAACTTTCTGGGTCAAGGGACAGGTGTATGATTGATTACCTTTCTAAGATGGAAATAAATTTCCAAGATGTTTATGGCTTACTTTCACTCCTGTGGCAACGCATGAGAATTCCATTGTTCTACACATTGCAAAACCTAATATTGTCAATTTTTAAAAAATGTTAGCCCTTCTATTTGAACAGAAAATATAACTGTGGGTCTACTTTGAATATTCTTGAAGATTAATGATTTTGAGCATACTTGTTGATTTTTTTTCCTCTCAGATTTTGTTCTGTTTATCATTAATTTTTGTTCTTAATTCTCTTCCACTTTTGGAGAGTATATCTTCTTATTTTTCTTACATCTTATGTGAGCTAATTTTTTAGCTTTTTTGCTTGTTTGTTTGTTTGAGGTGAGTGCTACTTTTGTTGCATTTCACAAGTTTTTATGTGTGATGTTTTTATTATCATTTAGTTTTAAGTGTTCTTGAATTCCATTATTTTTGTCCCACAGGTGACTTAGAATTGCAGCCTCCACAACATAGAGTTTTAATTAGTTTTTTTACTTTTAATTTGATTGTGTTTTGATGTCAGGATTATCTACTCATATAAATTACCTATTCTTGGTAATTTAAGACTTGCTTTAGGCTAGAATTTTTAGAAAGTTGTACTTCTGCTTGGGAAAGATGATATTCTCTGATTAAATGCACAATCCTCTGTGTCCATCATGTGTTGTTTACATCTTCTGTCCCTTTGCTGGTTTTCTTTTTGTTTCCTACTGGACTTGTAAACAGTTAAAGCATAGCTTACACTATGTTTTGCTAATTTATTTTCTCAGAGCCACGCTGGCTAACTACTTCTTTGTCTACCCATATACAACTAATTCCTAGTCATTCATTTCTCCCTGTAGATTAGCTCAGGGTGTTTTTCCTTATTTCTTAGATTTCAAGTTTCCTTCTTAGTCCTGCAAAGTTGCTTTAAAAGACAGGATCCCAAGTCTATGTTAATTAGTCACCTTTCCTAAACTGCCCCTATCAGTAATTTTTATTGAGTCAGCTTTTAAAATTGAATGTAATCTATATTTTGTATGTGTATTCTTCAGCTTTTATGTAACTTTTTCAAATATACTGTCCTCTTTCCCCATGTTTATGCCTCTTTTTTCCTTTTCTTATATTTTTGTTGGCTGTGTGTCAGTCACTCAGTTGTGTCTGACTCTTGTGACCCCCATGGACTGTAGCCCACCAGACTCCTCTGTCCATGGGATTCTCTAGGCAAGAATACTGGAGTGGGTTGCCATTTCCTCCTCCATTTGTTGGTTAGGACTACCTATAAAGTTTTGAAGAGTGGCAATAATGTGGATATCCTTGTATTGTTCTTGGCTTTTTAGATAAAGCTTCTAAATTTTTCCTGTTAATTATCATGTTTCTTTTAGATTTTCCTAGACACTTTTAATTAAATTGAGTAAAACTGCTAACTTGTAAAGTTTCTATTCTATAACCATGAGTGAAAACTGGATTTAACTGAACTCTTCTTTGCCATATATAAAAATGTTTTCTTTTTCACCTAAAATCCATCAATGTTATGGCTTATAACAATAGATTTTATAGTATTACATTATCTTTACTCTTTTGAGGTTGACCTTTCTCAGTTATAAAGAACTTCTCTTTTTATTGGTGGTGTTGACTTTGGTTTCCTTATAGTTTCATCTAGGATTCTTACAGGTGAGATTTCCCTATGAATTTATTTTCCCATACTGACCCAAATCCTCTCCCTTGGGTAATCATAAAATGTATTTATATGAGATCTGATAAGACTATGGAAATTTTAAAAAAGTGTAAAGCGGTAACTTTATAAAAACATAAAGGTTTTCTGGAGAGAAAGAATGAGCATAAGAATAAAAGAAAATGATAAACTAAATAATTGTATTAGCATTTTTAAAATAGTTTTTGTTCAAGTGTTAGGGTTATTCTTTTGGTATTGAAATAGTTATATACTGTGTCTTTTTTGGTTTATTAACATTTAAAGAAATAGATATATACTGTATCTATGTAAATATGGTTACTTTGTAATTTTTAATTAAATGCTGTAAAAAATAATTAAACATATGTGATTTTCAATCAGTACTTATAAAATTTTTGTTATAAGAAATTCCCTGGTGGTCCAATGGTTAGCACGTGGCACTTTTACTGCCTGAGGCCGCAGTTCAGTCCCTGGTAGGGGAACTAGGATCCTGTAAAACACTTGCTGTGACCAAAATACATATACGTGTGTGTGTGTGTGTGTGTGTGTGTGAGACATGGGCCTCCCTGGTGGCTCAGATGGTAGAGAATCCACATGCAGTGTTGGAGACTTGGATTTGATCCCTGGGTCGGGGAGACTCCCTGGAGAAGGACATGGCACCCACTCCAGTTTTCTGGCTTGGAGAATCCCATGGACAGAGGAGCCTGGTGGGCTACAGTCTGTAGGGTCACAAAGAGTCAGACACGCCTGAGTGACTAAGCACAGCGCCATGCATATATGACTATAGACGCCTTAATCGTGCGGAAGAGTTGAGAGCATAGCAGATGAATCTTCCTTTTCTTATAACCCCAGATTTAACAGTTATCAGTTCTGTGCTTACCATGTGGTGTACTAATTAGGTACTTTTTTATGTCTAAGGTCTTTATTGTGTGTATGTGATTATTACACAAAGAACAAACACTAATGAGTTGTACTCTTCGCATGACTGGCGAGTCACTAACAGAAGACACCGTATATGTGAGGAAACTGAGGCAGCTGCACGCTGAGCAGTCTGCACCGCAGCAGGTGCGGCCGTGGCCCTGGGGACAGACCCTGAAGCTAGCTGGCTCCCGCACTTGCCCATTTATCCACTACCGCAGACAAGTGTCTGAGGAGGAGGCGCCACAGGGGCAGGGAGATGGGCCCAGGGGGAAATGTGATGAGTGAGAAAGACATTTCCAGAAGGAATGGTGAAGCCAGTAAGCACAGAGCAGGGATTGGGAGACCAGTACAGAAAAGCTGATGGTGGGACTGCCCACCTGCAAATCACTGTCAGCCTTGGAAAGGCTGCCTCAGGGCGGGGATGACAGAAACTAGACTGCAGATGTTTTGTGAACTAAAATACATTTAAAGGTAGATCTCACTTAATATAAAAATCATGTCTGAAGTAGAAGGTAAAAACAAGCTATTTACGTGCCCACTTCAGATAAATATGCAAGATAAATTTTCAGCCTATTAAATGATTGAAAATCATCTCTGGAATGTGGTAGAGAAGACGTGCCTTGTTGCATACCATAGTGGGTGCTGGATAGGCCAAGAGATTGTATCAAGGGCAGAGGTGGGAGCAGGTCTTCGAAATAGTTGATGTCAGTAATGATTTTTTTTAACCTTTCATTTCAGAATTAATAGACTTTATTTTTAAAAATCAATTTCAAAGTCTTTTGATCTAGCCTTTAAGCTCAGTTTTATTCACCTAAGATTTTGTTTCCATTTCAGTCCATGAACTCAAGTCAGTACTCTGCATTTTGGGGTACCATAGAGAATAAAAGGATATTTAAATCTTAAAGTTCTATTTAGCTTATTAAACAAGCCTCATTTTTACCCTTATGTCACAGTTTGCTGATTCAGGAAAAAATGATGGCTATTCCTTGACAGTGATCTAAATATGGAAAAATCCAGTTTAGCAGTCCGTTTGAATCTCTACATTTAATTGTTGCGAGTTCCCAGCAGAGTCAACCAAGTGAGTTTTTGTATTTGACAGCAGATCACTCAAAAGTATGTGGCCTTGTTTTCATTTTCTCTCCCACTTTTAAGGTGGTCTGGGTGTTGCTGACTCTAGTCCCTGGACTCTAATTGGTAGAAAGAGGTAAGAGGCTGGATGAGGAACTCAGGCAGCAGGAGGAAATCAGAGCAGCAGCACGTGCCCTTGCTCGTGCTTGCGGAGGACGGGCTGGGCCCTTCTGTGCTGGGACCGTGAAGGCGGCCCAGGTCCCCCCCCCCCCGCCCCCGTGGCTGTGCTGTGGGCAGGGCCAGGCACACGGTTTTCCTTCTGCTCCTCAGATGATAGTTGGATTTGTGGCCTT
Organism: Litocranius walleri; assembly: GCA_006410535.1. Lineage (NCBI taxonomy): Eukaryota > Metazoa > Chordata > Mammalia > Artiodactyla > Bovidae > Litocranius > Litocranius walleri. The sequence continues at coordinate 2,760,708 of SJYG01000279.1, read as the reverse complement.
CTTGTATCTAATGGTTCATAAGGTGCCCCAGCTGTGTGTCACACAGCTATGTTCAGTCCTTCATAGTTTCTTTGTATTCTCTTGCGAAAGGACATGTTTGTCCAGCTGCAAGCTCTCCAGTGAAGAGTATCCAGGTCACGAAAGACCACGAGAGAACGAGAGAAGCCGCTGTCTGTCTCTTTCTATACAGTTCACAAGCCACCGTCACTGCATGCAGCCGTCTTCAGTTCAGTTCAGTCGCTCAGTCGTGTCCGACTCTTTGTGACCCCATGAATCACAGCACGCCAGGCCTCCCTGTCCATCACCAACTCCCGGAGTTCACTCAGATTCACATCCGTTGAGTCAGTGATGCCATCCAGCCATCTCATCCTCTGTCATCCCTTCTCCTCCTGCCCCCAATCCCTCCCAGCATCAGAGTCTTTTCCAATGACTCAACACTTTGCATGAGGTGGCCAAAGTACCGGAGTTTCAGCTTTAGCATCAGTCCTTCCAAAGGAATCCCAGGGTTGATCTCCTTCAGAATGGACTGGTTGGATCTCCTTGCAGTCCAAGGGACTCTAGAGTCTCTTGAGGAGGCATAAAAGGTACAGATCTCTCATGTAAGTTTTAATAAATGGTTCAAAAATCCTTTTTATCAAATAGTATATTAGATGTTGACTGTTTTAGCTTGACTAATCGAAAAAGCAAGAGAGTTCCAGAAAAACATCTGCTTCTGCTTTATTGACTATGCCAAAACCTTTGACTGTGTGGATCACAATAAACTGTGGACAATTCTGAAAGAGATGGGAATACCAGACCACCTGACCTACCTCTTGAGAAATCTGTATGCAGGTCAGGAAGCAACAGTTAGAACTGGACATGGAACAACAGACTGATTCCAAATAGGAAAAGGAGTACATCAAGGCTGTATACTGTCACCCTGCTTATTTAACTTATATGCAGAGTACATCATGAGAAACGCTGGGCTGGAGGAAGTACAAGCTGGAATCAAGATTTCCAGGAGAAATATCAATAACCTCAGATATGCAGATGACACCACCCTTATGGCAGAAAGCGAAGAGGAACTAAAAAGCCTCTTGATGAAAGTGAAAGTGGGGAGCGAAAAAGTTGGCTTAAAGCTCAACATTCAGAAAACGAAGATCATGGCATCTGGTCCCATCACTTCATGGCAAATAGATGGGGAAACAGTGGAAACAGTGTCAGACTTTATTTTTTGGGCTCCAAAATCACTGCAGTTGGTGACTGCAGCCATGAAATTAAAAGACGCTTACTCCTTGGAAGAAAAGTTATGACCAACCTAGATAGCATATTGAAAAGCAGAGACATTACTTTGCCAACTGACGTCCGTCTCATCAAGCCTATAGTTTTTCCTGTGGTCATGTATGGATGTGAGAGTTGAACTGTGAAGAAAGCTGAGCGCCGAAGAATTGATGCTTTTGAGCTGTGGTGTTGGAGAAGACTCTTGAGAGTCCCTTGGACTGCAAGGAGATCCAACCAGTCCATTCTGAAGGAGATCAATGGAGTGAGTCTGAGTGAACTCCGGGAGCTGGTAATGAACAGGGAGGCCTGGCGTGCTGCGATTCATGGGGTCACAAAGAGTCGGACACGACTGAGTGACTGAACTGAACTGAATGATTAATATGTGTGACTCTGGTTATAGTAATACAGTGCAAAAAGTCCTGTTGCACATATAGTAATAGTAGCAACCATTCCTTGTTGGTGACTTCAAGTTTTAGAAGATACTGAGAATTTGAGGAATAGTCTTATGAAAATTTTGTGAAAATTGATGACACTTTTATATTCATTTTTTTGAGTTTTTTGTGGGGTCTAGAAGGGAAGTCATTTTAAATCTTATTTTCTTTATTTACCTGCCTGAGGGTGTAATTCCACCATCTCTGTGGCAGAGATTTCTGAAGACATTCCCCTTTTCTTCTTGGAGATCTGAGTTTATCTGGTTACTGTTTCTTTTTCTAGCTGAAAGCGAGAGTGATAATAAGATAGGCAGTATTGCCTCTGTCGTATATCGCAGTACTATTCCGATAGTGGCTCATAAGCTGGTGTTTGTTAAGGACTCTTACTATCAAGGCATGTGCTCCCAAGAGTAAGTATGTCTTTTACAGCACTTTGATGCTTTCTGCCCATCCAGTCTTGGGAGGTCTCATCAACAGCGTGTTATGGAACGTGCATGCTGAGTAGATGGCACGAATACCCACCATGTGGGGACTCTTTACCCACAGATGTGAGGACTCTTTGGACAATAGGTTCAGTGATCAAGGGAGAATTTCTAAAATAATTAGTCTCTAACTCTTGCAGTTTCAAAAATTATGGCTAACCCTAGTTGGTCCTGTGAAATATATCAGGAAGCAGCTGAAAGCTCTAGGTCAATATGCCATTGGAAGGACTGATGCTGAAGCGCCAAAACTTTGGCCACCTGATGCCAAGAGCCGACTCACTGGAAAAGACCCTGATGCTGGGAAAGACTGAGGGCAAAAGGGGCAAAGGGTAGCAGAGGAAGGGGTGGTTAGCTAGTGTCATCACTGAGTCAATGGACGTGACTTGGAACAAACTCAGAGGCGTAGAGGACAGGGGAGCCTGGTGTGCTAAGTCTGGGGTCGCAGAGTCAGACACGACTTGGCGACTAGACCGCAATAAGCCGAACACAAGCATATAAGATCCATTTGTCTTCAGTTCACTTTCTCGTAAATTATTTTTTTCTTTAAGTGCCTTTTAAGGTGGAAATATTCAATGAGATGTTAACTGTTTTAAAAAATAAATTCCTGAATATATGAATCCTACTTGGAAATAACTTACGTTTTATATTAAAGTTAGGCCAACTCTGAATGGCAACCCACTCCAGTATTCTTGCCTGGAGAATCCTGTGGACAGGGGAGCCTGGTGGGCTGCTGTCCATGGGGTCACACAGAATCGGGCACGACTGATGTGACTTAGTAGCAGCAGCAGCAACTCTGAGTGACATCCCTGTAATAGCACTGTCAGAGAAGGCAATGGCACCCCATTCCAGTACTCTTGCCTGGAAAATCGCATGGACGGAGGAGCCTGGTGGGCTGCAGTCCATGGGGTCGCGAAGAGTCAGACACGACTGAGCGACTTCACTCACTTTGTAACGGCACTGTACAGTTGCTGACTTAAAAATGCGTCTGCTCTGTGTTCCAATGGACATGGGTTATTAGAAGCAGTCATGGATGATGACACTTTCCGTTTAGGGTGCGTATTTCTTGGCGCATGTTTCCCCAGTGCGCCTCCTGGTCTGCCTTCTGCCCTCCTGCAGTTTGCCCTGCGCCTCCCGGCATCTAGCCTGGTTTAGCAGATGCAGGCACAGGTGCATGATTGGAGTGCAGTGCTGGGGCTCCCTCCTGGCAGGCAGGCGCAGGCCGGCCACATCTCTCCATCATGGGCCGAAGATGCTCCCTGAGCACCGTCCTCCTGCAGCTGTTCATTCTGGGTCCTTCTGCCCCTCAGTCCTGAGCATAGTAATGGTTCCCTGTCTTCTTGCCAGCCCCTGAGAATGGCACATCTTGGATTTTTCTAAACTTTATTTTTCACTTGGATAACTCTGCTCACACATTTGGAAAATCGCTTTATTCAGTTACCCCATTTAAGGGTGCTGTCCACTTCCTGCTAGAACCTTGACTAATGACCCAGTTTAAAAAATTAGCTATCTTAAAAAAGATATGCAAGATAATGTAATATGTCTATCCATCTCCTTATTTCATTATGAGTCTGACTGCTCCACTAAACACTAAATAGTGTATCTAGTTTTGATCATACACTAATAAAATGTGCTCAGAAATATTTCACAAGGGTAATAAATGTGGATGTGAGAGTCAGCAGAGAGAGCATAATCTAAATGGCGAAAAAAAAAAAAAAACCACAGACATAAAAAGAACTTTACGAGTGATTTAAAAACAAAAAACAGAAAGCATAGTGATCTAATGATTATCACAAGCACTATGTAAAGCTTACTATATGCTAGGCTCTTTTCTAACCAATCTATGTATTTTGACTTATTTCTTCCAGAAACTCTATAAGGAGGTACTATTCCCATTGTGCCAGTGAGAAGGCAGATATAATTCAGTAAATTAGTCTGGTTGTGTTCTCTTTACTATGCTGCGCTACTCTTTTAACGGTTTTGCTGATTAAACTGCTGAAGTATGACAAAGACTGAGCATTATATGAAAGGACCAGTTTATAACGGTGACATAATATGAATAACATGGACTTCAAAGCTGAGTTTGACTCCTAGGCCTGAATTTTAGATTTAAGTTCTTCCTTCAATTCGGTTCAGTTCAGCTCAGTCGCTCAGCCGCGTCCGGCTCTTTGCGACCCCGTGAACCGCAGCTCGCCAGGCCTCCCTGTCCTTCCTTAATATAGTTTTACTCTTAAGCCCGATTTTCCTTCTTGCCACCCTTTTCCCATTAAATCATGAATTTGCATGAAATGTATTACGGGGTACTGTGAGAGCATTTGTACTCTAATATAAAATTTACTATTTCGCTTTAGGTTTATGATCTGTGAACATGCCCAACAAATTACCTGTGACTGGTAAATCTGAAGTAGCATCTTCCTCTTATGAAAAATCAAAGTAAGTTTGAAAGAAAACTTCATACTATTAACGTAGTAGACCCATATATATTGTAGAATTTAGAAAGTTACAGAAAATTGTCAACAGTAAAATATAATTGCTCATAATTCAGTGTTGTTGTTTAGTCCTGAAGTTATGTTCAGCTGTTTTGTGACCTCATGGACTGTAGCCCGTCAGGGTCCTCTGTCCATGGGATTACTGGAGGCAAGAATATCCAGGCAAGAATACTGGAGTGGGCTGCCATTTCCTTCTGTAGGGGATCTTCCTGACCTAGGAATCAAACTTGCATCAGCAGGCAGATTCTTTACCACTGAGCCACCAGGGGATCCCTCATAGGTAAATAGCTACTATTCTATAAAGTAATCACTTTGTAATGATTGTTTATAAGATCATATATTTCAAAAATTTTAAGTTGCTGTACTAATCCATGAAATGCATAAGAGAAAGTGTTCAATAACTACTGAATGATGAAGCGTCTTTGTTATTTCTAAGCCGTTTGCTGTTTCAAAGTAAGCCACAGTAGAATATTTTTCTGCATTTAAAAGTATTTCTTTGGGATAGGTTTCTGAAGTGAAGTAAGTGACTAGACCACAGTTTTTTTTTGTTTTTTGTTTTTTTAAGGGTTTGGGGTTCTGAGAAGTTTAAGAGCTTCTTTAGGGGGCCGGGCGCTCCTTGCCACGCTCAGGCATTCTCTGGTTGCGGCAGGCGTGGCCCTCCTCACTGCAGCGCGTGGCTTCTTTCTGCCATGGGGGTTTCTCTCCCTGTGGAGCACAGGCCTTGGAGCACGTGGGCTTCAGTCGCTGTGGCCTGCAGGCTCAGCCCTCCCAGCTCGCAGGTTAGAGCGCAGGCTCAGAAGCTGTGGCCTGTGTGCTCAGTCCTCCCAGCTCGTGGGTTAGAGCACGGGCTCAGTAGCTGTGGTCTGTGTGCTCAGTCCTCCCAGCTCGCGGGTTAGAGCACGGGCTCAGTAGCTGTGGCCTGTGCGCTCAGTCCTCCCAGCTCGCAGGTTAGAGCGCAGGCTCAGTAGCTGTGGCCTGTGCGCTCAGTCCTCCCAGCTCGCAGGTTAGAGCGCAGGCTCAGTAGCTGTGGCCTGTGCGCTCAGTCCTCCCAGCTCGCAGGTTAGAGCGCAGGCTCAGTAGCTGTGGCCTGTGCGCTCAGTCCTCCCAGCTCGCAGGTTAGAGCGCAGGCTCAGTAGCTGTGGCCTGTGCGCTCAGTCCTCCCAGCTCGCAGGTTAGAGCGCAGGCTCAGTAGCTGTGGCCTGTGCGCTCAGTCCTCCCAGCTCGCAGGTTAGAGCGCAGGCTCAGTAGCTGTGGCCTGTGCGCTCAGTCCTCCCAGCTCGCAGGTTAGAGCGCAGGCTCAGTAGCTGTGGCCTGTGCGCTCAGTCCTCCCAGCTCGCAGGTTAGAGCGCAGGCTCAGTAGCTGTGGCCTGTGCGCTCAGTCCTCCCAGCTCGCAGGTTAGAGCGCAGGCTCAGTAGCTGTGGCCTGTGCGCTCAGTCCTCCCAGCTCGCAGGTTAGAGCGCAGGCTCAGTAGCTGTGGCCTGTGCGCTCAGTCCTCCCAGCTCGCAGGTTAGAGCGCAGGCTCAGTAGCTGTGGCCTGTGCGCTCAGTCCTCCCAGCTCGCAGGTTAGAGCGCAGGCTCAGTAGCTGTGGCCTGTGCGCTCAGTCCTCCCAGCTCGCAGGTTAGAGCGCAGGCTCAGTAGCTGTGGCCTGTGCGCTCAGTCCTCCCAGCTCGCAGGTTAGAGCGCAGGCTCAGTAGCTGTGGCCTGTGCGCTCAGTCCTCCCAGCTTGCAGGTTAGAGCGCAGGCTCAGTAGCTGTGGCCTGTGCGCTCAGTCCTCCAAGCTCGCAGGTTAGAGCGTGGGCTCAGTAGCTGTGGCCTGTGTGCTCAGTCCTTCCAGCTCACGGGTTAGAGTGCGGGCTCAGTAGCTGTGTCCTGTGGGCTCAGTCGACTCTGCAGCATGTGGAGTCCTCCTGGACCAGGGATTGAACCTCCATCCCCTGCGATCATAGGGGGACTCCTGGTCACTGTCGCACTGAGGAAGTCCACGAAGTTTATAAGAACTTAAAGAGCACAGTAGAGTATGTGATAAAACTTATGTGTTGACGTATTTCTGTTTGTTTCTAATATTTTTCTTTAATGAGGAATGTGTGCGTGTGTGCCCACTCTGTGCAACACTGTGGACTGCAGCCCGCCAGGCTCCACTGTGCATTGATTCTCCAGGCAGGAATACTGGAGTGGGTTGCCATTTCCTTCTCCAGGGGATCTTCCTGACCCCCCCAGGGATGGAGCACACATCTCTTACATGTCCTGCATTGGCAGGTGGGTTCTTTACCATGTGCACCACCTGGGAAGCCCTAATTAATTAATAAAGAATAGATAGCAGATAAACTGCTTTGACCACATGTCCTTCCAATTATAATTGTGGCATATATTATTTTCATTCACTTTTTCACTTTAACATTTAAGAAGATACATAAAATAATATTTTCCATTCCATTTCCTAAAGTACATACCTAGGGATGGAATTACTGACTATATCAAACAGAACATGTTAATTCTGTCTTTTTTCTTTCTTTTTTTTAAACATCAAAACCATTTTGTACTGCGGTAAAATTGGAAGAAATGGGAAAACCACTAGACCATTCAGATATGACCTAAATCAAATCCCTTATGATTATACGGTGGAAGTGAAAGTGAAGTTGCTCAGTTGTGTCTGACTCTCTGCGACCTCATGAACTGTAGGCTACCAGGACTCTCCATCCATGGGATTTTCCAGGCAAGAGTACTGGAGTGGGTCGCCATTTCCTTCTCCATATGATTATACAGTGGAAGTGACAAATAGATTCAAGGGATTAGATCTGATAGAGTACCTGAAGAACTATGGCTGGAGTTCGTGACATTGTACAGGAGGCAGGGATCAAGTGATCTCTGTCCCTTTAATCGCTAAGTCATGTCTGACTCCTCTGTCCATGGGATACTCCAGGCAAGAACAGTGTAGTGGGTTGCCATTTCCTTCTCCAGGGGATCTTCCCAATTAAGGAATAGAACCCGGGTCTCCTGCATTGCACACAGATTCTTTACCAACTAAGTTGAGGGAAGCCCCATGATCAAGACAATCCCCAAGAAAAAGAAATGCAAAAAGGCAAAAATGATTGTCTGAGGAGGCCTTACAAATAGCTGAGAAAAGAAGAGAAACTAAAGGCAAAGGAGAAAAGGAAAGACGTGCCCATTTAAATACAGAGTTCCAAAGAACAGCAAGGAGAGATAAGAAAGCCTTCCTCAGTGATCAATGCAAAGAAATAGAGGGAAACAATAGTGTGGGAAAGACTAGAGATCTCTTCAGGAAAATTAGATATCAAGGAAACATTTCATGCAAAGATGAGCTCAATAAAGCACAGAAATGGTATGGACCTGACAGAAGCACAAGATATTAAGAAGAGGTGGCAAGAATACACGGAAGAACTGTACAAAAAAGATCTTCACAACCCAGATAATCAGGATGGTGTGATCACTCACCTAGAACCAGACATCCTGGAATGTGAAGTCAACTGGGTCTTAGGAAGCATCACTATGAACAAAGCTAGTGGAGGTGATGGAATTCCTGTTGAACTGTTTCAAATCCTAAAAAAGGATGCTGTGAGAGTGCTACACTTAATATGTGACAAAATTTGAAAAACTCAGCAGTGGCCACAGAACTGGAAAAAGTCAGTTTTCATTCCAATCCCAAAGAAAGGCAATGCCAAAGAATGCTCAAACTACCACACAATTGTACTCATCTCACACGCTAGCAAAGTAATCCTCAAAATTCTCCAAGCCAGGCTTCAACAGTATATGAATTGTGAACTTCCAAATGTTCAAGGTGGATTTAGAAAAGGCAGAGGAACCAGATATCAAAATGCCAACATCCAGTGGATCATTGAAGAAGCAACAGAGTTCCAGAAAAACATCTACTTATGCTTTATTGACTATGCCAAAGCCTTTGTATGGACCACAATAAACTGCAGAAAATTCAGTAAGAGATGGGAATACCAGACCACGTAATCTGCCTCTTGAGTAATCTGTATGCAGGTCAGGAAGCAACAGTTAGAACTGGACATGGAACAACGGACTGGTTTCAAATAGGAAAAGGAGTACGTCAAGGCTGTATACTGTCACCCTGCTTATTTAACTTCTATGCAGAGTACATCATGAGAAGTGCTGGACTGGAAGAAGCACAAGTTGGAATCAAGATTGCCGGGAGAAAAATCAATCACCTCAGATATGCAGATGACACCACCCTTATGGCAGAAAGTGAAGAGGAACTAAAAAGCCTCTTGATGAAAGTGAAAGAGGAGAGGGAAAAAGTTGGCTTAAAGCTCAACATTCAGAAAACGAAGATCATGGCATCTGGTCCCATCACTTCATGGCAAATAGATGGGGAAACAGTGGAAACAGTGTCAGACTTTATTTTGGGGGCTCCCAAATGACTGCTGATGGTGACTGCTGCCATGAAATTAGAAGACGCTTAGTCCTTGGAAGAAAAGTTATGAGCAACTTAGATAGTATATTCAAAAGCAGAGATATTTGCCGACTAAGGTCTGGCTACAAGGTTATGGTTTTTCCTGTGGTCATGTATGGATGTGAAAGTTGGACTGTGAAGAAGGCTGAACACCGAAGAATTGATGCTTTTGAGCTGTGTTGGAGAAGACTCTTGAGAGTCCCTTAGATTGCATGGAGATCCATCCAGTCCATTCCGAAGGAGATCAGCCCTGGGATTTCTTTGGAAGGACTGATTCTGAAGCTGAAACTCCAGTACTTTGGCCACCTCATGTGAAGAGTTGACTCATTGGAAAAGACTGATGCTGGGAGGGATTGGGGGCAGGAGGAGAAGGGGACGACCGAGGATGAGACGGCTGGATGGCATCACGGACTCATTGAACATGAGTGTGAGTGAGCTCCGGGAGTTTGTGATGGACAGGGAGGCCTGGCGTGCTGCAGTCCGTGGGGTCGTGAAGAGTCGGACACGGCTGAGCTGAACGGCCAGGTAACAATGCAGTGACACTCTCCAGCGAGCAGTGAGGCGGCTCGCCATCCATTTTCATGCATCCATTCTCCCAACCCTTCTCTCATCGAGACTGGCACGTAATTTAAGGATTTCATGTGCTATAGAATACGTTTCTGTTGGTTATCCGTTTTAAATGTAGCAGTGTGTACATGACCTTCCCAAAGTCCTTAACTGCCAGATCCACTTGGCAACCAAGAGTTTGTTTTCTAAGTCTGTGAGTCTCTTTCTGTTTTGTAAGTAAGTTCATTTGTATTATTAATTCTGTTTTTAATGATTAGTCATTTTTGTAACTTGGTTAAAAAAATCTGTCTATACCACAAGGTCAGGTGGATATTGTTATAAATTATTATTTTTTAATGTTACTGGTTTTTTCTTTTAACATATATGCAAATGAGTTTTGTTAATGATAAGTGATGGTGGTCCAATTCCTCATTTCTGTGTGCATACCAACTTGATCAGTATCATGTATGAAAAAGAATATCTTTCTTCACTATTTTTCTAGCACAACTATTACATAAATCATGTCCACATATAGTGGGTACGTTTCTGGGCTCTCTTTTCTATTTCACTGTTATATTTGTCCCTTATTATTATTATTATTTTGGCCACACTATGCAGCTTGTGCATGCTTCGTTCCCTGGACAGGGATCGAACCTGGGACCTTGCAGTGAGAGCACCAAGTCTGAACCACTGGGCTGTTGGGGAATTACCTGTCCCTTTTTATATTAATACCAAGCTGCTTTAATCAGCAGCTTGGTAGTGATACTTTTAGTGATACTATTTAATAGCCAATATGACGCATTTTCCAAATTTTTTCTTCAGTAATAATCCTGCGTATTATTTCTACTTAAAATTTTTATTTTATCGAGGTGTAGTTCAAAATAATAGTTGCTGGCATAGAATATAGTGATTTAAAGTTTTTGGAAACTGTACTACATTCAAAGTTATTACAATATTGGCCATATTCCCTGTGATGCACAGCATGTCTTTGCAGCTCATCGCACACGCAGCAGTGTGAGCCTCTCAGTGCCCCCCCTCGGCCTTGCCCTGCCGCCTCCCCTCCCCAGCGGCGACTGCTAGTTCACTCTCTCCACCTGTGGGTCTCTTTCTGTTTTGTCACATTTATATTTTTTGCTTTATTTTTTATACTCAAAATATAAGTGGTGACATACAATATTTGTCTTTCTCTATCTGATTTACTTCAGTAGGCCTAATAACCTCCAGGTCCATGTTGCAAATAGGAAAGGTTCACTCATTTTTATGGCTGAGTATTATTCCATTTAATGTTTATATCACATTTTTTATCCACTCCTCTGTTGGTGAACACTTAGATTGCTTTCATATCTTGGCTGTTGTAAATGCTGTCGATGAATGCTGGGGTGCTTAATCTTTTCAAATTAGTGTTTTCATTCTCTTCAGATGTGTGCCTAGGAGTGGACTTGCTGGGTCGTGTGATGACTCTTTCCAGTTTCCGAGGAACCTCCACATTGTTTTGCACCATGGCTGCGCCAGTTTCATTCCCAGCAACACTGTGCAAGAATTCCCTTTTCTCTACATCCTCATCCACAGATTCCCCTTTCTGTACACCCTCATCCACAGTGTGCAAGAATTGCCCTTTCTCCACATCCTCATCAGCGTTCATTATTTGTGGTCTTTCTGATGACAGATGTTCTGACAGGTGTGAGGTGACATTTCATTGTGGTTTTGATTTGCATTTCTCTAATGAGAGGTGTTAAGTATCTTTTCATGTGCCTGTTGGGCTGTATATCTTCTCTGGAATAATGTCTACTCAGGCCTGTTTTTTAATCAAGATGTTTGTTTATTTTGGATATTGAGTTATATGAGCTGTTTGTGAATTTTGATTATTAATCCTTTATCAGTCATGTCAGTTTCTCCTCTTCAGGAGATTACTTTTCACTTGGTTGGTGGTTTCCTTTCTTAAGTGAAGCTTTTACATTTAATTAGGTTCCATTTGCTTATTTTTGCTTCTGTTCCCTTTGCCTTAGGAGAACCATCCAACAGACATTCGCAGTCATTTCATTGAAGAGTTTTCTATGATTCCTTCTAGGAAGTGTTTTTTTGTTTTTTTGTTTTTAATTTATTTGCTTACTTTTGTCTGTGCTGGGTCTTCTTTTCCATGCACGGGCTTTCTCCAGCGACAGCGGGCAGGGCCCCCCTTCACTGCGTTGCACGGGCTTTCTCCAGCGACAGCGGGCAGGGCCCCCTTCCCTGCGTTGCACAGGCTTTCTCTAGAGACAGCAGGCAGGGCCCCCTTCCCTGCGTTGCACGGGCTTTCTCCAGCGACAGCGGGCAGGGCCCCCTTCCCTGCGTTGCACGGGCTTTCTCCAGCGACAGCGGGCAGGGCCCCCTTCCCTGCGTTGCACGGGCTTTCTCCAGCGACAGCGGGCAGGGCCCCCTTCCCTGCGTTGCACGGGCTTTCTCCAGCGACAGCGGGCAGGGCCCCCTTCCCTGCGTTGCACGGGCTTTCTCCAGCGACAGCGGGCAGGGCCCCCTTCCCTGCGTTGCACGGGCTTTCTCCAGCGACAGCGGGCAGGGCCCCCTTCCCTGCGTTGCACGGGCTTTCTCCAGCGACAGCGGGCAGGGCCCCCTTCCCTGCGTTGCACGGGCTTTCTCCAGCGACAGCGGGCAGGGCCCCCTTCCCTGCGTTGCACGGGCTTTCTCCAGCGACAGCGGGCAGGGCCCCCTTCCCTGCGTTGCACGGGCTTTCTCCAGCGACAGCGGGCAGGGCCCCCTTCCCTGCGTTGCACGGGCTTTCTCCAGCGACAGCGGGCAGGGCCCCCTTCCCTGCGTTGCACGGGCTTTCTCCAGCGACAGCGGGCAGGGCCCCCTTCCCTGCGTTGCACGGGCTTTCTCCAGCGACAGCGGGCAGGGCCCCCTTCCCTGCGTTGCACGGGCTTTCTCCAGCGACAGCGGGCAGGGCCCCCTTCCCTGCGTTGCACGGGCTTTCTCCAGCGACAGCGGGCAGGGCCCCCTTCCCTGCGTTGCACGGGCTTTCTCCAGCGACAGCGGGCAGGGCCCCCTTCCCTGCGTTGCACGGGCTTTCTCCAGCGACAGCGGGCAGGGCCCCCTTCCCTGCGTTGCACGGGCTTTCTCCAGCGACAGCGGGCAGGGCCCCCTTCCCTGCGTTGCACGGGCTTTCTCCAGCGACAGCGGGCAGGGCCCCCTTCCCTGCGTTGCACGGGCTTTCTCCAGCGACAGCGGGCAGGGCCCCCTTCCCTGCGTTGCACGGGGTTTCTCCAGCGACAGCGGGCAGGGCCTCCTTCCCTGCGTTGCACAGGCTTTCTCTAGAGACAGCGGGCAGGGCCCCCCTTCACTGCGTTGCACGGGCTTTCTCCAGCGACAGCGGGCAGGGCCCCCTTCCCTGTGTTGCATGGGGTTTCTCCAGCGACAGCGGGCAGGGCCCCCTTCCCTGCGTTGCACGGGCTTCTCATCGCTGGCTCCTCTTTTTGTGGCCCCTCTTGCAGCAGCTCTAGACCATGGGCTCCAGAACATGGGGCTTCAGTAGCTGAGGCACATGGGCTTAACTGGCCCAAGTGAAAGTGAAGTCCTTCAGTCGTGTCTGACTCTTTGCGACCCCATGGACTATACCCTACCAGGCTCCTCCATCCGTGGGATTTTCCAGGCAAGAATACTGGAGTGAGCAGCCATTTCCTTCTCCAGGGGATCTTCCTGACCCGGGGATTGAACCTGGGTCTCCCACATTGTGGGCAGATGCTTTACTGTCTGAGCCACCAGGGAACCCTACAATGTGTGGAGTTTTCCTGGACCGGAGATAGAACCCAGGTCCCCTGCATTGGCAGCAAATTCTTACCCACTGTACCGCCAGGGAAGTGCTCTTCTAGGAGTTTTATTTATTTATTTCCAGTATGACGTTTAGGTCTTTAACCCATTTTGAGTTAATTTTGTTTATAGTGTAAGAAAACATTTCATTCTTTTAAGTGTGGTGTCGAGTTCTCCTAGCACCACTCACTGAGAAGACCACCCTTTCCCCTTGTATATCCCTTTCCCCTTAGTCGTAGCTTGGTTGGCCATAAGTGTACAGGGTCATTTCTGGGCTTTCTGATCTTTTCTGTTGATCTCCGTGTCTGTTTTTGTGCCGACACCATGCGGTTTTGATTATATGTGGCTTTTTTCTACATCAGGTCATGTGGCAGTTCCAGCTCTATTCCTTCTCAAGATGTGTTTGGCCATTCAAGGTCTCTTGTGTCTGCATGCAAAATAAAATCATTTGTTCTAATATTGTGAAAATTGCCATTGGTATTTTGATATGGGTTGCGTTTAATCTGTAGATTGTTTTGGGTAGTGTGGTCATTTTCACAATATTAATTCTTCTAATCTATAAGCACAGTATGTGGTTGTGTTTGTGTTGTCTTTAATTTCTTCCATCAGTGTCGTATATATTCCCAATACAGGTGTTTTACATTCTTAGTTAGATGTTATTTTTTATAGAAGTACTGTTTGTCTTTTCTTAGATTTATTCCTTTGTATTTAGTATATTTGATTCTGTTATAAAAATATACATCTTCTCTAGCTATTGCCATTAGAAGGATAATTGATATTTGTGTATTGATTTTACATAGAGATACCACTAAATTCTCTCATAATTCTAAGCATATTTATCACAGTCTTGATTTAAAAGGAATGCTATGAACATTTTGTGATTAAGCATGACTTTTTTCAAACCTTAACACTTAAGTTGTATTTTGTGTGTGTGTGTTTTAAATCTCACTAGGCTTCATTACTATTTCGAACAGTCAGTTTCCCTGTATGTTTCATTTATGGCTCATTACTTTCTTTTTCATTATTTGTTGCTTCTCAGACTAGCTTTTCTTTTGCCAGGTATAACTTTTTTGAATTTTCCTTAGTGAGATTTTTTTGTTGTTGTTAGTCTGAATGTATCTTTATTTTGTTCTTGAAAGAAATTTAAAACTGAGTATGAAATTATCCTTGGTCTGTTATTGCTTTCGTTGTTTTTTTCCCAGCACATTGATGTTATTCCAGTAACAGCTTCCATTTGTGCTGTTGGGAAGTTAGTTGCAGTTTTGATGCTGTTTCTTTAAAGGTTAATCTGTTTCCCCCAACTTTGGGTGCCTTGAAAAATTTCTTTTTCCCTTGTATTCTGCAGTTTTACTCTGATGTGATAAATTATTTTAAAAGAATTATTCTACTGGATTTCTTGTACCCTTTGTATCTGTGGACTGTGTCTCTTTCATCATTCCTGAAGCACATTGGATGTGGTTCCTTCAGATACCACCTTTCAGTTTTTGCGAGGCGCTTGACTGAGTGCATGTTAGACCATCTCATTCATATTTCACGTCTTTTCCTCTTGTCCTAAGTTTCCATCTTTTTGTGTTTTTTCCTGTATTTTGAATAATTTATTTTGAGATAGGCTCTGTTTTTCACATGACTAATTCTCTCTTGTTACCAATTTACCCACTGAGCTTTCGAAAATATATCTTAAACTCTAGCAGTTCTTTTATCTTTATTCAAATCATCTGTGTAGACTTACAGTTTCAGGTTGCCAGCACATATTTTTGAGCATATTGTGGAGGTAAGTATGATGGTTTTAAACTTGGTTGATAAGTCTTAAGACTGAGGTATGAATCTGTGTTGAGACTGATCATATATATATATATATATATTTTTTTTTTTTCTTTCTCTTTCCTTCTCAGCTAAGCAGTAAGGTGGCTTTCTCTACGGCTCCCTGAGGTTGGAAGAAGAGATTAGGATTCGTCCTGACTGCTCTTACCTCAGATATTTAGTCAGACAATATGGAGAGAGTCTCCTGTAACTTTTCAGGACCTTGAAAATCCTGGATTTTTTTCAACTGTGCAGTCATTTAGAAAACACAGTTGGTCTTGTATCAGCGGCCTCTTGTATCAAAGTAAACCAGTCTCCCCCTGGGATCAGCTCTTTGAGATGAAGTGGAGACCTATGTTGCATGAAGGGATTTTACCTTGTTTTTTTTTTAATATGTTGCATGAATTGTCAGACCTCATAGTGTATTTGCTTCACTTATTTGTCTTAGAAACAGGAGCTTTGCAGGCTTAGTGTGGCATCTGTTAAAAATGCATATAGGGTTCCATGCAAATCCTTAAAGTGAGGGGCTGAATCCACACATTTCTGGACCAAAGAGAAGCATACAATCTTGAGTGAATTACTGGTTCAGAACATACTATTTTGTTATTGTTTTCTTTTATAACTAAGAAAAGTTTCGTCAAGGTGGACAATGGTCTCTTGCACTTTCTCCTTCATGTTAGAGATGGGAAAGACCAAAAGATTTTG
The DNA here is from genome assembly GCA_006410535.1 of Litocranius walleri. Classification (NCBI taxonomy): domain Eukaryota; kingdom Metazoa; phylum Chordata; class Mammalia; order Artiodactyla; family Bovidae; genus Litocranius; species Litocranius walleri. The sequence goes on along the minus strand of SJYG01000279.1, from coordinate 2,744,760 downwards.
AAGACTTGTATCAACTATGCACATTTATATTAAAAAGAATATAAATCTTACATTAGGAACATCGAGTCAAATTATTAGATTGTTTTACATCTGTATCATAGGAGCTGCTGGACTTTTTTTTCCATACCTGAGGAGCTATAGTCCTATAGTCTTCAAAGCTTTCTGAAATGTTAATAAACCTGAACCTTCCCCCTTTATCCATTGCACCATCTGGGACGTTCTTCTGCCCGTTTTTTGATTGGATTGTTTCTTCTTTTTATATTGAGCTGCATGAGCTGTTTCATAGTTTGGATATTAAACCCTTCCTCTCGGCCCAGCTCCTCTGTCCCGTGGGCTGCCATTTCCTTCTCCAGGGGTCTTCCTGACCCAGGCATGACACCTGGGTCTCCTGCATTGCAGGCAGATTCTTTGCCAACTGAGCCACTGGGAAAGCCTGTCAGTTGCTTAGTTTGCAAATATTTTCTCCCATTCTTAGGACTGTCTTTTCATCTCATTTATAAGGTTTCCTTTGGTGTGCAAAAACTTAAGTTTAATTAGCTCTCATTTGTTTAATTTTGTTTTATTTTCATTATTGTAGAAGTTGGGTCAAAAAAGGACTTGCTGTGACTTATGTCAGAAAGTGCTCTGCCTGTTTCCCTCTTAAGAGTCTCATACTGTCCAGTCTTACATTCAGGTCTTTAATCCATTTTGAGTTTATTTTTGTGTATGGTGTTCAAAGTGTTTGAATTTCTTTCTTTTACATGTACCTGTCCAGTGTTCCCAGCACCACTTATTGAAGTGGCTGTCCTTTCTCCATTGTGTATGCTTGCCTCCTTTGTCATAGATGAGGTGACCATAAGTGCATGGATTTATCTCTGAGCCTTTAAGTCCTGCACCATTGGTCTATATTTCTGTTTTGTGCCAGTACCATGCTGTCTTGATTACTGTAGCTTTGTATTATAGTCTGAAGTCAGGGAACCAGATTCCTCCAACTCCATTTTTCCTTCTCAGGATTGCTTTGGCTATTCAGGGTCTTTTTGTGTGCCTTTTTAAAAAGAGTAGTATATTTTCTACTTCCTCTCCATTTATTTTTTTAGTTGGAATGAGGATGTGATTGCAGCAGTTGGAGTAGATATCTTCAGTTCAGTTCAGTTCAGTCACTCAGTCCTGTCCAACTCTTTGCAACCCCCTGAGTCACAGCACGCCAGGACTCCCTGTCCATCATCAACTCCCAGAGTTTACCCAAACTCATGCCCATCGAGTCAGTGATGCCATCCAGCTATCTCATCCTCTGTCATCCCCTTCTCCTCCTGCTCCCAATTCCTCCCAGCATCAGGGTCTTTTCCAATGAGTCAACTCTTCTCATGAGGTGGCTAAAGTATTGGAGTTTCAGCTTCAGCATCAGTTCTTCCAATAAACACCCAGGACTGATCGCCTTTAGGATAGACTGGTGAAAGTCTGTTGCTGAGCCACGCAAATATGCCAGGATTCTTGGCCTCTGGAGGAGAAGAATTCAATCTGGGGCCAGAGACGAGGCTTGATTGCTCAGAGCTTTTGTGTAATAAAGTTTTATTAAAGTATAAAGGAGATAGAGAAAGCTTCTGACATAGGCATCAGAAGGGGGTAGAAAGAGTACCTGCTTGCTAGTGTTAGCAATGGAGTTATATACTCTCCAGTGAATCCAAAGAATGTCTGCTGCTAAATCACTTCAGTCCTATCCAACTCCATGCGACCCCATAGACAGCCTCCTACCAGGCTCCTCTGTCACTGGGATTCTCCAGGCAAGAACACTGGAGTGGGTTGCCATTTCCTTCTCCAATGCATGAAAGTGAAAAGTGAAAGGGAAGTCGCTCAGTCATATCTGACTCTTAGCGACCCCATGGATGCAGCCCACCAGGCTCCTCCATCCATGGGATTTTCCAGGCAAGACTACTGGAGTGAGATGCCATTGCCTTCTCCAAAAGAATGTCTGGAGGTTGTAAAGATCTCACTGGACCTCCCAAAATTTACATTTTAAGATAACAGGATTAGCCAGAAGGTTTAATCCAGAGACTGTCCTCAGGCAGGTTACATAATCCTAAGGAATGTAGGGGGGAAAAAAAGTTTGTCCTTTCTTCCTCCCTGAGAATTCCAGACCTCTCTCTCCTTGGGGACCCCTAGACTTATTATCAACCTACCTAGGAAATGGCTCTCTCAGTGATTGGATCTCCTTGCAGTCCAAGGGACTCTCAAGAGTCTTCTCCAACACCACAGTTCAAAACCATCAATTCTTCGGCACTCAGCTTTCTTCACAGTCCAACTCTCACACCCATACATGACCACTAGAAAAACCATAGCCTTGACTAGATGGACCTTTCTTGGCAAAATAATGTCTCTGCTTTTGAATATGCTGTCTAGGTTGGTCAAAGATTTCCTTCCAAAAAGTAAGCGTCTTTTAATTTCATGGCTGCAGTCACCTTCTGCAGTGATTTTGGAGTCCCCACTGTTTCCCCATCTATTTCCCATGAAGTGATGGGACCAGATGCCATGATCTTCGTTTTCTGAATGTTGAGCTTTAGGCCAACTTTTTCACTCTCTTCTTTGAATTTCATCAAGAGGCTTTTTAGTTCCTCTTCACTTTCTACCATCTTCAGTTCAGTTTAGTCTCTCAGTCGTGTCTGACTCTGACCTCATGAATCACAGCACGCCAGGCCTCCCTGTCCATCACCAACTCCNTCCTCTTCACTTTCTGCCATAAGGGTGGTGTCATCTGCATATCTGAGGTTATTGATATTTCTCCCGGCAATCTTGATTCCAGCTTGTGTTTCTTCCAGTCCAGCGTTTCTCATGATATACTCTGCATATAAGTTAAATAAGCAGGGTGACAATATACAGCCTTGACGTACTCCTTTTCCTATTTGAAACCCGTCTGTTGTTCCATGTCCAGTTCTAACTGTTGCCTCCTGACCTGCATACAGATTTCTCAAGAGGCAGGTTAGATGTTCTGGTATTCCCATCTCTCTCAGAATTGTCCACAGTTTATTGTGATCCACACAGTCAAAGGCTTTGGCATAGTCAATAAAGCAGAAATAGATGTTTTTCTGGAACTCTCTTGCTTTTTCCATGATCCAGCGGATGTTGGCAATTTGATCTCTGGTTCCTCTGCCTTTTCTAAAACCAGCTTGAACATCAGGGACTTCACGGTTCACGTATTGCTGAAGCCTGGCTTGGAGAATTTTGAGCATGGCTTTACTAGCAAGATTGGCCAGGGGGTAAAAAGTCAGAACTTCCCATTCCTTGGAGCTGCCATATCAAGCCTGGATTCCTTATCATGGTCTGCCACATGAAAGAGAAATAAGGTTCTATCTTGATAATCTATCATTATTTTGCCCTTCTCTAACAGTTAAACTGGTTTCTTTACCCTTGAAAGAAATATTTTCAGGTGTTTCTTCAGTTGAATTTTCTAGAACAAAGCTTCCCAGCAGTGCTCCATAGCTTTGGTTGTCATGTCAGCTTTTTTCTATTGCCAGGTGACTCTTTTACTGTGCCAGTTAACAAGAATTAACTTGTTTTCAGCCCTTGATCCAGATGGATGAGTAGGGAAGAGTTGGCTATAATCCCAGCATCCTGGGAGACTGTTGTGAGACAGGGTGAGTGACTGCCTTGCTCGTGTACAGTGCTGAGACAAGGCCATTGATATTCCTTCACCGATGCCCCACTTTGTTCCCTCAGACTTGCTGATCCCAGGCCCTAGCATCTCTGTGTCCACTTGAATCAGCTGGCTCTTAGGGTTCTCTGGCAGACATGCATCCAAGTTATAGAAGGTGAACAAGTGTTGCCATGGTTCTACTCCATTTTTTGCCCTTACAATTTTGATGAGATCTTCCTGAAGGAGGAGTGTCCTTGATTTCATTAAACCATTATTTGTGGCATTGAAGATTAACTATTTTCAAAGGAAAATCAGATTCATCTTAAACCACGCATACATCAGTCATTGATTTTTGCTTTTCTTTGGCTAATGGGAGAAAGGACAGAGATAGAGTTTGAAGTTCTTTTCCAAGGAAGGAATGTAGGCAGCATTTGTCTGTCTGCAGTGGTTAAATACGTCAGCTTGAGTGCGGCTACCTGTGAGATCTGTGTGTGTCCGCTCAGTCGGGTCTGGCTCTTTGTGCCCCGTGGATGGCAGCCCGCCAGGCTCCTCTGTCCATGGGATTCTGCAGGCAAGAGCACTGGAGTGGGCTGCCGTTTCCTCCTCCAGCAGATCTTCCCGACCCAGGGATCGAACCAGCATCTCCTGGGTCTCCAGTGCCAGCTAATTAACCCTTTTTGGTATTATTAATTACATTTAAAGAGAGATGACATTAAACTTTAGAAGTCTAGATGTCTCTTACAGACAGCCTTGAAAGGACCAGTGAGTGTTAACATGCAAAATAGGACGGTTATAAGTAGAGGAGTGTCCATTTAGAACAGGAACTAGTTTTTTATTCTTGTGAATATTTTTCAGCCTTTGGTTTCTTCCAAATGGTTTTCTGCTCAGAACTCTGTATTAACAGCCCCCTTGCCCCACACCAGTTTGGCGTTTTCTTTGTTAGTAACCACTAAGGAGGAGGGTTTGCATTTTCAAGACTTCAGACAGTATTCTATTTGCTGAGACTGAATCAAACGTTAAGACCTAAAGAAAAAGGAGGACTTAATACAAGCATATGAAGCCATAGATACTTTTAGAAGTGGATCCGAGGCCTATGTTTCCGGCCTTGCGCCATAAAGCCGCTTGCTCATCCATACTGTGAAGGTGCTGTGGTCAGTTGCACGGGCATCGGAAAGGACCAGGTGCATTTCCAGCGTCTCATTTCAAAAGTCCAGATTCAAGATCAGTGCATCAGGGCTGACAAATGTGCAGAAGATATTTATAGAATGAATCTAAATATATGCCCGTATCCCCAACTCTCTATTCATGCCCTTCAGATTACTCAGCCTGTTCCTGACTTCCTTGTATGTTTAGTTGCATCGTATACCTACCTGAAAGGGCCAGGCCATTCTTTAGTTATGCTGGTATTTATGGGTTTTAGGAAACATCAGCCAGCTTAATTGTTATTTAGAATTTCAGTTTCACTTCCTTCTCCTTCCGAAACACCAAGCTTACCAAAGGTATAGCAGATTGTTTGTTGATTTTATTAGTACTATGTTTAAAGCATGTAGTGTTTATTAGCACCGTGAAATCCAGATTCTGGTTTTGTTTTTTAAATTTACTTTTACTTATTTATCCGTTCGGCTGTGCTGGGTCTGAACTGCATCCTGTGGGATCTTTTCTGCAGCACGCCCACTCTTAGCTGTGGCATGTGGAATCTAGTTACAAGGTCAGGGGTCATCTCCACACCCCTTGCTCTGGAAGCGTGAAGTCTTGTTCAGTGGGCCACTGGGGAAGTCCGAGCATACTGTTTCAGCTGGTCAGACTACTCTTAAGAAATCCCCACTGGCTTCCGGAGCACTGTCTCTGGTGATGCTTCCGCTCCCCCTTAGTCTCCATCTCTGCAAGATGCACCTTGTTGACCATGGCTTCCACCTTCAGTCTGTTCTTCTTGAGCATCTCAGTCTAATATTGTTTGTTTGCAAGGAACAGGCACAGGTCCAACTTCAGCAAAAGAAAAATGCAGTGAAAGATGCCGGGCTGCTTTGTGGAACACGAGAGTGAAAGCTACAGCCAGGCCTCATTCATTCATTCACTAATTAGTATGTGTCTCCAAGAGACATTGGAGATAAAATGGTCAACAGACAGTCTCTGTCTATACTAGGCTATAAACTCAGGCTGTATATGAGCAGACAGTTCAACAAGCATGGATCGAGGTTACAGTAGCAAACAAGTAGCTCTGTGCTTTGCGGCATTCTCTTGTCTTGAATGACAACAAAAGCTACCTCATGGCTGTACATAAACTTTCGGCTCTGACATCAACTAATGAAGGCATTAGCTAATTATTTCAAAGCCCTGGAGAGAGGGTTTAATTGGACTGTGCTGCACTTAGTCAGTTGTGTCTGACTCTTTGCGACCCCATGGACTATAGCCTGCCAGGCTCCTCTGTCCATGGGGATTCTGCAGGCAAGATTACTGGAGTGGGTTGCCATGCCCTCCTCCAGGGGATCTTCCCAACCCAAAGATGGAACCCAGGTCTCCCGCATTGTGGGTGGATTCTTTACCAGCTGAGCCACCAGGGAAGCCCCGGAATTCTGGAGTGGATGGCCTATTCCTTCTCCAGGGAACTTCCTGAACCAGGAATCAAACCGGGGTCTCCTGCATTACAGGAGGATTCTTTACCAGCTGAGCCACTGGGGAAGGCCTTCAGCTGGCCTAGCGAGAGTCAAATATCTGTTGTGACTCTGTGCGCTAAGGCCAGGGCATGGGAGGATGGAGCCATAGTGCTAATATAGAAGCTGGACACACTGGCTGAGCAGGCACTGTGAGTAACGAACAATTCTCACAGAGCTCACACCCCAAGCTGTGTGCTTGTTTCAATTCCACTGTGCTATTTCCCTGAATCTCCTATCATATTCACCACTCTTTGCCTCTTGCCTCCTGTCCGTGGGATTTGTCCAAAGATCTCCCTTGATTCTTTTCTTTTTTCCCCAGTACTGTTCCTCTTGAAATGTCATGGCTTTGAATACATAGGTGAACCCAAAGTCTTTATTTCCAGATCTTATCCACTTCCTTGGAGAAGGAAATGGCACCCACTCTAGTACTCTTGCCTGGAAAATCCCAAGGATGGAGGAGCCTGGTAGGCTGAAGTCCACGACTGAGTGACTTTACTTTCCACTTTCATGCACTGGAGAAGGAAATGGCACCCCACTCCAGTGTTCTTGCCTGGAGAATCCCGGGGACAGGGAGCCTGGGGGGCTGCCGTCTATGGGGGTGCTCAGGGTCGGACACGACTGAAGCGACTCAGCAGCAGCAGCAGCAGCCGCTTCCGAAAGCCTCCCAAGTTCATCTGTATTATAGACCTCTCCACTCGGTGTCCCGCGGGACAGAGCATATACATTCAGAATGGCACAGGCTATTTGCCCAGGCGTTTCCATCTAATTGTCTTGATGCCATCTCTCTACTACTAATCATGCTGACTCAGAGCCTTAAGATTATCTCTATGTCCACCCTCAAAATTTCTTTTCTCACGTCTCATTAGTCATTGAGCCCTTTTGATTTAGCTTCCAACTCATTTCTCACATTCACTTATTTTTTCCTCATTACTGTTTCCCAGGCTGCAGTTCAGATCTTTATGACTTCTTATGTAAATCGTTGAAATAATTGCCTGTTTACCAGTAGCCACTCCTCACTCCAGACCATACAAGGTTCGACTTTCAGTTTAGTCATCCTAAAGCATTGCTGTAATCTTGCCACTCTTCTGCTGAATAATTCTCTTGTTTATCAGATAAGACTCAGAAGTCTCTGTAACAGGATTGGTACCCACTAACTGAGAGAATCTAAACTGACAGTGACAGAAGTTTCTCTGTCTGCGTGTTGTCAGTCTAGAAGTGGTATGCTGATCTAGAATTTAGATTCCTTTTAACCAGCTGGTCTGATGCATATGACTTACTCTTGGGGGCCTTTCATGTTCTATCATGGCTGCTGAGACTCCGCTGATCAGAATTGTGCTGCATGCGGCCAGAACAGAGGAACGGGAGAGAAAGTGTTTGTATACGTTTTCAAGAGGCTTCCCAGAACTGATTTTTACTGGCTGAAACCTAGACATCTGCGTATGTCAAATTGCATGGAAGAGAACAGACACTGATGTAGGTAGGTTTAAGTCTACCACAGACTCCCATTTAATGTCATTTATATTGTCTCAACCTGACATTTCCATTCTCATTACCTATCTTGATTTTAAGCATTCTGTCTCTCTATGCTAGGTTCAAATCATTCTTTTTTGTTTCTAATTGTGTTAGGGTAAATTTGACGTAACTATAAAAAGAAGTCTCTGATTTCAGAGGCTCAAGNTTAAGCATTCTGTCTCTCTATGCTAGGTTCAAATCATTCTTTTTTGTTTCTAATTGTGTTAGGGTAAATTTGACATAACTATAAAAAGAAGTCTCTGATTTCAGAGGCTCAAGTCTGATAGAAGTGTTTTTATCTGGCATGTGAACCAGTGGGTCTAGGCTGACTGGATAACTCTGCTTTTAGGGTCAATGAGAAACTCAGGACCCTCATTATCTCATGATTGTATTCATCTTCCTAATCAAAGCCAGTCAGCACCATTTTTGTCTCCTAGTCCCCTGGAAGGGGGAAAATGGTTTATTCCAGGGAAAGTGGCCTGTCTTTAAGTTAGAGGTGACCTGAAATTTGCATATGTTGTGTCTGCGCACCACCGACTGGTTTGGTCCTGTGGCCATACCCAGCTGCCAGAAAGACTGGGAATCTGGGTGCCAGCTGGATGGCATCTGACCAGGAGGAAGTGTAGACAAGATTTTGAAAAGACAACTTCCATTCTGTCACGGTCTGGTACCTGTTCACACATCAAGGTAGCTCAAGCGCCATTTCTGCAAAGAAGCTCATTCTGAACATTTAACCAGAAACTGTGATTCTTATAACTAATAGTCATCCAGAACTGAATCTGTGCCAGAAACTGGACAATGTGCTCCACTTTAACGCTTTTCAAATTTCTACCAGTCTTGTCCTCATTTCCACAGATGGGAAACTATAGCTCACACAGATTAAATGATTAAGCAAAGATTATGTCCGCAAGGGGTACTGGAATCATGATCTGTGCTTCTGAGCTCCACTTGGGACTGCGTCTCCTGAGTGGAGTCCCAGGCGTCTCCTCTATCTTGCATCGTCTGTGATTTGTCTCGGCTCCTTCCTGGACTGTGAGCTCTGGAGGGCAGGCCTGATTGTTCTCTTAGCCCTCATTGTGTCTAGCAAAATATCTTGTATGTGAGAGGCTTTCATTAAATGTTTACTGAACAAATGAACGGTCAGCTTAAAGAAAGTTCTAAATTCACAGACAATGTAAATGAAGAATCGCTTGGATTGGATACCCATGCAGTCTGAAGCCTTCAGCACGCTTCTTCTGTGTGAAAATTGGCCCGATGGCCTTACTCATGACCTGTTCCACAGGACTGCGCTCACACACTTACGCTCAGTTGCACCTGTCTTTGTGAAACTCTTTGATGTTTTGAAGAAATTGGAATGTAAGAAACTAAGATGTAGTTTCCTTTAAAATGCCCCTATTTACTTTATCAAGTTTTCTTTTGCTTCTTATCGTGGGTTGTGCTTATCATTAAATAAGCATTCATTTGTATAACAACCTCTGTGTGTAATGGTAAAAGAAATTGTATTTATTTCCCATTAAATATTTATTGACATGAGCTGTTGGAGACCAATTAAAGTACTCAGTATCTGTATAGAAAGCTGGGAAGCATTAGCTTTCCATATTTTTAATGATTCATTACAGGCCACAGCCATATTGAAAAATAATTGATAAAACTAAAATTATTTAAAAGTATAATCTAAGCATAGACATTGAATTGGATATTTTCTTCCTGAGGCTTTACTCTGCTTTACAAATAAAATTACAAAAATGCATTTTCCTTAGAGCCTATAGAAAAGGTGAGATAAATATATAATTTCAAAAAATATATTTTTAACTTGTATTTGAAACCCTTGGATACTGTCTCTGTGTGCGTCTGTGGTTCTGTGGTTGTCGGTAGGGAAATCTGCTTAAATGAGATGGTTTAATTTGAGTTTCCCTATTTGACAATGTTAACTGTGGTTTCACGTAGTTATGGATTTCTTCTCTTGTCAGTTATCTGTTTAAAACTTCTTTTTCTATTGCTTGAGAGTTCCTTTTGTATTCTGGTTATATTATGGATATGAGCCCTTTGTCAATTACATGTCTTGAAAATATGTTCTACCATTTGAAGTTTTGCCTTTTAATTCTCTTATGATGTCTATATAGATATGCTTACAAGTAGAGGTGGTAATCAAATATTTAACTACTGAAAATAGTGTGGAGACTGATAACTCAGAATAGTGTGCAGCTACCAAATACCAGCCTTATGTACAAGAATTTTAAGAAATTCCAGTATCAGTTAGCACGGAAGGAATGGGAATTTGTCAAAGAAATTGTTAATTGTTGTGTACATCCATACTACTGCATATTAGGGTCAGATGAACTTGAGTAATGTCTGAAATATTTAATGAAGAAAACATGCTGTAGTGTTAATTACATGGTTCTATTTGTTAAAAAAAGTTCACATCACTTGATTTGTTTGTAAGCATTGATCTTGGCTGTTTCTGATGGGTAGAGTTGGAGACAGTAGTGTTGGGAGGCCCCCCCGAATGTAAACAACACTGTTGCGTTAACACTTTAAAAAAATCTAATTTCTAATGAAATTTAGAAAAATTTCAATGGATAAAGGGACTATCTTATTTTTATTCCCATACCTCTCTGTACGAAGGGCAAGATTAAAGCTATTTTGGACTCTTCATGCAGAGTAGGTCCATGCTGAGTCATCCCAGATGACTGTTGAGAGTTTTCAGCCAACTTTTACCATATCTATCAAAGCACGTATTTCCAAGAGCAAGAGAACAGAAAGTCAAGAATGAAGTTATTCATTCCAAATGCCCAATTCTAGTAGACTTTGTGAGTTCTAACGCCTCAACTCTTCCACTGTTTACTATGTGCTTGAGGGCAAGGTTGTTTGTTGGTTTCATCGTGTACCCTGGTTCCAAGGTTAGTGCTTGAAACATAGAGATAGTAAATGCTTACTGACTGACTGAATAAATGCATATTTTAGGGTGGTAGTTAAAGAGTTTGTCATTTCTTTCACTGCTCCTCACTGGGTTATCTATTTGGTTCTAGTTTACAGAGCGCCACGCTTTTATCTCTGCTTATCCTGTGATTATGCAACACTGTGATTACTTTCACATACATCTGTCTTCCCAATAGGACTGTGAGTCACTCAGAGGCAAAAATCTGATTTTTATTCATGTTTTTTTTTTTCTATATCCCACAGAGCAATTAATTCAGAAAATTACAAATACAGTAAGTTGTTGAAAAATGTGTTTTATTCTCTCAGATCAGTGCTTTTAACAGTATGACTCTAACAATTATTTTATCACACAAGCAACTCATTGATTCTGCTATCAATTTTCTATTCCTCTGATATCACTTTGATCCCATGCTGTCTTAAACTCTGTGATACATCATTATAGTCACTTTATCCATTCTCTTGCATACAGCCTCAGCTTTCCTCACTTCTCTTTAAAATACTTGTCTACTCTCTCTACACTTTGCCCTTGGGACGCTTCCCATTCGAAAGACTTTAAATACCTTATGTGTGCTAATGACTCCAAATTCACACATGTAGCCTGAACCTTTCCCCCAAGTTCAGACTCCTGTGTCTAACTGCTTGCCCTGCGCCTTCATTTGGACAGGTGGCCAACTCGAAACCCGCCCAGCGCTGCGCTCACCCTCTGCCCTCACCCCAGATCTGGCCCCGCACCCTTTCCCGCCCTGGCAAGCAGCAGTTCCGTCCTTCCAGGCATTCGGCTCCGCGACTTCTTATTTTCCCCTTGTGCCTGTCTCTAATTCACCGGGCAGTCTGGCTGGGGTCAGCCTCAAAGTACGCCCAGTGTCTGGCCTCTCCCTTGATTATTTTCTCTGATTCTGGCCCAGGCCAAACCGGCTCTCGCCTCGGTCCACGCGTCCCCGGCTGCCGGCGCGCCCTGGACCCCCAGCCCCGCGTCGGCGGGCCCGGCTGGGGCTGCCCTCGGCCTCCCCGCGGCCTCCCCGCGGCCTCCCCGCGGCCTCCCCTCGGCCTCCCCGCGGCCTCCCCGCGGCCTCCCCGCGGCCTCCCCTCGCTCGGGCTCGTCGCCGCCTCCCTGGCCTCGCGCGCGCGTCTTCCCTCTCCTGCCGACTCTTCTTAGGCCATGCTCGCTGATTCCGCTTTCTGGGAGGGAATAATGTTTCAGCTTAACTTGAACCAACACTGAAATATGTGAGGAGATAAGTCAGTTTTCAGCAGAATGAAGCGATGCTGGATTTTACCTATAAAGAAGACAGATACCAATATGTCTTCTGGTAACTATGACACCGGGTTTTCTTTTTCAAGGGGCTAAAATTTCTTTGATGTCATGAGAATTATGTTTCTCAACCAAGAGTATGATAAGATTAATCTAGGAGGCCTGGATATATATATATATAAATAATATGTTACATATATCTATAGATATATTACTTTACTGATTTTTGTGTGTGTGAGACTTTCTCGTTAAGGTAATTTTTAAGGAAATAGATAAGACTTAGCCACTGGAAGTTTGATTAATTGAAATTTGGAAGTCATAACTATAATTACTGTTTTTTTCTTTTTTTGGTTTAGGCCACCATTTTCAATCACAAAAGAATTCATCTTGAGATTCAATCAAACAAAAAATCCAAAAGAAAAGGAAGAACTATTGGACATAGCTAGAAAAAACATTATCAAATGTAAGGTAACGGCTGTTTGATTACTTACTATGTGAACTTTCTCTTCCAGTTGGTGGATGATTACATATTCTAAAATATTGAAAGAAAAAAAAAGAATACATATTTCTTGAGTTATAAGTTCAGTTCAGTTCGGTTCAGTCTCTCAGTTGTGTCCGACTCTTTGTGACCCCATGAATTGCAGCACGCCAGGCCTTCCTGTCCATTACCAACTCCCGGAGTTCACTCAGACCCACGTCCATTGAGTCAGTGATGCCATCCAGCCATCTCATCCTCTGTCATCCCCTTAGACATAGTTAAAATACTAAATGCAAATTAAAGATTATGACCAAATTATTCAATGTCAAATGGCTTTTGGATGAAAATTATTCATAAATTACTGAGGAATACAGCTGTTGACACTAGTCCAGAGTCCACATCAAAATATCAAAGGCCTGTAAATAAATATTTATTTATGAAAATTCTACATTTGACTGAAAAAATGTTAACAAACATATCTTGTTGTTGTTGTTTTTTAACAAAAAGGACAGAAAGGCTCCTAAACATTCCCTATACATGCACAGAGCATGCTGTTCTTTCTCTGTAACAAACTACTCACCTAACCTGCTAAATACATTCTTTAAGAAAATATCATTAATTCACAGATTTTCACAGAATATAAAAACAGAAGAGAAGGTAAAATAAATCTTTGTTTTACCTTTTCTTAATTAGATACCATTTAAGTTTTGACAGAGAAATAATATGCACATGATTTTGCTATAATAGTAAATGACTGGTGAAATAAAAACGGCACAAAACAAATGAATAAATTAAGCCATCTTTTTTTGTGGCAGCTATTTCCCAGTGTTTTATTCATAGTTTACCATATATTAAAAAAAATTTTTTTTAATCCATGGAAAATGTTGATTAGAAAAAAGAATTCAACATCCATTTCTGATTAAAACTTTCAACAAAGTGGGTGTGGAGGGAGCATATCTTAACATATTAAAAAGGCATTTATGATAACCCACTGGTGGCTCAGACAGTAAAGAGTCCGCCTGCTCTGTGGGATACCTGGTTGGATCCCTGGGTTGGGAAGATCCCCTGGAGACAGGAACAGCTACTCACTTCAGCATTCTCACCTGGAGAATCTGCGTGAACAGAGGAGCCTGGCAGGCTACAGTCCATGTGGTTGCAAAGAGTCAGACACGACTGAGCGACTTTTGCTTTTCACTTTCACAGTCAGTGTAATACTCAGTGGTGAAAAACTGAAAACCTTATTGCTAAATTCTGGAACACAACAAGGTTGTCCACCCTTACCACTTCTATTCAGCATAGTGTTGGAAGTTCTAGACACTGCAATCAGACAAGAAACGGAAGTAAAAGGTATCCAAACTGGAAAAGAAGGGATAATAGTGTCATTGTGTGCAGATTACCTGATACTCTACACAGAAAACCTTAAAGCCACCACACAAAAGCTACTAGAATGGATGAATGAATTCAGCAAGGTGGTAGGATACAAGATTAATATATAGAAATCTGTTACCTTTCTTTACACTAACAAGGAGATATCAGAAAGAGAAAGCAAAAGAAAAGAAGCAAAGCCATTTACAACTGTGTATAAAAAAATTACCCTAGGAATAGACATGACCTAGGTGATTGAAGACTTGCATGCTGAAAACTATAAAACATTGGTAAAGGAAACTGAAGATGATTCAAAGAAATGGAAAAGTATCCAATGCTTTGTTTTAGAAGAATTAGTAAATAGCCATACTACCCAAGCAATATACAGATACAATGCAATCCTTATCAAATTACGAGATTTTTCACAGAGTTAGAACTAAACCCTGAAATTGATATGGAGCCACAAAAGACCCAGAATTGCCAAAGTAATCCTGAGGGAAAAAGAACAAAGCTAGAGATATAACCCTTGCAGACTTTAGACAATACTACAAAGCTATAGTAATCAAAACAGTATGTTATTTGCAAAACAGACATATGGATCAGTGGAATAGAAGAGAGAACCCAGAAGTAAACCCACACACCTACAATTAATCTTCAACAAAGGAAGCAGTAATTATACAATGGGCAGTCTCTTCAGCGAGTGTGTTGGAAACACTGGGCAGCCCCATGTAAATTAACAACATTAGAACATACCCTCACACCATAAACAGAAGGAGACTCAAAACGACTTAAAGACTTAAATATAAGACATGAAAGACTTAACTGTAAGACATGACACCACAAAACCCCTGGGAGAGAACACGGACAAAACATTCTCTGAAATAAATTGTACCAGTGTTTTCTTAGGTTAGTCTCCCAAGGCAATAGAAAGAAAAACAAAACCAAACAAATGGGACCTAATCAAACCTAAAAACTTTTGTACAGCAAAGGAAGCCATTCATAAAATGAAAAAAAATAACTTACAGACTGGGAGAAAATATTTGCAAGTGATGTAACTGACAAGAGATTAATTTCCAAAATATGCAAATAGCTCATGAAGCTCAATATTAAAAAAAACAAAAACAAAACAAAACCCAAACAACCCAATCAAAAAATGGGCAGGGATCTAACTAGACTTTTCTTTAAAGAATACAAATGACCAACAGGCACAGGGAAAGATGTTCAGTGTCACTAACTGGTAGAGAAATGCAAATCCACACCGTAATGAGGCATCATGTCCTGCTAGTGGGAATGACCTTCATCAGAAAGTCTACAGATGCAGGAGAGAGAGTGGAAGGAAGTGAGCCCTCCTACACTGTTGGTAGGAGTGTAAATTGGTGCAGCCACTGTGAAGACTGGTATGGAGTTTCCTTAAAAACTTAAAATAGAGTTACCATATAATCCAGCAATTCCACTCCTGGGCGTGTATCTGGAAAAGATGGAAAGTCTAATTCAAAAAGATATATGACCCCAGTGTTCATATCAGCTCTGTTTACAATAGCCAAAACATGGAAGCAAGCTAAGTGTCCACTGACAGATGAATGGATAAAGAAGATGTGATATATTTGTGTGCGTATCTATGTGTGTGTGTGTGTGTGTGTGTGTGTGTGTGTGTGTGTTGCTAAGTCGCTTCAGTCATGTCCAACTCTTTGCAGCACTGGGGACTGTAGCCTGCCAGGCTCCTCTGTCCAAGGTATTCTCCAGGAAAGAATACTGGAATGGGTTGCCATGCCCTCCTCCAGGGGATCTTCCAGACCCAGGGATTGAACCTGCATCTCTTACATCTCCTGCATTGGCAGGCGGATTCTTTACCACTAGCGCCATCTGGGAAGCCCCAGAATGTGGCACATCCTTACAATGGAATATTACCAGTGGTTTAAAAAAGAGCTCTCAAGCTATCATCCTCCATGAAGAGTCATGGAGGAAACTTAAACACATTTTGCTAAGTGATAGAAGCCAGTCTGAAAGGTTCAACGCTGCCTAATTCCACCAAACAGCACTTTAGAAAAGGCTCATGGTTTTTATGTAGACAGTAAAAAGATCAGAGGATGCCAATACTTGCATCAGAAATGAGCCGTAATGTAAAGGATGAACTTCAATTAATGATAACGTATCAATATTGGCCCATCAAGTATAACAAATGCACCTTACTAAAACAAGCTGTTAGTAACATGGGAAACTGTGGTTGTGCTGGAATGAGGGGATACATGAGAACTCTGTACTTTCTGCTCAGGTATCTCTGTAAGCATTAAAACTACCCCATTAATTCCAAAAATTAAACTCATGAACAAAAGGTATTCAACACATTTAGGGGCATTTTGAATTTGTTTCTTATTTTGATTAAAACTGCTGTGCCTACTTTCCCCTGCCCACTCCTTTTTTGTTCTGCTTTTCTGTTAATGTTTACAAAAATGTTAACCTATATAAAGAGGAGTAATCCAAGGTGCCTTCCAGAGTAGTTCCTTTTTGCATATGAAGGTAAAGTATTCTTCATAGAAAGTGAGAAAATATTTCCTTCAGTTATTAATCCAATTAAAAATAATGAGTGCTAAACTAAAATTACCAACCAAAATACCAAAGATGAGCAAGACAAAGGTCCCCACCTTTTTCCATGAGAGGAAATCCTCTCTGCTCATTTTAAGAGAAAAAGAGTCCTGGGAACACAGAAATCAGACACACTGATGTACTGGAACCAACTACACCAAATGAGTTCCTAATGTCAGGAACATAGATTGCAAGGAAAACAGTGATGATATTGAGAGCTAGGGTGATTGAAGAATTGTGAATCCTTGCGAGTGGAAGACTGGGGAAAAACATCATGAAAGCTTTCCTTGCAGGGAAGTGGATTAGAGGGACCCTCAAAAGCACAGAAAATAGTATGCATGACTTGATGGTCAGAAGGCCATCATGGGGCAAGTACTTACTGTAACCTGGTAGGAATTCTGACGCTACACCGTCATTAAAAAGTGAGGTGCCCAAAGAGCACAGGTATAAAGCGAGTGAGAAAACTTGAAGCAGTTGCTGTACCGGTTACGTCCTGTATCCGTTTCTTAGAAGGGCTTTGAAGCTCACAGTATATGGGCAGACTGAGGTGTGCAGAGAAATGAAAAGTCACGGTTGGTGTGGCATAAGCATTCTCTTTGGAGAGATGAAAGGCTTTGGTTTACAATCATCTGTAGCACTGTTCTACATAATTTAGTGCTAAAGGGCAAGGGGTGGAGCATTTTAAATTATAACCACAGGAGCAAAGGACACCGTGAAGAAAAGCAATCAACTACTTGTGTAGCCAAGAAGGCCTATTTGAGGAAGAAAGTGCAAGAGGGAACACCATGCCGACATGAGTGATCAAGTGTGTCTCCAGCAAGACCCACCAGAGTCTCCAGATAAAAAGCCTGAAATAGCAGCAGGAAGCTGTTTTAATGATTAAAAGAGAAGATGGCATAGCTCCAAAATGCTCTCAACTACTATGGTGCTTGCCAGCACCACTTTTCCAGGTAATCCAAATGCCAAGAGTCCAGGATCTTCCTAAGATGTCACCGGGGTCTGAATACACGAGCCCAGGAGGAAATGAGCTGAGTGAGAAGCCGAGAGAGCGATGTCAGCAGCTGGGACTGAATGCAAGGGCACCGGCGGGGCCGCAGCGAGAGCCGGGGCGCAGCGAGAGCCGGGGCCGCCGAGGGCGCAGCCCCGTGCTGGCGCGGCCGGCTGAAGGCGCCTCTGCGCTCTGCTCCAGCGCTTTGACTAGGAGTGTTGCTCAGCCATAAAGGGGAATGATGTGATGCTGTTTTCAGGTTTTCAGCAATATGGGTGGACCTAGAGATTATCACCTAGGTCGTGCAGAGAAAGACAAATATCTTACAATAAGGTCTATGTGCAGAATCTAACAAAAGAAAACCCACAAATTAACTCAGTTACAAAACAGAGTCAGACGTGCAGACATAGAAAGCAGATTTAATACTATCAAAGGGGAAAGTGGTGTGGAGACATAAAGAGGATGGGATTCGCAGATACACATTAGCAGACACAAAACAGATGAGCAACAAGGACTTGCTGAAGAGCACGGGAAACTGTACTCAGTGTCCCATTATAACCTATAATAGAAAAGAGTCTCACAAAACGGATGCATGTATGTGTGACCGCATCACTTGGCTGCATACCTGAAAGTAAAAGAATATTGTGAGTAACTGTACTTCAATGAAAATAAATGATAAAGTATGAACAAATTAGTAAAATGTAGACAATGAAAATAAGCCTGTATTAAAATTTAAAAGCTGTATATTTTTGCTTGCTTCTTTTATCTTCCCAATAACAGAGAAAACTGGGTCTCAGGACCTTAGGGGTGGGGAGGCACGTGCACCTTCCCGCGGCGTGGACCGAAGTGGTGTTCCTGGCTCAGTGCAGAGGAGAAGTCCAGGACGGTACGTACACCGGCCGAGCTCTGCTCAGTCACTCGAAGTGATCTGGATCGCCAGCGAAGCATAATTTGGTAGCTGTAATATTTAGAGCCTGTGCAGGCGCCAAGGAAGATTTTCCTTTCTTGTACTGAAATAACTGACAATTCTCATTATGAAAATTCCTTTTGTAACTTTGAATTTATGAATTTGGCTGCTCAACTTTCTAATTATGAAATTGTTTTAAAAACTTTTTCTCAGCGGAGTCATTATTGCTTTTTTCTAAAATTAGTAACTAATTAAAAAGTAATATAAAATGTCATTTAATGATTTTCAATTACAATAGGCATTTTACTTTAGAGAAACTTGTTTCGGCATTTTATAACTCTTACTCATAAAACATTAACCAAATGGCCGTTTATTTCTTCACTTGTTTTAAACAGCCATTTTACTTATTACCTTTTCATTTATCACTTCTTGTTTCTGTGTTGCCTTTTAAACCCCCCTCCAAACAATCTAAAAAAGAAATTAAGAAACATTACTTTTTAGGAAATAAAGTTCCTTCTATCATTAACTTAAATTTTATGTGTATGCCTTTTAAAATGAGTTTAGAATGGTATCCAGATGAGGTCAGAGAGTATTTCCTCACATAAATTGGGGTTTGTAGTGCTATCTGGGTGGAGAAGGCAATGGGAACCCACTCCAGTGCTCTTGCCTGGCAAATCCCATGGATGGAGGAGCCTGGTGGGCTGCAGTCCATGGGGTCAGTAGGAGTCAGAACACGACTGAGCAACTTTACTTTTCACTTTCATGCGTTGGAGAAGGAAATGGCAGCCCACTCCAGTGTTCTTGCTTGGAGAGTCCCAGGGACAGGGGAGCCTGGTGGGCTGCCGTCTCTGGGGTTGCACAGAGTCGGACACGACTGAAGCGACTTAGCAGCAGCAGCAGCAGCAGCAGTACTATCTAGGAGCTTTCAAGCAGCAGGGAGAGTAAGAATGATTCTGTCTCTAGCTGCCTTTACGGCCTGCCATCACAGTGCTGTCCACAGCCTGGCCCTGTGAAATGCTTTAAATGATACTGGGGTAAGCAGTCTTGACTCACTGGCAACCACTTGCTCTTCCTTGTCACTTAACCTCAGTTTTGTTCATAACAGCTGCTCAAAATCTTTGTACACGTACGTTCTTGGAGAGATTGTGAGTTTGGTTCAAGATCCCTATAATAAAGAAAATATTTCAGTGAAGTGAATCACATGAAGTTCTTTGCTTCATGGCGCTTTTAAGAGCTATATTTATACTATATTACGGTCTATCGACTGTGTGATAGCTTGTCTGAAAAATGCACATACCTTAATTAAAAAAGAACGCTTCTGAAAAAGTGGCACTTGTTAGACTTGCTAGACGTTGGATTACTAAAAACCTTCAATTAAAAAAAAAAGCAATATCTGCAAAGCACAATAAATAAAGTGCAGTGTGCCTGTAATGACGTGAGGTGCAATTTTCTGTAGGGCCTTAACTGCACATTCTTCTCTGTTCAGCTCCACTGGCCTTATTCCCTCTGCTTTTCTGTTTATAGCGCTTCTGTTGACACTCCTTTGTCATCCGGTTCTGTCCGATTTCCCCACCACTGCGTAATGATGCTGGCGGTAAAGAACCCGCCTGCCGATGCAGGCGACTAGGAGCCGCAAGTCTGATCCCTGGGTCGAGAGGAAGCCTAGAGGAGGACACCCCCGCTCCAGTGCTCTGGCCTGGGAAGCCCCGTGGGCAGAGGAGCCTGGCGGGCTGTGGTCCACCGGACTGCAAGCAGCCGGATGGGACTCAGCGGCTGAGCGCAGCCCGGGCATATATGCGCCCTGACCTGCTTTTGTGGGCTGGACGAGCTGGACCGCCCTCCTAGAGGGCTTCTCTTTCCTGCTTTTCTCCCGCCCTTCCCCTGCTCTGTAGTCTCAAGGGGGCGACTCGATTGCCCTTTCTGATCTAGCCTTGGAAGTCACACAGCGTCAGTGAGTGCCCCTTCCTACTGGCTGAAGCAGTCATAAGGCCTGCTCCGCTTCCAGGGGAAGGGGGCATAGACCTCGCCTCTTGATGGGAGGGATGTCCAAGACTGCGAGTATTTTAAAGCCACGATGTGGTTTTGGTGACTGATTATAAGACTTAATTGTAGCATGTAGAAAAGCAGCATGATTTATAAATCATGTTTCCACTTGTCAATATTTCAGAAGCTTTAAATATGCTCTATGCTTCCCTGGACCACGCTGTCTTTGATTGCGATCATCTGCCGGCCTTATTTTTTGTTGCGGAATCAGTTCTATACAGACTCTGCTGTGATGCATTCCAAAAGACATACTTATACTCGGTTGAAATCAAGCTGGCAAAGGTATGCTTTAAGGTGATTCCAGTGTGTGTGTGTGTGTGTGTGCGTGCGTGTGTGTGTTTTATTGGAGGCTAATTACTTTACAATACTGTATCGGTTTTGCCAATGTGTTTTAATCGTTACATGCACTACATCTGGCCACATGATACCTGTTTCAGGATCCAAACAGGCCATTTGGTTTTATTACAGAATATTCTCTTGTTTGGTAGTTTATTTTACTCTCTAAATGTGGACACTACATTACTACCTGATATGCAAATGGAGATAGCTGGAGAAAATGCAGTTTTGCCAACTATGTAAGAAAATAACATTTAATTAAGAATCAAGTTTGTACTTATTTCTGAGTGTATATAGCCTTCTCCTATCTGTTTTAAGGAGTGCTGAATGCCAGTTCTCCATTTAAAAATGCTGACTGATATACTCTTTAAATGTTGCCCAGTTTGAGAAGATAGGTTGTCATCTCAGTATTCTGTGTCATTTTAGAGCTGTAAGATGGGAAACAATATTCATGTAGCTCATGCTTCATAAGGTCCTAGAAGACGGTGTTCCACTTCTGTGATGATCAGGTTGCCTGCTGCAAAATTTATTACTAGTCAAAGAAATTTAGCTTAACTAGTGGTTTTATTGCAAAGAAAAACCAGGAGAATAATTTCTTTATGAATAAAGAAAATATGTCTGTATGTATACATTTTAGCTGACATGTATGTATATACATATCATTTGAAATTAAGTATGGTATTATTTACAAAAATATATTTTCCCTTCTTTACTTTGGATTATGAAATTTTGATTATGTTAGAAAGTGGGCATAAAGATATTCATGAGTCATCCTGGGCATTTTGGAAGACACTGTACTTCACACCTTATAAATTAAGTCTAGATCATCTCTGATACGTTTTGGGGTAAAAGATTTATGGACACCAGGCAAGAAACAGAACATAATAGAAATTGAACATGCAAAGAACTGAGGCTTTGCATAGAACAGCTGGGGGCAAAGAGACAAGTAAAATTACAATGTCCTTTTCTTCTTTCTTTATTTTCCAAACTATTCATTATAACAATACCTAAGAGCTTCTATTTATATAATTATTTGGGGATTTAAAAATATAATATATGCATTACTTATATAAAAAGGGTTAACATTAGGGCTAACCCATTAGGGCATTCTGTCCATTTATGATGGAAAAAGAGTGGAGTGGAGAAACATAGACCAAGTGTGTGTCACTTTCTTCTCCTTTCCTTCTCATTCTCTTGGTGACCTTTTCCCATTTCTTGCCTTTGATATTTCTGCCAGCAATAAAAATGGCTATAAAATAAAGCTTTAGGCATTGTGTATGTTGCTTATAATTCACATATACCATGAGAATGAAAGTGAAAGTGAAGTCGCTCAGTCGTGTCCGACTCTTTGCGACCCCATGGACTGTAGCCTACCAGGCTTCTCTGTCCATGGGATTCTCTAGGCAAGAATACTGGAGTGGGTTACCATTTCCTTCTCCAGGGGATCTTCCCGACCCAGGGATCGAACCCAGGATTCCTATATCCTCTCATCTGAGTGGTTAGACTATTTGCATTGCTTTAGATGTATTAGAAATAATGACTTGTTTAATCTTCACAATAATCCTAAAATGTAGGTGCTATTATTATCCACCATTCCACAGACTAGGCAAAGAGACTCTAAGTTGATTATCCAAGATCTCAGCAGAGAAGATTTTGAAACCCAGGATCCCATAGACTCTCAGCCATGAGTCTCTTCGTTTACCTGGGCTCCCAGATTTACGAGGGCTTCCCTGGTGCCTCAGGTTTACTCGGTTTCCCTGCTGGCTCAGCTGGTAAAGAATCTGCTTACAATGTGGGAGACCTGGGTTCTATCCCCGGCTTAGGAAGATCCCCTGGAGAAGGGAATGGCAACCTGCTCCAGTGTTCTGGCCTGGAGAATTCCATGGACAGAGGAGCCTGGCAGGTTGCAGTCCATGGAGTCACAAGAGTCAGACACGACTGAGCAATTAAACCTACCTGCCTATCAGATTTACTGATTTGAATGCTTGCTTTTCATTGTTGTAGATAATATAGATTAGCTAGGAGAAAGCAGCCTGCTTTATACGTGCCTTTGATTTCAGACAAGAAGCCATTTCAGTCATCCACCTTTTCTTTGTAGGAGGTTTATTATATATCTACTAGTCAGTTGGATGCTTCCTTTTTAATTTTTTTCTTGTGACAGAACAGTATATTTAAGGGTATTGCCATGGAGTCATTGCTCACCTTCATACACAGCATTTTGTTTCTCTTTTGACAAAAAAATATATAGCTCATTCTTGGGAAAAGACAGAAATACTTGATTCCTAATATTACTTATTTTCACATTTTGTGCATATTCTTCCCTCATCTGAGTACAGCGTCTTAACTACTGGCGTCTACTTATTAAAGTACCATTAGTTTAATATATATACAAGCTATATACATATATATAAACCATATATAAACTATAGTTTAATGTATTTCTTTCACATAAATGCTATTTATCGATCTGTTTTTGGGTATGTTGGTTCTGGGCTTCTTTGTGGCTCAGACGCCAAAGAGTCTGCCTGACAATTCAGGAGACACAGGTTCGGTCCCTGGGTTGGGAAGATCCTCTGGAGCAGGAAATGGAACCAGCTCCAGTATTCTTGCCTGGAGAATCCATGGACAGAGGAGCCCGGCGGGGGCTACAGTCCGTGGGGCTGCAGGCGCCGACACAGCTGAGCCACCGACACCTCCGCTTTGGCGCCGGGTCTCCGCGGCGGCGCGGGCCTCTCTAGCTGTGCGGAGGGGAGGCCGCTCTCTAGCTGTGGCGCGCAGCTGCTCGTTCTGGAGGCTTCTCTTGTTGCAGAGCGTGGGCTCTCCAGTGCGCTGGCCTCAGTACTTGTGGCCCGTGGGCTCAGTAGTTGCAGTGCTTGGGCTTAGTTGCCCCCGCAGCACCCAGAATCTTCCCAGACCAGGGACTGAATCCGTGTCCTCTGCGTTGGCAAGTGGATTCTTAACCACAGGGCCACCAGGAACGTCCAGTTGAGATATCTTCGATAGGAATATGAACAGTGTTCTTCAAGCTTCTATCAAGAACATGAAACACGTAACCAACTATTAAAATGTAATACATAATAAATATTATTCACCATTTCTATTTCACAATTAGATAACAGTCAGAGGAATGAAGATAAGCGATGAAAAGAGAAGGAAAGGGGATTAAAGAGCAAAGGAAAAAAAGATGGACAGGCAGAGAGAGAAACTGACAGCTGGAACTTTAGGAGGCAAAGCTTCAGTTGTCAAGCTCCAGAGAGAGTATGTATACCGATGAAACGTGGGGACGGATGCACAGGGAGCTCAGAATTCTTCAGAGATAAAGAAACGGCAGGTTTTTCAA
Source organism: Litocranius walleri (assembly GCA_006410535.1). Classification (NCBI taxonomy): domain Eukaryota; kingdom Metazoa; phylum Chordata; class Mammalia; order Artiodactyla; family Bovidae; genus Litocranius; species Litocranius walleri. The sequence goes on along the minus strand of SJYG01000279.1, from coordinate 2,720,755 downwards.
TAAAAGCCTAGCTTTTCAGAATATTGCAGATGAAAGCTTTTAAAAACCATTTTCTGAGTATAGTCATATAAAGTTTTGCTTTGGGATCAGGGGAAACTCATGATCAAACTGCTATATAATCTAGCAGATATGGAAGCTGATACGGTTGTCGATCAGGTATTTTTCTCTTTTGACCCATGTTAAATTTTAAAGTCTTGTTTTCAGTATCCTTCTCTGGTCCCTTCAAAGTCTTAGATGATTCTTCTTCTGGTGCATTTATTATTTCTGACTTTAATATTCTCACTTAGACTATTGCAGTGTTCTTTTGAATAGTCTGTTGATTTCCACTTCCTTCATATCTGACATCAGTCTTTTGGAGAAGCATAGTACTATATCAGAGTGGTTTATATGAAGAGATCCCTTGCTAAGTCGCTTTAATCGTGTCCGCCTCTGTGCGACCCCATAGACGGCAGCCCGCTAGGCTCCTGTCTCTGGGATTCTTCAGGCAAGAATACTGGAGTGGGTTGCCATTTCCTTCTCCACGAGATCCCTTGGCATGACATAAATATTTTATTTATTTATGAACATGTACTGTAAATCATGCAGGTTTATAAGTTATGGATACATTTATAAACATTCACGAAGCATTCTCAAAATTTATTTTAATGACTGAAATTTTTGATAAAAATATTTGGAAATCACTGCTGTGTTGAAAGTTTGTGTGTTTTGATGCAATACACACAGTCCTGGGTTCAAAACCCAATGATGTCACTCATTTGCTTAATAATCTTGTGTGAAGCACTGAGATACGTTAGGATTATCTTTTGAGTTTAATTTTATTTTTTTACATGTAGATCTAATAATGCCCTGCATTGTGGCAAAGAGGATTTTGATATATGATCTTGATGGTGATATAGGGATAGTTATTGTTATTATTTGGTCCTTCCCTGTAATCTTATGATTTAAAAATTTAGGCATTCATATCCCATTTATTACTATAGTCTGTTTTTTTTCTTACTTTTCATGAAATCTTACATATGTTTTGTAGATATTTCAATTCTGTTGTCTATGTAAAACAGTTTTAGCAATACATGTATTTTAAACTTCACAGAAGTAAGACACTAAATTGTTCATTAGTAATGACAGTGTGTGTGTGTGTGTGTGTGTGTGTGTGTGTGTAATTTTAGGAGGGAATCACACTCGGCACTGGCAGAATATTTCTCAAAGCTGTTACAGTCCAGCACACACATAATACACTTTCATATATACACTGAAACAAGGCGCTGTGCAGTGTACTATGGTATTTTCTCTTATTTTAAAATCCCCTTTCATTGATTTCATGACTCACTTAAGGGGCATGACTTGCAATTTGAAAGATACTGTTCTAAAGGAGATAGAACAAAATAGCATTCAGTATTGGTCATTATATGTAATAGAGAAATGATTTATAAACTTTTTTTCTTTTGCTGAGCCAGTATTTCAACCTTGATATAAATGTTTTAAAGTTATTTCAAAAGCACATGATCTCAAGTGAATTTGAAATTGTTTCATCAAAAGCAACAGTAATAATAAAATGGTTTGTTTTCCTTATGGTTTTTAAACATTTATTGATATAACACAAAAATCTTTTTTCTTTCTCTTTTGACAGATTGGCTATTTGGTCTTCTTACGACTTTTTATATATTTCCTTCACGGTCACCTGGAAAATTTTAAACAACATATACTTAGGCTTCAACCATATTTATACGGTAGGCTGTCTTTTATTTTCTATACTTATAAATGTTTTATGTTATATTTTCAGAAGCTCAGACTATCACTCTAAAGAGTATAAGCTGTATTTTATTTTTTGTGAAAGGTGATATGTGCAGTATTGAAGTGGACAGCTTCTGGGCAAGACTGCATGGGTTTTATGTTTAAATTTCCTGCTTAACTAAGCATCTGACCTTGTCTGTGACTCAATTTTTTCATCTGTAATAGTATCTGGCTTACTGAATTTCAAGTTAAATTCGTATTTTAGTCAGGGAACCCTAGTGGTGGTGTAGATGCCGGACTGGAGAAAGGAGAGGGTGGACGCAGGGGTCCATTAGCTATGATGTTAGAACAGGCAAGAGATTAAAGGTATGAGCTTCTGCAATCGGGATAGATAGAGTAAAATAATTTTGAAAAGTATTTAGAAGATAAAGAAAAATTGGACTTGATGATCACTTAGATCTAAGCTGCATAAGGGAAAGTGAGCAATTTAGGATGAATCTCAAGTTTTACATATTGACTAGTAAGGTCAAGGTAATGGTACTCCGAACTGAAAAGATTCTGGAGAAACACTGGACATATTGAATTTGGAGGTCACTCAGGTGTATATACCCAGTTGGGAGCATGTTTGAGATTGAGGAATAAGTCAAGCCTGGGAATCACTTATTGCAGAGGTATTAACATGGATAATTTTACAGTCATCATTGTTAATGTGGATGAGGTAAGCCAGGAATGGGAGGTGGCGGGGAGACATTCCAGGAATGAAGTGTTGGGGAATGTAAACAGTCACTAGATCACTGGAGCACCAGATACCAACCAGGAGAAGAGAATTAAGAGGAACAGGAGGGAGTGACATGGAGATCAAGTCAGCAGAGACCCAGGGAGGCCGCCGTTGCCGGGCTGCGAGAGGTTAGGCAGCGGGCGCCCTGCGGGCGGCGGTGCGTCCGCCTCGGGAAGCCGCCGCCCTGGGAGCAGCCCCAGCGCCCGCGGTCCAGCGCGGGGAGCAGAGAGCGGGGAAGCTCAGTGACGAAGCGGCGCGCTGCTTTGAAACGCTTAGCCGTGGAACTGGAAATGTGTCGGTAGGCTGGATGAAGAACAAGGTCAACAGGGGAGACTGGCGTGTCGGAGGACAGGAAATGGGGAGACTCGGTACGAGACACGAGGCAAGCTGGACGCGCGGCCGCAGAGAAGGGGCAGCGGGAGAGCGGTGTCTGCGCGCCGGCCTCGCACCGGGACGCGCGGCTGCGCGCGGGCCGCAGGGCCGTGTCGGCGCGTCGCTCGCTCCGTTTCCTTCGTCACGCGTGAGGCCCTTACCCGCTCACAGCGGCTAGTCGTGGCCCGCCGGCTCCGCAGACGTCGGCGGCAAGCACAGCCTGAGCGCTTAGCCGGGTGGGGCCCGCCGCACCGGGGCCGCAGCCGCCCTCCGCGCGCGGGCCCGGGACCTCAGGCGGCGCGGCAGCGCGCGCCCCTGCCCGGCCGCGGGCCACCGCCCTGCAGCCGCGTCGCCATCCACGGAGGACGGGTTGCCGCTGACTCCTCCGCTGTGCTGATGGACTGAAACTCAAAGGTTCTTTAAAAGTTCGTAAAAAGGACAACACAAAGATATTTCTGTTAAATGCCACATCATCTTATGTGAAATGGCATAATCCTTGCTGTCATTAAACTACATAGTTTAAAAATCAGTAACAACATCTTGAAAAGAGTTAAACTGGAATATTGGTTTAAAAGCAATGACATCGACTGCAATTTCAAAATGCCCATTATGAAGAGTATATATTCTGACTTGATTCATTTTCAGCTGGAAGTTTCCACCATTGTTGGATAGTAACTATACTTAATTGGGCATTCAACCATTATGTAATTGCTGTTTTGAATTATATGAACTCTTATGTGTAAATTATTTACCTTGTAGTTTTCTATTATACCACTAGGGGTCATACATAACATTGTTAATCTTCAGTAGTTGGGAAATTATACAGCAGTTTCAGCCTCTCAGGACTCAATTTAATTATATTTTAATAGCTAAAAGATAAATGAAACGCAGTGCGAGATGTTAATGAAATATTTCTCACAAATTATTTTTCTTTCGCTAGCACTTTCTTGGTCCAAAGAATTATATTGGATGTATCCAAACATCTCTTCGAATGTGCAGTGCATTCTGAAAATCATGGAAATCATATGTAAAACAGAACTCCCTTCTGCATCAATTTTTAGCCCTGTGAAAAACAAGAATACAGATTCCGGAATGGTGAGTATATCCCATGCGTGCTAACTGCTAAGCTGCTTCAGTTGTGCCCAACTTTCTGCAACCCTATGAGGTGGATAGCCTACCAGGCTCCTCTGTCCGTGGGATTCCCCAGGCAAGAATCCTGGAGTGGGTTGCCGTGCCCTCCTTCAGGGGTCTTCCCAAGCCAGGGATTGAACCCAGGTTGCCTGTGTCTCCTGCACTGGCAGGCGCGTTCTCTCCTAGCGCTCCATGGGAAGCCCACATATATCCCAGTGCATGGCAAATCAGGTCACATTACTGTGATTAAAAATCACTGCTTGACGGTGCAGGAACACGGCTGAAGATGAACTTAGCTGGGGAGAGGAATGACCAGTGCAGATGCGGAAGCCGTGCAGCCGAGGCACGTTTCCTAGACAGCAGTTAGGACCGTAGGGGAAGTCAGGGTCCACCGCTGCTGCTTCAGATGGAGTGATGCCCTCTACCTTCTTCCTTATAGAGTCCATCTCAGCTGATTAATTAAAAATCGCAACTTAATTTAGATTGACTTTTAAATGAACATTTTATGGTATTACATTTTTATTAAAGGGAGAGTGTGTAAAGTGCAGGCTATTAATGAAAGCAAGTGTAGTACTTTTATGCTCCATAATTCATGTGTAATAATATTTAATATGCTATGAAAACCAACTGAAAGTTTTTAAATGGTTCAAAATTGAGGAATTAAAATACTCCTTGGTGTATGACAGAACTTTTACTTTCCAACTCAGAAATTAGTGATCAACATTAGGAAAAACTATCTGTCCCGATTATATATAATCCTTTGGCATGTAACGAGTTCTGTGTTATGCACACAGAACTCCAGTGTTCTTGTCCCTATAGATTGATGTTCTTCAAAAGACAAGCTTCAGTCTTCATGACTTGCAATGCCTCCATTTCCCTTTGTCACGTATGTTCCGAAAGAAAGCAATGAACACTTCAGACCTTGATTCTTTAATTATTTTATTTTATTTTTTGCTATATATACCTACTCTTTTATAATTTATAAATAGAAATTGTGTTTCTCTAATTCCTAAAAAGGAGAAAAATACATTTAACATAATGCTAGTTGGAACAACAAAGGGAATTTTAAATTTAAAAAAAGTCATTTATTATTATTATTATTTTACTTTACAATATTGTATTGGTTTTGCCATACATCAACATGAATCCACCACGGGTGTACACATGTTCCCCCTTCTGAACCCCCCTCCCACCTCCCTTCCCATACCATCCCTCTAGGTCATTCCCGTGCACCAGCCCCAAGCATCCTGTATCCTGCATAGAACCTGGACTGGTGATTCGTTTCTTATATATTATACATGTTTCAATGCCATTCTCCCAAATCATCCCACCTTCTCCCTCTCGCACAGAGTCCAAAAGACTGCTCTATACATCTGTGTCTCTTTTGCTGTCTTGCATACAGGGTTATTGTTACCATCTTTCTAAACTCCATATATATGTGTCAGTATACTGTATTGGTGTTTTTCTTTCTGGCTTACTTCACTCTGTATAATAGGCTCCAGTTTCATCCACCTCACTAGAACTGATTCAAATGTATCCTTTTTAATGGCTGAGTAGTACTCCATTGTGTATATGTACCACAGCTTTCTTATCCATTCATCTGCTGATGGACATCTAGGTTGCTTCCATGTCCTGGCTATTATGAACAGTGCTGCGATGAACAGGTACACGTGTCTCTTTCAGTTCTGGTTTCCTCGGTGTGTATGCCCAGCAGTGGGATTGCTGGGTCATAAGGCAGTTC
>SJYG01000279.1:2648517-2707671 GCA_006410535.1 Litocranius walleri | reverse complement strand
ACTTTTTTCTTGTTTCTTGAGGTATGCCTGTATTGCTCTGAACTTTCTGCTTAGCACTGTTTTACAGTGTCCCACAGGTTTTGGGTTGTTTTCATTTTCATTCGTTTCTATGCATATTTTGATTTCTTTTTTATTTCTTTGGTGATTTGTTGGTTATTCAGCAGTGCGTTGTTCATCCCCATATGTTGGAATTTTTAGTAGTTTTTCTCCTGTAATTGAGATCTAATCTTACTGCATTGTGGTCAGAAAGGATGCTTGAAGTGATTTCAATATTTTTTTTAATTTACCAAGGCTAGATTTATGGTCCAGGGTGTGATCTATCCTGGAGAAGGTTCCATGTGTGCTTGAGAAAAAGGTGAAATTCATTGTTTTGGGGTGAAATGTCCTATAGATATCAATTAGGTCTAACTGGTCTATTGTATCATTTAAAGTTTGTGTTTTCCTGTTAATTTTCTGTTTAGTTGATCTGTCCATAGGTGTGAGTCGGGTATTAAAATCTCCCACTATTATTGTGTTATTGTTAATTTCCCCTTTCATGCTTGTTAGCATTTGTCTTACATATTGCGGTGCTCCTATGTTGGGTGCATATATATTATTGTTATATCTTCTTCTTGGATTGATCCTTTGATCATGATGTAGTGTCTTTCTTTGTCTCTTTGCACAGCCTTTGTTATAAAGTCTATTTTATCTGATATGAGTATTGCTGTTCCTGCTTTCTTTTGGTCTCTATTTGCGTGGGATATCTTTTTCCAGCCCTTCACTTTCAGTCTGTGTGTGTCCCTTGTTTTGAGGTGAGTCTCTTGTAGACAACATATATAGGGGTCTTGTTTTTGTATCCATTCAGCCAGCCTTTGTCATTTGGTTAGGGCATTCAACCCATTTACGTTTAAGGTAATTATTGATAAGTATGATCCTGTTGCCATTTACTTTATTGTTTTGGGTTCGGGTGTGTACACCCTTTTTGTGTTTCCTGCCTAGAGAATATCCTTTAGCATTTGTTGGAGAGCTGGTTTGGTGGTGCTGAATTCTCTCAGCTTTTGCTTGTCTGGAAAGCTTTTGATTTCTCCTTCATATTTGAATGAGATCCTTTCTGGGTACAGTCATCTGGGCTGTAGGTTATTTTTTTCATCACTTTAAGTATGTCTTGCCATTCCCTCCTGGCCTGAAGAGTTTCTATTGAAAGATCAGCTGTTATCCTTATGGGGCTCCCTTGTGTGTTATTTGTTGTTTTTCCCTTGCTGCTTTTAATATTTATTGGTGTTTGGTCTTTGTTAATTTGATTAATATGTGTCTTGGGGTGTTTTGCCTTGGGTTTGTCCTGTTTGGGACTCTCTGGGTTTCTTGGACTTGGGTGATTATTTCTTTCCCCATTTTAGGGAAGTTTTCAACTATTATCTCCTCAAGTATTTTCTCACAGTCTTTCTTTTTGTCTTCTTCTCTGGGACTCCTATGATTCAAATGTTGGGGCATTTAATATTGTCCTGGAGGTCTCTGAGATTGTCTTCATTTCTTTTAATTCGTTTTTCTTTTTTCTTCTCTGATTCATTTACTTCTACCATTCTATCTTCTACTTCACTAATCCTATCTTCTGCCTCTGTTATTCTACTGTTTATATGAGGCAGAAAGAGCCTCATGATGGAAGAGGAGAGTTAAACAGCTGGCTTAAAACTCAACATTCAAAAAACGAAGATCATGGCATCCGGTCCCATCACTTCATGGCAAATGGATGGAGCAACAATGGAGACAGAGTCAGACTTCATTTTCTTGGGCTCCAAAATCACTGCAGATGGTGACTGCAGCCGTGAAATTAAAAGACGCTTACTCCTTGGAAGAAAGGCTATGACCAACCTAGACAGCATATTAAAAAGCAGAGACATTACTTTGCTCACAGAGGACTGTCTACTCAAAGCTATGGTTTTTCCAGTGGTCAAGTTTGGATGTGAGAGTTGGACTGTGAAGAAAGGTGAGCACCGAAGAATTGATGCTTTTGATCTGTGGTATTGGAGAAGACTCTTGAGAGTCCCTTGGACTGCAAGGAGATCCAACCAGTCAATAAGGAGATCAGTCCTGAGTGTTCATTGGAAGGACTGATGATGAAGCTGAAACTCCAATACCTTGGCCACCTGATGCAAAGAGCTGACTCACTGAAGAAGACGCTGATGCTGGGAAGATTGAAGGTGGGAGAAGGGGATGCCAGAGGATGAGATGGTTGGATGGCATCACTGTCTCTAGGGACATGAGTTTCAACAAGCTCCGGGAGATGGTGATGGACAGGGAGGCCTGGCATGCTGCAGTCCACAGGGTCATAGTCGGATGCAACTGAGTGACTGAACAATGTTGTATGCAAGGGATCCATGTGAAAATAAACTTATAAAGCTCAGATCAACTATATATTCTTTTAAAAATGTGTTCGAGTAAATTGTTCCACTTGGTGTAACATGATGTAGAAAAAAACATTTAAAGTTTATTTCCATGTCTATTCAAGTCAAAGAACTCTTTCTCAGATGTATTTTAATATTTCACTTCCAGGAACAATTGCAACTTAATCAGAAAGGATATGAAATTAGCCACCTGCTCTGGCACTGTGTTTCTGCCTGGACTTGTGTTCAGAAGAACAGTCCCCAGTTAAACAAGGTGCTTGAACATCTCCTCTCTTGTAAAACACAGCTTCAGAAGAAATCCTGGTAAGTGGGATCCTATAAATCCAGAGTAACTCATGGAGAAACCTTTGTGTTTAAATGTTAAATAACCTTTGTACTTAAATGTTAATCACACCTTAGTTGACTATGAAAAAAATTTATAATCTCAGTTCCAAAGACAAGGACAGTTTCTATATTCTGTATTAGTTCATTTCATCAAAAAATTGCTCTCACCTTTTTTTTTTTTGGCTAGATGAGCATACTTGTATTGCCTTTTGCCTTTATGGAAGGAAATTTGTTATTGATGACTTCATCCCCACAATTTTAAGCATCTTTTACTTTTCAAGTTTTTTGACAACAATGAAGTACAGATTATTATCCATGGAGGAACGTGGTATGATTATTATCCATGTTCTATGATTCTTATCCATGGAGGAATGTGCTATGATTATTATCCATGTGCTATGATTATTATCCATGGAGGAACGTGCTATCATTCCGTTTGCTTCCTTATGCCTCATTTGTAAAGCATAACAGAAATGACTATTAAGTCTTAGTTTTCTCCTTTACATATGGTAATTTGAAAAGGGAAAAAAGAGTCTTAAATTACTATGAAAGAGGGTGTGAGTTCAACTGAGGAAAGAAGAATTTTGAAGAAGTATTTTGAGGAAATTGATCAGAGGATATCTGTTTCAGTATTTGAGGCTGATCAGAGAGTTTGAATTATTTCTCCACTACTAACAATCAATAATATGTCACACTATAGCATCAAGTTGCAAATTCATAAATTTTTCTTATGGTTTTTAAGCCTCTGGCAAGCCAACTCTGCATCAACCAATTTGTACAAATTCTGTCCATTTCTTATGGACAAAAACTATTTTCCCAGTTTCATTTGGATGTTTTTGGGGATTCTAGATCAAGTAAAGATTTCTGGAGAATAGCTTAGAGCGTGTCTAATTTCCTTGAAATAGCCTATTTTAGAGTCTTGGAAGATTCTAACTTGATATAAAAATAAATATTTCAATATAAAAGTAAATATTGTGTAACATTGTCAAGTTTATTTTCAAAATATTCTAATAATTTCCAACTAAACATGTTTAGATAAGTGCAGTGGCTGATTAAGAATCTAATTTTGAAAGTCAAGAAATTATTTCTTTTATCAATTTTTGTTTTCACTATATTATCAATATTTAATTTTTCAGTGATTTATCTTTGAAAGTGAAAGTAGCTTGCTGCTGCTAAGTCACTTCAGTCGTGTCCGACTCTGTGCATCCCCATAGACGGCAGCCCACCAGGCTCTGCCATCCCTGGGATTCTCCAGGCAAGAGTACTGGAGTGGGTTGCCATTTCCTTCTCTAATGCATGAAAGTGAAAAGTGAAAGTGAGGTCGCTCAGTCGTGTCTGACTCTTAGTGACCCCATGGACTGCAGCCCACCAGGCTCCTCCATCCGTGGGATTTTCCAGCAAGAGTACTGGAGTGGGGTGCCATTGCCTTCTCTGGAAAGTAACTTAGTTGTGTGCAACTCTTTGTGACCACAAGGACTAAACAGTCCATGGAATTCTCCAGGCCAGAATACTGGAGTGGGCAGCCTGTCCCTTCTCCAGCGGATCTTCCCGACCCAGGGATCTAACCCAGGTCTCCCGCATTGCAGGCGGATTCTTTACCAGCTGAGCCCCCAGGGAAGCCCAAGAACGCTGCAATGGGCAGACTGTCCCTTCTCCAGCGGATCTTCCTGACCCAGGGATTGAACCGGGCTTTCCTGTGCTTCAGTTGGAGTCTTTACTGACTGAGCTATCAGAGGAGCCCTCAGGGATTTCTCTTTAAGATTTTTAAAATATAAATTTAGGGGTTTGGGGTATTATACACGATTATTCTTATTTTTGGAGAAAGCGTTAGCACCCCACTCCAGTACTCTTGCCTGGAAAATCCCATGGATGGAGGAGTCTGGAAGGTTGCAGTCCATGGGCTCGTGAAGAATCAGACACAACTGAGCGACTTCCCTTTCACTTTTCACTTTCGTGCATTGGAGAAGGAAATGGCAACCCACTCCAGTGTTCTTGCCTGGAGAATCCCAGGACGGCAGAGCCTGGGGGGCTGCCGTCTATAGGGTTGCACAGAGTCGGACACGACTGAAGCGACTTAGCAGCAGCAGCAGCAGCATTCTTACTTTACAGATGAAGAAACCAAAGGCAAGTTCACAGACTCTGGTGATGGGAACCAGGTGCAGGGTCCAGCACGGCACTCTTCGGTGAATCATCCTGCTTTCACTCTGGCTGCCTTACTTAGGTCGGCAGAGCCTGGGGGGCTGCCGTCTATAGGGTTGCACAGAGTCGGACACGACTGAAGCGACTTAGCAGCAGCAGCAGCAGCATTCTTACTTTACAGATGAAGAAACCAAAGGCAAGTTCACAGACTCTGGTGATGGGAACCAGGTGCAGGGTCCAGCACGGCACTCTTCGGTGAATCATCCTGCTTTCACTCTGGCTGCCTTACTTAGGAGACTGTTTTGAGGCATCGTGACACTGAATCCTGACTTTCCTTTTTCTGGGAGGACAATGTGGAAATCAAGTGTGGGAGGGCAAGGCAGCAGTCAGACAGTGCTGAATGAGCGGAAAGCATGTTGAAAAAACAGTAAGACGCAGTGACTGTCATGGCGTGGAAAAGGTAGTTGTTTAAAAGAGCACTGCCAAAGAGCTTTCTGTTTTTTATGTTTATTGTTTTTAAAAAATTAATTTATTTCTTAATTTTATTTTTGGTTGCACTGGGTCATCGTTGCAATGGAGGCTTTTCTCTAGTTGCAGAATGGAGACCACTCTCCAGCTGTGTTGGGGCTTCTCACTCTTATGGTGTCTCTTACTGTGGCCCCTGGGCTCTGGGCCACAGGCTTCAGTCAGTTCAGTCCTCAGTCGTGTCCGACTCTTTGCGACCCCATGGACTGCAGCACGCCAGCTTCCCTGTCCATCACCAGCTCCTGGAGTTTACTCAAACTCATGTCCATTCAGTTGATGATGCCATCCAACCATCTCATCCTCTGTCATCCCCTTCTCCTCTTGCCTTCAATCTTTCCCAGCATCAGGGTCTTTCCCAATGAGTCAGTTCTTTGCATCACGTTGACAAAATATTGGAGTCTCAGCTTCAGTTTCTGTCCTTCCATTAGGATGGACTGGACTGATTTCCTTTAGGATGGACTGGTTGGATCTCCTTGCAGCCCAAGGGAATCTCAAGAATCTTCTCCAACACCACAGTTCAAAAACATCAGTTCTTCAGCGCTCAGCCTTCTTCACAGTCCAACTCTCACATCCATACACGACCACTGGAAAAACCATAGCCTTGACTAGAAGGACCTTAGTCGGCAAAGTAATGTCTCTGCTTTTGAATATGCTATCTAGGTTGATCATAACTTTTCTTCCAAGGAGTAAGCATCTTCTAATTTCATGGCTGCAGTCACCATCTACAGTGATTTTGGAGCCCCCAAACATAAAGTCTGACACTGTTTCCACTGTTTCCCCATCTATTTCCCATGAAGTGATGGGACCGTATGCCATGATCTTCGTTTTCTGAATGTTGAGCTTTAAGCCAACTTTTTCACTCTCCTCTTTCACTTTCATCAAGAGGCTTTTTAATTCCTCTTCACTTTCTGCCATAAGTGTGATGTCATCTGCATATCTGAGGTTATTGATATTTCTCCCGGCAATCTTGATTCCAGCTTGTGTTTCTTCCAGTCCAGCATTTCTCATGATGTACTCTGCATATAAGTTAAATAAGCAGGGTGACAATATACAGCCTTGATGCACTCCTTTTCCTATTTGGAACCAGTCTGTTGTTCCATGTCCAGTTCTAACTGTTGCTTCCTGACCTGCATACAGATTTCTCAGGAGACAGGTCAGGTGGTCTGGTATTTTCATCTCTTGAAGAATTTTCCGCAGTTTGCTGTGATCCACACAGTCAAAGGCTTTGGCATAGTCAATAAAGCAGAAGTAAATGTTTTTCTGGAACTCTCTTGCTTTTTGGATGATCCAGCGGATGTTGACAATTTGATCTCTGGTTCCTCTGCCTTTTCTAAAACCAGCTTGAACCTCAGGGAGTTCTTGGTGCAGGGATGGCTGAAGCCTGGCTTAGAGCCTTTTGAGGCTGTGGTAGTGGCAGCAGGTGGGCACACGCATTGCGGCGAGGGGCCTCAGTAGTTGCAGCGCCCACGCTCGTTTGCTGCCTGGTGTGTGTTATCTCCCCGACCAGGGCCCTGAACTGTGCTCCCTGCACAGGCAGGTGGGTTCTTATCTACTGCCTGACAAGGAAAGTCCTATTTACTGTTTTTTTTAAAGAAAAGAATTTCATCTTTCTTTTTAAATGATGTCTCTAGTAAGCAGAAATAACCCATTGACATTAAAAATTTTTGTCTTTTTAAGTTATAAATTTGACTATTAGGAAAGTTTTCTGTTAATTACAATAACATTATAGAAAGAAAGTGAAAGTGAAGTTGCTCAGTCGTGTCCAACTCTTGGCGACCTCATAGACTGTAGCCTACAAGGCTCCTCTGTCCATGGGATTTTCCAGGCAATAGTGCTGGAGTGGATTGCCATTTCCTTCTCCAATGATAACATTATATCACATATTAAAAACAAAACAAAACAATAAAACAAAAAACTTTTCTTTTTAAAAGTATTTAAGTTATTTATGTGATCACCTATATAGTTTTCAGGAAGTTATAATTCCAGACAAAACCAAACAAATGTGATAGAATCACCAAAATCAAATCAGAAATGTTTATGTATTTCTGGAGAAACTTTATTATTCATTTTGTGTACTCCGAAGTTTAGGTACATGTGAAAGATTTTTTAAATGAACTAAACATATTTAGGATTATGCAAAGATACTGAGGCTTCAGACCCTGATTGTAAATTAAGACTCTGTTAGGAAGGGGATGACAGAGGATGAGATAGTTGGATGACATCACCAACTCGATGGATATGAGTTTGAGCAAGCTCTGGGAGGTGGTGATGGACGGTGAGGCCTGGCTTGCTGCAGTCCACGGGGTTGCAAAGAGTTGAATGTGACTGAGCTGAACCGAGGATTTGCTGGACCGGAACTGTGACATTTGGTAGAGGATATCTTTGGTTAGGGCCTGCAACTCCATGGCAAGTGACTATTACAAGGAGTGGCACAAGCAATTTCATTTTCTATGCATGTCTGTACAGTATCACACAACAGAAAAATGATCAGAGATTTAAAATGCAGAGGGAGACCATTTAACTGATGGATCAGGAGAAACTTCTTAATAGTGGCAAAAGTGCTCAGGCCAATACTAGTGAGTGGTTCTCATCTGCCCATTTCTGATGCTGTCCGTCAACAGATAATTCATCCCACATGTTCCCACCTGACTTCTTATAACCCCCTTTATAAAGATCATACCACGCAAAAGGAAAGACACAGAAATGAGTGGTTTCAGCAGAGGCTGGAGAAGAGCAGTCCCAAGATGCGTAAAAAGGCAGGAGAGACTCACAGAATCAGAGCCACCTCTGGTCAGTGGGGGACAGGGGAAAGCAGGAGAGGAGATGCACGAAGAACAGTGAATCGTAAAGCAGGGTGAGACGCAGAGAAACAGGCATGCGGCGCCCCGCCCCGTGCCCCCGCCAGCCTTCACGTCGGAGGTCTGACTGGCTGGCGCTGCGGATCAGCTGCTGTGAGGCCGCGTTCCGTGGAATACGCTTAAACGCCGCGTGATGCTTCTTCCTCTGAATGCTGCACCCTGTGGTCTGGCCTTTTGCAAACTGCCCCACTTGCTCTGGGGAGATAGCTCAAGCCAGCACGAAAGGCTTTCTCATCCAACATGAAAATAGATGAATTGTGTTTATAATTGAATTATTAGCAATGAGGACTGCCGAGAAACGCAGCATGGCATTTCAAAAGAGCGATGCAACCTATAAAATTATGCCTCCCAAAGCAAAATAGCCGATCTAATCCACCGTCATATTCCGAAAATGCCTGACAATTTAAAATTACACCAACATGGCAAGTGTTTTCCAGACGTAGAGTGTTCGTGTTTGCATCGAAATAAATTAAACAAAGAAAGCGCTGCCCAGCAAGGCCGTCGCTTCTGGCCTCCTGCTGACCTCCACAGTGCCTGCCTCCCTGAGCCCTGGTGCCGTAATGCCCTGTGACAGTCTGACCGGCTGACCATCTCACATCCAGATGTGAGTTCTCACCCGAATCCTCTTCATTCCTCACGAGCGGAGTGTCAGCTTAGGTCCTCAGTCTTCTGATTCATTTCCTGGTTTCTTATCAACCCTTGACTCCTCTGAGCTAAATATACACGATTACCTGTATCGAGGATAAGTATGCAACTTGCGCTCCGCCCCTAGCGGCGCAGCGAGAGGGACATTCGGCTTCACACGGCAAAGCCTGGCTCTTTCTCTGGCTGCCTAATTTTGATTGAGTCACATAACCCCCATGAACAGCGTCTGGTCATGTTAAATAGAGGCAATAGCCATCACAAGGAAAGGCAAGTAATGTGAAGGCACTTTCTATACCGAGTCTCCTCCTAATCCTTCATTTCCTGCTCGTTCAGGTCTGAATGATTTTCCCCGACACCTGCCTGCTGAATTTCTGTCTCCATGCCGGACACGGTCCTCCCCTGCGGCTAACCTAAGGGGACACCCGGGCTCCAGGGCCGTCTCCCGCGCCCCCGCCACGGCCGCAGGCTGCAGGCCCCTCCGCGCAGGCCTCTGCCGGCTTGCTAGCTGCTCTCCCCACCCGCGGGCTCACTTCGGTGATCCGTCACGCTCTGCTGCTAGGGTTACAGCACAAATACGAGGATGCCATTTTCCAGCTTCAAGGATTTAATAAGGACTGTTTTTACATGGTATGAGGGTTGCAGCTCCAAACAGGGTCTCTTAATTTGTAATGATTAACAAAAAAAAAGAAAGGAAAGAAAACAAGAGCAAACGCAAAGACTGAAAGAAAGATCTTGCTACTGGGATTAATTACCACCAGCCGGCCACACAGGCAGACCACGTGTCTGACTGACTGGATGGAAGCAGGCAATTAGGGAGCACCTCGGCCTGCTCGGATGAAACAGCCGTCCTGGTCTGCCGGCAACGCATCCCTTCATTCCCCCGACTTCCTTCCCTGGCCTGCCAGCACGGAAGCTCTGTGCGCAGAGGAAAGAGCCCTTTTCGCAGACAGGCTGAAGACCAGGTCTTTCTGTAGTTCATCTCTTCTGAGCATCAGAAGTCAGGCATTGGCAAGAGAAATGTGTTCTTTAAACAAGTTTTCTCAGTGGTCAAAACCAGGAGAGAAATTCTGATTGTGTCTTCTCTGTGTGCGGTGAAGATGAGACTGGTTTGTTTATGCTAATGCTCACCATCTTAGCCCGTTAAAGTGGTCTTAATGTGGTCCAATAACATTATGGTTAAATCATTACTTAAAATGTTTGGTTTTCTCAAAGGATGGTGTATGTATTTAATTTTTAGATCCTATTTATAAGGTAATGTTGACTTACTAAACTGTGTCCTTCCCACTCACTGTCAGCCATTTAATTCTAGGATATTCCATTCTTAGGCTGTTAAACGCTGCTCCTTTCTTGGCTGGCCCGAGTGAAGTTCTGCGTGTGGAGGCGGGTGACCTGTTTCACTAGCAGAGCGCCGGATTGCATGCAGCCCCGGCTGAGCATAGCGTCCGCGCTGCTTCTCCCCTAAGAGGTGTGAGTGCGTCTTGTGGGGCAGTAGGCTGCTATGCTCGCGGTTCTTTGTTTCCTAACTCCCCTCTTGAAATGTCTAAGTGTTGCTGTGTTGTTTCCTACACTATCGTTGTTATGAGATGGCCAAAGCCAGTCTGCCTCCCTTTGTTTTGTCTGTTTTCCATCCAGAACCTTTCAGGAGTGCCTCTGCGGTCTGCAGCAAGCAGGGCACTGCGTCCTCTGGCGCCTCGCTGAGCGCCTTAGGAGGCTGTCCGCGCTTTCTCCGCTTTCCTTGGAGAGGCCTCGCTGCGTGCGGCTGCGGCTACTGGCCTGCGTTTCAGGAGGGTTTCCGCTGATTACTCATCTTCACGTGTCTTCCTAATGCCTGCCTCTCTCTGCCCAGGGTTTTTCTTTCACACATATATGCCTACCGTTACATTTTAAATCGGATTTTGGGCCTCTTGGCTTTGGAGGCTTTTTCCTTCATTTGGGTCACATTTTCTTTATAGCTTTAAAATCCTTAAAGTTTCTCTTTTTTGTGTGTGGTACTACAAATTTTTGTTTCTTTACATCTGGTTGTTTCAATAGGAATTTGATGTTAATGGATCTCAATTTGCCAGGGGTTGTCTTCCTCTAAATTACTGAAGAAATTTTCAAGTTTGCTCCCTTTCAAGTGCCCTTTTTTGGGTGCATAACTGCCTTCATTATGAATTTGAATTATATTTTTATAATTTTAATTTTTGGCGCTCTCTCTTTTTTTTTAACTCTTCCACCTTTCACCTCAGGATCAAGGCTTTTCATTGTTGTTTCTTCCTAGGCTTTATTAAAGATGCCTGAAGAGTCTTGTAAAAATGTCTTCTGGCTCCTGTAAGAAGTCATTTTCAGAAGCATGATCATCCCTTGGTATTCAGACTGATCTTCTCTTTAGCTCTTGCTGTAATGCTTTTTCCACTGGTCACAGGTAGGGCCTCCTCTTTCATTTTCTATTTTACTTATCTCAGAACTAGGACACAATTATGTAAATTTGTTATTTTTAAAACAAGTGGTTGTATTCACAACATACCTTGCAGAGGTAAAAGGCAAATGTCACCAGGGAGCCCCTTGCATTCTCCTCCTCCCGTGGAGGCAGCCTTTGAGGAGAAAGCGCACACAGCACGCTCAGTCCCCTCCCCACACTCGCAGCCCCACGAGCACTGCTTCCTATGCTCCTTATCTTCTGAAGGCTGCTGCTGCTGCCGCTGCTGAGTTGCTTCAGTCGTGTCCGACTCTGTGTGACCCCATGGACGGCAGCCCACCAGGCTCCGCTGTCCCTGGGATTCTCCAGGCAGGAACACTGGAGTGAGTTGCCATTTCCTTCTCCAATGCGTGAAAGTGCAAAGTGAAAGTGAAGTCACTCAGTCGTGTCCAACTCTCAGCGACCCCATGGACTGCAGCCCACCAGGCTCCTCCATCCATGGGATTCTCCAGGCAAGAGTGCTGGAGTGGGGTGCCATTGCCTTCTCCTCTGGAGGATGCTATCTCTGCATAAATACTAAGAGATGAGGATAAAGAAGCATAGAAATATCGACTCCTTTAAAATTCAACATCTCCAAGTATAGGATTCGGTGCACTTTTCCTCTTTCCGTGAAAAACACGATAGATAGTAGAGATAATGTTTTTCCTTAATTTTTTTCTTTTAACTTACTTTTGGAAATCAGGACTGCTGAGTTTCGTGGTATGTGGCTATACCTTCTTGCTGTTCTTATTCCAGCTCCATCAATTTTATGACTTTTTATATCTTATAGGAAGTTCCATGTAAGATAGTCACATCTTTTTCATTCTCCATCTTCAGAATTGTATGGATTTTTGACATCGTCAGTGTTTTTTGAAATATCTATTGAAAGTTTCAAGTAACTCTTTGTAAGGACTGCAACATAGAGACATTTTTATTCTCTCCTTTAAAATAATAATTTGGTCATAGATGAATAAGGAGAACCTAGGCAAAAATTCTAATGCTGCTGTTTCTAACCTTTCTGTAAGCTGGTATTCAGATGAGCGTCTTTTTATGGAGTCTCTGGTTATTATATGTTAGTTGGTCTAGAGGAAGGAGTTAGTTATTAATTAGTCCAGTTATTAGTCTAGAAGAAAAACTGGACCGGAGTCAGACTCACTGAAGTCCAGTCCTGATCTGGTCATATTTAACTCTGTGTAGTTAAACATTAATTTCAAAAGCTAACAACATTGTAAATCAACTATACTCCAACAAAAAAATTAAAAACAGAAGAAAAAAAGTTGAAAAAGAAAAGCTAGAAAGTAAAATGAATCAGCTATGTTATTTTAGACAAGCCAGTAAACTTCTGCCTCCGTCTCTTTATTTACATATTTAGGTGGACATTTATGATATTTATAAATCACTCTGTGCATGTTTAATTTCATGGCATTGTGGAAGTAAGCCAGTGCACTGCTTTCTGAGACTTGGTGTGCTGCAATGAGCTCACGGAAAGCTAGTGCTGTATTTGAATGTCTAACCTAAATCAATTTGGAAATTTTCTATGTGCATCAATTTTCAGTTTTGATTTTTTAACAAACTTCAGTTTATAAGTTTTGCTGCTTTTATTCTGTTTTTGTCAAAGGCATTTTCCCTTATTGAAAATTTTGTGATCAACAGCATTGATTGAAAATAGTATGTTTCTGGTAAAGCATTTTTTTTTAACCATAGGTGGCTGACACCGATGAATCTTTTTTCAATTTGTAAATTAGTGAAACTGCCCTAGGTTAGCTACAGTTTTCCAGACTTAAAAGGGAACAGGAGAAACAAGAGGTTTGACTGTGGGGTATGCTGCTGCTGCTGCTAAGTCACTTCAGTCGTGTCCGACTCTGTGCGACCCCATAGATGGCAGCCCACCAGGCTCCCCCGTCGCTGGGATTCTCCAGGCAAGAATACTGGAGTGGGTTGCCATTTCCTTCTCCAGTGCATGAAAGTGAAAAGTGAAGGTGAAGTCACGGGTAAAGTTTGTGAAGTCTGAGACCATCCCCCCCTCACCTGGCCTCATTGTGAAGCAGGGGCTGTGAGCACTCTGGGGAAGGGCTCACTCTGTGCTCGTCTCGGAGAGCATCTGGACCCTTTTCTCCAGTCATCATAGATTAAAAAAAGCTAGTGAGCTCATGTCTACTGACTCTGAGATAACAGTATTGCTGTGATTCAGTTCAGTTCAGCTTTTTGAATCCAGACATTTTATATAGAGTATTTCCCTTAAATTTCAAAATAGTCTCTGAAAAGTAAGTTTTGCTACATTTACTTTATGGATGAGTAGATTAAGATTTAGCTGAGATGTGACTGTTGCCCTGTGCCATATGTCTAGTTAGTGATAGAGCTAAGGTTCCATCTCTAATTTTTCTACTCTAAATTTTATGCTTATAAATATTGTCTAAATGTATCAGTTAGGCTTTAGTCCTCCTGCACGTAACGGTAACCCGACTACAATCGCATTACCAAACAGGGCTTTATTCATCACACGTAACGAGGAGAGCACTGTTGAGCCGATGCTTCAGGGACCCCGGGAGCCAAGCCTCTCCTAGCTTCCTTTTATTCCACCCTTAGTAAATGACTTTCATCCTCGTTGTTGCAAGACGGCTGCTCTACCTTCTGGTGTCAGGTGTGAATTCCCAGGAACAGGGTGCGCAAAGGAGAAAGGAGAACCTGTTACCTGAATTTAAAACCAGTATGAGCTTTTATGGAAGGCTTTTACAATAAGCTTCTTCTTATACCTCACTGACCAAACCTATACTTAACACCATTCCAAAGGAGTCTGGGGAGCCATTTGTTAAAAATTAGATGTATTTGATATAATTTACATATAACAAAATTGAAACAATTTGTGTATACAGATCTATGACTTTTGACAGATGCATACACCTGTGTAATCACTACCCCAATCAAGATGTAAAAGATTTCCATCTTGTTGAAGCAAAATAAACTGATTACTTGGCCATTTTGAACAAAATTGAAGTTTAGTTCTGAAAGGAAGAAGGATACAAATGGAACTAGCTGTGCAATAGGCAGCATTGTAATCTAAGGTTAAATATCAATGTGTTTAAACAATGGCTTAGAAAAGCAAAACTGAAAAAGGTAGGAAAGACACATATGGGAGAAGACTTACATTATTAGTTAACCTAGCTTAAAACATGAACTGGGACAGGTTTCCCAGATCTCTTTGACTTAATTTTAAAAATATCTTTAAAGTATTTTAAAAAAATTCTTCAATGTGTCAAAACTTGTGGTTCAGTTTAAGGAGGTAAATTGTGGAAAACTTTGAGATCTGCAAAGCATTATTCAAATGCAAAGAATTATCTTTTTTCCATAGTTAGAAGTGTTTCCTTTTGAAAATCATGATGAACTTGACTTGCAGACCTGAAGTATCACAGTTGTGAAATTCAAATATAATTTTAAAGTATATTGACTATTTAAACAGATTTACTGTTGTTGTACAGTTGCTAGGTCGTGTCTGACTCTTTGCAACCCCATGAACTTGCAGAACTCCAGGCTTCCCTGCCCTTCACTATTTCAAGAGCTTGTTCAAACTCATGTCCATTGAGTCAGTGGTGCCATACAACCATCTCATCCTCTGTCATCCTCTTCTCCTCCTGCCTTCAGCCTTTCCCAGCATCAAGGTCTTTTCCAGTGAGTCAGCTTTTCACATCAGATGACCAAAGCATTGGAGCTTCAGCTTCAGCATCAGTCCTTCCAATAAATAGTCAAGGTTATAGTAAAGTAATGCTCAAAATTCTCCAAGCCAAGCTTCAGCAATATGTGAACCCATGAAATTCCAGATGTTCAAGCTGGTTTTAGAAAAGGCAGAGGAACCAGAGATCAAATTGTCAACATCTGCTGGATCATGGAAAAAGAAAGAGAGTTCCAGAAAAACATCTACTTCTGCTTTATTGACTATGCCAAAGCCTTTGACTGTGTGGATTACAATAAACTGTGGAAAATTCTGAAAGAGATGGGAATACCAGACCACCTGACCTGCTTCTTGAGAAACCTATCTGCAAGACAGGAAGCAACAGCTAGAACTGGACATGGAACAACAGACTGGTTCCAAATAGGAAAAGGAGTACATCAAGGCTGTATATTGTCACCCTGCTTATTTAACTTAGATGCAGAGTACATCATGAGAAACGCTGGGCTGGAAGAAGCACAAGCTGGAATCAAGATTGCTGGGAGAAATATCAATCACCTCAAATATGCAGATGACACCACCCTTATGGCAGAAAGTGAAGAGGAACTAAAAAGCCTCTTGATGAAAGTGAAAGAGGAGAGTGAAAAAGTTGGCTTAAAGCTCAACATTCAGAAAACAAAGATCATGGCATCTGGTCCCATCACTTCATGAAAAATAAATGGGGAAACCATTGAAACAGTGTCAGACTTTATTTTTGGGGGCTCCAAAATCACTGCAGATGGTGATTGCAGCCATGAAATTAAAAGATGCTTACTCCTCGGAAGGAAAGTTATGATCAACCTAGATAGTATATTCAAAAGCAGAGGCATTATTTTGCCGACTTAGGTCCTTCTAGTCAAGGCTATGGTTTTTCCTGTGGTCATGTATGGATGTGAGAGTTGGACTGTGAAGAAGACTGAGCACCGAAGAATTGATGCTCTTGAACTGTGGTGCTGGAGAAGACTCTTGAGAGTCTCTTGGACTGCAAGGAGATCCAACCAGTCCATCCTAAAGGAGATCAGTCCTGGGTGTTCATTGGAAGGACTGATGCTAAAGCTGAAACTCCAATACTTTGGCCACCTCATGGGAAGAGTTGACTCATTGGAAAAGACTCTGATGCTGGGAGGGATTGGAGGCAGGAGGAGAAGGGGACAACAGAGGATGAGGTGGCTGGATGGCATCACTGATTCGATGGACATGAGTTTGAGTAAACTCTGGGAGTTGGTGATGGACAGGAAGCCTGGCGTGCTGCAATCCGTGGGGTCACAGAGAGTCAGGCACAGCTGAGCAACTGAACTGAACTGAATTTCCTTTTGTATTAACTGGTTGGATCTCCTTGCTGTCCAGGGACTCTCAAGATTCTTCTCTAACACCACAGTTCAAAAGCATAAATTTTTCTGCCCTCAGCCTTCTTTTTGGTCCAGTTCTCACATCTGTACATGACTACTGGAAAAACCATAGCTTTAACTCTGTGGGATCTTTGTCAGCAAAGTGATGTCTTTGCTTTTTAATACACTATCTTGGTTTGTTATAACTGTTATTCCAGGAGCAAGTGTCTTTTAATTTCATGGCTGCAGTCAGCATCTGCAGTGATTTTGGGGCCCAAGAGAATAAATTCTCTCACTCTCTCCCATTCTATATGCCATTAAGTGGTGGGACTGGAGGCCATGATCTTAATTTTTTGAATGGTGAGTTTTAAGCCAGCTTTTTCACTCTCCTCTTTCAGCCTCATCAAGAGGCCCTTTATGTCCTCTTTGCTTTCTGCCATTAGAGTGGTGTCATCTGCATAGCTGAGGCTATTGATATTTCTCCCGGCAATCTGGATTCCGGCTTGTGAGTTAGCCAGCCCTGCACTTTGCATGATGCAGTCTGCACAGAGGTTAAACAAGCAGGGCGACAACATGTACTTGATGTACTCCTTTCTCAATTTTTAACCAGTCCGTTGTTCCATGTCCAGTTCTAACTATTGCTTCTTGTCCTGCATACATGTTTCTCGGAAGACAGGTGAGGTGCTATGGTATTCTCATCACTTTAAGCATTTTCCATAGTTTGTTGTGATCCACACAGTCAGACTCTTCAGTGCATTCAATAAAGCAGAAGTAGTTTGTTTTTTTTTTTAATTCCCTTGCTATTTCTATGATCTAATGGATGTTGGCAATTTGATCTCTGATTCCTCTGCCTTTTCTAAATCCATCTTGTATATCTGGAAGTTCTTGGTTCTTGTACTGTTGAATCCTGGCTTGAAGGATTTTGAGCATTACCCTGCTAACATGTGAAATGAGTGCAAGTGTTTGATAGTGAAAGGTTGTTGTTGAATTACGATGCCGGGATTCTTGGCCCCCGGAGGAGAAGAATTTGATCTGGGGCCAGAGACGAGGCTTGATCGCTCAGAGCTTTTGTGTAACAAAGTTTTATTAAAGTATAAAGGAGATAGAGAAAGCTTCTGACATAGGCATCAGAAGGGGGCAGAAAGAGTACCCCCCTGCTAGTCTTCAGCTGGGTGTTATATAGTCACCAGCAGTCTGTTAATGAAAGAAAGAAATGTCTCAAAACTTAGAATGGCACCAGGCCCCTCACCCCTAAGATGTATTTTGGGATAACCTTGGCTCCCAATGGTTCATCTTGGGCCATAAAATGATTAACTTGAATCTTGAAGAAGGGCAGAGCACCGTACAAATAGTGTCATTTACACAGATTAGAGGAACAATATCGGAGTGTAACATACTGGTTTATCAAGTAGGTTCTAGGCCCAAAGGCAGAACCGACTTGAAGACAGAGTTTGGGGTAAATGCACAGCACATTAGCATAGCTTAAGGTAAACATTTCCATAAGAAAAAAGCAACGGTTAACTTCAAGTGAAACCAGGTGTCATTATGGCAAAACATAATTTTAAGAGAAACCTCTTTTTAAATTTGTATAGAGAAGGAAAAAGTATCGATAGTTTGTTTCCTCCTGCAAGAGAGATAAAATGTCTGACACTTGCAGGCTATTTCCTCCGTTTGGAGACCCTGGCCTTCCTTCCTGTTACCCTCTCAATAGTCTGAGCATTCTTTGGCATTGCCTTTCTTTGAGATTGGAATAAAAACTGACCTTTTCCAGTTCTGTGGCCACTGCTGAGTTTTCCAAATTTGCTGGCATATTGAGTACAGCACTTTCACAACATCGTCTTTTAGGATCTGAAATAGCTCAACTGGAATTCCATCACCTCCAGTAGCTTTGTTCATAGTGATGTTTCCTAAGGCCCACTTGTCTTCACACTCCAGGATGTGTGGTTCTAGGTGAGTGACCACATTCGTTTGTAGTTATCCAGGTCATTAAGACCTTTCTTTGTATAGTTCTTCTGTGTATTCTCTGCAGAAGGAAATGGCAACCCACTGCAGTATCCTTGCCTGGAAAATCCCATGGACAGAGGAGCCTGGTGGGCTAAGGTCCATGTGGTCACAAAGAGTTGGGCACGCCTGAGTGATTAACACTTTAACACTTCTCCGTGTATTCTTGCCACCTCTTCTTGATCTCCCTAGCTTCTGTTAGGTCTTTGCCATTTCCGTCTTTTCTTGTGTTCATCTTTGCATGAAATGTTCTCTTGGTATCTACAATTTTCTTGAAGAGATCTTGTCTTTCCCATTCTGTTGTTTCCCTCTACTTCCTTGCACTGCTTACTTAAGACTTTATGTCGCCTTGCTGTCCTTTGAAACTCAGCATTCAGTCGGGCACATCAGTCCCTTATGCTTCTCTTCTTTGCTCAGCTACTCGTAAGGCCTCCTCAGACAACCACTGTGCCTCTTTCATTTCTTTCTCTTTGGGATGGTTTTGGTCACCACCTCCTATGCAGTGTTACCAACCTCCGTCCATAGTTCTTCAGACACTCTGTCTACCAGATCTAATCCCTTGAATCTATTTGTCATCTCTGCTGTGTTTAGTATTCCCTAAACTAAATCCAGTGTGGTGATCCAGATCACCAAAAGGGATGAAAGAAGTTAAATTCGAACGTAAAACGTTATTCCTCAAATACTAGACTCGACGTCAGTCGAGGGACAGAACAAAAATGACTGACATATCTCGAAGAAGTAGAAGTCGACGTATCTTATATTAGTCAGACTAAAACCATACCTGGTAGACCATACAGGTACACGTCTCAGGAGAGAACACAACAACCTTCTCCCACAAACAATACAAGAGAACCGTTTTGAGACAATTGGAAACAGGACAAAGTAAAATATGGGGTTCCGGTTTGAACGGACAATAAGGTCCATAAATAACTGAAGGATGAAATATAAGTTATGGGACACTACTTTTCCTGGAAAAAAACCACAATCAAGATCTTCCAGAATACTTTCACTTTCACTTCAACGAGTCAACACAGGGTGAGAAACGTCGGGGTACCTGACATCGGGTGGTCCGACGAGACAGGTACCCTAAGAGGTCCGTTCCTATGACCTCACCCCACGGCAAAGGAAGAGGTCCCCTAGAAGGGCTGGGTCCCTAGCTTGGACCCGGAGGGCGTAACATCCGTCTACGAGATGGGAGACTCGGTGGTCTCTTCTTCCAGAATCCAGAAGTATTTTGACCAGCCAGAGTCGAAGAAACCGTTGTCACCAACCCAGCATCGGAACCCAAAGACATCCCCGAAGGGACGACCGAGTCTACCATTTCTAATACGGACGTCACGTCCTCTGGACCCGAGTCAGGGACCCAACCTTTCTAGGGGACCTCTTCCCGTTTGACCCTAGTAAGATGACAAAAACTCTAACGTGGGTTCATGACGTAAAACCTGAGAAAACAACTGATACACTCTACTAAATTGACTAATTACCGGATACTGAGTTCCGTCATACATCGAGGTCCGTCTCTATTAAAATATAAATGCAATAATAGTCAAGAAACTTTAAACTTATTGTGATTTACATATTAGAGGACTTTGACAATCTTACATACATGTGAATGTCAATTACTTAGGAATACTAAAGGGTCAACACACACACACACACACACACACACACTGCGCACATGTGTGTGCTTACCCAGTCATGTCCGACTCTTTGTGATCCCATGAACTGTGGCCCGCCAGGCTCCTCTGTCCATGGGATTCTCCAGGCAAGAATACCGAGTGGGCGCTGCAGGGGATCTTCCCAACCCAGGGATCGAACTCAGGTCTCCCGCAGGCAGATTCTTTACCATCTGAGTCTCCAGGGAAGGTCTCCTCGTTGCATAGTTATTTCAGATCTTGGCAGTCTTCTATTTAATGTGAAATACAAATTTATTTTGAGAAATTGCACTTGAAAAATGCTGAGCTTTCATAGTATTTAGAAAGACCACTTTTAATTCTTTCTTTTGAGAATAAAACTCTCTCTTGAAATTCACCTGTTGGAATCAGTTGCAAAAGGTTAAAAATCAAAACTTATTGTGAGATCTTGGGGACACTCTGAAACCGGTGCCTTCGATTGCTCGCTACGCAGGATCTGTAAAGAGGTGTGATCATCTGGAATATTTTTTACTCTCAGTTTTGTCAGAGCACTACTGTGAGCTCAGCATCCGTCCCAGTGTGGCCCTTTCCTGTAAGCATTTACCAGTGGCAAAGAGCGCTAGTCTTTATTGAAAATAAGTGTATCTAGTCGTCCACAGCAGCCATTTCTTCTGGCCTATTACCTTTTTCATTAAAAGATTATTTAGTATTATTTTAAGCTAAAATCTTTGTTCTGTTCATAAAATTTCCAGGTTGGATTCAGCCTTGGCTCTGTTGGTCCTTGGGGAGGCTGGCAGATTAAATATCGCTTGTTTGAAAGCGTTCATGGACCTAATGAGAGATTTTCTCTTAAGCATTATGTCTGTTCAAAATCAGGTAAGAGTATATTGTTAATGAAGGTGCACAAAAAGACCTAAATTGAAACAAATTTTACTTCTGACCCTATTTTAATTGTACATTATATTAGGACTTATAATGGTCATGAAAGAAAGTGAAAGTGTTAGTTGCTCAGCCATGTTTGACCCTTTGGGACCCATAGACTGTGGCCCACCAGGCTTCTCTGTCCATGGGATTCTCCAGGCAAAACTAGGGTGGGCAGCCACTCCTTTCTCCAGGGGTCTTTCCAGCCTGGGATCAGGCCAGGTCTCCTGCACTGCAGGCAGAGTTCTTACTGCCTGAGCCAGCAGGGAAGCACCTGTAATGAGCCTGACTTTGTAATAATAATTTTCGTTAAATGTGAAAGTAAAGCGTGTTTACTATACATCCCAGTATAAACGACAGACAGAGGCCCAGAGATAGTATATTCTACTCACGTGCACACATGCATGCACCCAGGAAGAATTTTTAAATTTTATTAGCAAACATGGGCTCAGATAGTCATGGTTTAGTTTCCTATTTAAAAACATTTGTCATTACGTATTATTAAGATTTATTGATACATTTCAGTGAGGATGAGGTGACTGTTTCTCTGCTGTTGAACTTTGAGCTTATTTCTGCTGCAGTTAATTGCATTATTCACAGTTCAGTTCAGTCGCTTAGTCATGTCCAACTCGTTGCAACCCCATGGACTGCAGCATGCCAGGCTTTCCTGCCCATCACCAACAATTCACAGTCAATTTCAAATAATATTGAACTGATATTCTCATACAAAAAAATCTTTACCTGCATTTATGAATATTTCTTTAGAATAGATTTGTTACGAAACGATAGACTCTATACTTTCTTTTAATACTCTTACAACAGCTATTTAAATTCCTCTCCAGAAGATATAACTTTCTTGCATTCCTATGAAAAAATATATTAAAGTGTACATATAAATCGAACTATATACAAAACAGATTCTTCTACAGTATGAAATGGAGAATAGTATCTCATTAGATTAATTGACAATCCATTGATTACTAAGGAAATTGAAATGTACTTTATATACTTTTTAGTAATTTTTTATTTTCTGAACCTTGTCTCATGCAATCTACCCAGGGAATACTTGCTTTCAAGGAACACATTTTAGAAGTGTTAGTTGATTATGGTCTTTTAACAACTCAGTAAAAACTGAAGGTATTTCTTATAAGTGTGGTATATAGTTCTCATTATGACAGAACATACTTTGATTCTCTGATAGCTATTTTCTCATTTTAGGATAAAAGCTGTGAGGTAGATGATTTTTCTTGGGCCCAGAATGTAGTCTCCATATACATAAAAATTCTGGCAGAAATCTGCTTATATGCGACCAATTCTGTTTTGAGAAAGACTGCTTTAGTTGGTTTCTGTGCCTGTGAAAGGCCACAGAACGATGTTTTACTTGTGGGCAAATCACCGGAAGAGCCAGAACTGAGGGAAGCAAGCATTTCGGGCCTTTTGGAATATTTCTCTTCAGAAACGTCGGACTGTTGTGAGTAAACTGTTTTTCAACTTGAGAAATATTTTGAAGATATCTCTCTATATATAATAATCTTTTTATGTACAAAAAGTTAACATTTTGAAGTGGGAAGGTAATTTCAAACTCACTAGAACGTTCTATAAATTTAGGAAGTCCATTTTATAAGATGGAAACTTTTGATCAATAGTTTTAAAACAGCTGAAATGTACCCTAGAGTTTGCTGATTTATGATTCAAGTTATATTCCCTGGAAACAGGAGATGGTCTTGGGGGAACCTGTGAAATGTGTGTAGAGTCTGTCTCACTCCTGCTCCACTGGGCCTCCTCATCCATCTTCTCCACCTGCTTGCGCTGTCCCTCTTGCTCTTCCCAGGCCCCAGGGCGCTTCTCTTCAATCACTCAGATACTATAGTCCACTCTTCACATCTCGCATTTTATGCTCAAAATGTACCTGACTTGTGTCTCAAGACTTAAGCTTATTTTTCTACTATTGCCTATGCATATTATTAGAATAAAATGCTTCTGTTTTTAAAGGGCATGTCAGGGACACTATAATTCAAAAGTGTCCTTTCAGGTTAACTAGCACTCTTCTTTATGAATATCATGTAGTCTATAGTCTATATATTATTATAGTTTCTTAGAGATATATCTCCCACTTCCATTAAGTTTTAGGATATTTGAGATTGGAGAATCGTGTCTGAATTATATTCGTATTAACCCAGTATTTACCATGGTATTCAGCACATAGTAGGTGGGCAATAATGATAGTGAGTTTATTATGTAATTTTAAAAAATCACTGCGTTTGAAAGATAATTGCAAGATAAGGAGGCAAACTCATTGATTTTGAACATACGTGAATATAATTTTAAACAGTAAAACCTTAGTCACAGATAGTTACTTTCTCAAGAACTTGCTTGCTATTTTAAAAGTACTTTCAATATAGTTCTGGTTTAAACAGTAGGCTGGAACTTACTTTGAAGTGTAACTTATTTGGCTTTTGCCCACCTTTTAAGAAGATGATGCCTATTTTTTACTAGTGCCAACTTTAAACAGGGTTTCAGTTAACAGGTAAGCCACACTTCTCCCTTGTTGCTAGCGCTGATCGAGTGAGCGGCGCTCGCTTCTCTCACTGGCCGCACTCTCTGAAATACTCAGAGGGGCCAGAGGTCTCCCTGCGCCGCAGCAGCTCAGCCGATGGTCTGTAAGTTGCGCCCGCACAGACTCATGCGGGGCTCTGGGGCCTCAGCTTCCCCAGTTGTGCAGATCAGTCCTTTCTGTTCGTTCAGTGCTCTGTCCGGTGATGGGTCCAGAAGACAGCTGTCCACGCGTAGGACCTGCACTCCTGGGAGCTTCTTGGCCTCCCTCTGACCATGACCCCTGAGCTCTGGTAAAACCTCACAGAGGGAGGGTGCTTCTGTGGATCCGAGAAGTTCTCTTCTGTTTAGCGATCTGGTACTTTTTCACCAGACTGGTGATTCCAGTGCACTTATTTGTTCATTGTTGATCTTTGAAGCTTCTTATCATCTCGCAGTGACTTTGATGGCATAGGAATAGAGTATGGGTGACTTCTTGGAAGAGATTTTTGCTTTTCCATTTATTATTTACAGCTTCATATTCCTCACCCCCCTGAGCAATACACCCCAAATCTTCCTAGCTCAAATACTGGTCGTGTCCCCTATAATCGTTTCTCTACCGAGAGCAGACCTGTTGAGATTTCTTTTGGCAGTTAT
Source organism: Litocranius walleri (assembly GCA_006410535.1). Classification (NCBI taxonomy): domain Eukaryota; kingdom Metazoa; phylum Chordata; class Mammalia; order Artiodactyla; family Bovidae; genus Litocranius; species Litocranius walleri. The sequence continues at coordinate 2,683,586 of SJYG01000279.1, read as the reverse complement.
TGGTGCTTTTTTTCTTCTGAGCAGTGCTTATGGAGAATGATCTGTGAGCTTGGACTTGCCAAGATCTAGTCATCCTTGGTCATTGCTTCCTCTTCTCTATAAATCTGAATGAGTGCACTTGTTTCTGGTGAGTATGAACTCAAACCAGCAGAAGAGTATGACATCCAAGAAACAGCAGAGTCTGACATATGCCCTTAGGTGACATCCCTGCCTAGACACTTGTACTGTAACTGATAGTCTCATGAAGGTATATATTTTAATTGCATCCTGAATAACTCCTGTAGGAATTTCTAAATTTCATTGTTGGTATAATGTACAACGTGGATCTATCCATCCGTAATGCTATAGATCAAAGAGCCTTCTCTACAGATCAGATGGAGTCAGCATTTTATTCTTAAATGGCAATAAAATAGAGAGAGAGAAGGCAGTTTCTAACAGACTACGGTTCGAAGGAGGTGCCCTGAGGCCATGGGTGACTCTTCTGCTTTCGTTGATGTTTGTCTTATGCTTATACTTGAACTTAGCGTTGAAACAACGAAACAGAAGTTTATCAATATTTTCTCAACCCAAGTGGAAAAATAGATGTTTCGAGCTGTGGAATACCTTTAAAGATTCTATCAGCAGTAAAGAGGAGAGACATACCATAGTTGCTTCCTCTGCAGTCAAAAGTCAATACATTTTCTTTGGCATCAAAGTCGTACAAGCTGTAAATAATACTAGTGGTGTTTGCCTCATTAACGATTCTGAGTATTTGAAATCATCAATGCTTAAAGCATCTTTGTGATTTCTTGTGGGGAGTGTTTAAGGTAAGTTGATGGTTGTTTTGCTAAAGATATCTCAAGAGTGTCAGACAATCCTATGATTTTCTTCGTCTCTATCAGAACCAGAGAATGCACTTCTACTGGACACAAGGTTTAGGCCTCTTCCTTGCGCTCGTACTGAATTTTTGGTCTTCCTGCATCAGTCAGCACTGTGAAAAGTCATTGCTTTACATGACTGTTCATGTGCATAGTCAAATATATCACCAAGGGATAGGGCTTACTGTTTCTGTTGATGTGTTTATAACTTGATCCTTTGTAGCGTCGCTGGTTGACTTTCCCACAGCGGGAGAATGATTCTGTCTGGGCTGTCCTGGACGCATGATCGTCGATAATGATCACCACTTCTATCAGATCACTTAAAATAGATGCCTCCAGAAGGAATGTCATCTGTGCAAACCTTGTCAGCATGATTGCTGGAGAGGATAGGACTGTCTTTCTGGAAAGTGACACAGAGAACAAGGAGCACTTCTTTATTTAATTGAAAATAACTTGATTTTTCTCATAATTTTCCCTTTAAGTAAGCATATTTTTTGTTTAGAGTGAAAGAATTCTGGAGTCATACAGATTTGTATTTTAATTATGTCACTTGTCTCTCAAAAAATTCTAGTGAAAGAATCAGTTCTGGACTCATGCAGATTTGTATTTTAATTCTGTCACTTGTATCTCAAAATTCTAGGTCAAATTATCTTATCTTTTGATTGTATTTCTTTGCTCCATAATTAAGATAAAAATACTATTCTTATGAGACTTTTTGTAAGAAAAAACTATGGAAAATATACATACTTGGCATAGTAACTCATGGATAGTAAAGGTCCAATGGATATTAATAGGTTTTTCAGCTGCTAGTATGTAGTTAATGATGTTGAGAAGTCAGTGAGGAAGGGTTTTTTCCTAATGCTTACTCCTTTGTACACTTTCTATCTGGGAATTCTATTTTATTTACTTAAAAGATATAAATGACGCTGGAAAACATTAAAGAATATTATCAATGGCCCTTTTAGGAATGAATCAGGCAGTATTCTTATGGGCCATTTTTGTGTAAAGCCCTAAAGAGACTCTTCAAATCATGGTTTTGTGAGAACGATGTTATAGGAAACTAATAACTTCCATTGAGTTCATTTCCTGTTGACCTGACCCGGTGCAGGTGCAGAACCTGAAACATTTCGAGGAATGGATGGCTGCTTAGCATGGGCCTTTGTTACTCTAAGGCTTCATGTCAGACACACTTACCATTGAGTCGCATATCTGTTAATTCTAGACTGAGGCCTCTGGCCAGTGACAGAAGTGCTGAGCTTTCACAATTTGGGTTGAATAGAAATTTCTACGTATGGTTATAAATACCACCTCTGAATTTAACATCTGGTTGAAACTCCAAGTGTCTGACTTGTAGGATTCCCTTCATGGAGGACCATGCTCTACACCTTCTGCTATGGACTGAACTGTGCCCCTCAAGCCTCAAAATTCATGTGCTGAAGTCACAACCCGCAACGTGAGTGTATTTGGAGATAGGGCCTACAAGGGGGTAACTAAAGGTCATGCTGCTGCGGCCCTGATGTGACAGAACCCGTGTCCTTGTAAGAAAGACACCGGAGAGCTCACTCTCCGCTGGGTCGGACACAGTGAGAAAGCAAGCCGTCCCAAAGCCAGGAAGAAAGCCCTCCTGGTATACACAGTCAGATGGCACCTTGACCTCAGACATCTCAGCCTCAACACCACGAGAAAATAAACCTCCCTCCATTGTCTAAGACCTCCAGTCTATGGCACCTCGCCACGGCAGCCCGGGCACACTGATGCACTTCCCAGTGGGGGCCAGCTGTCGGCAAGGTTGAAGGTCATGTTGGAAGAAAGGTTTTACAGCATATACCTAGAAAAGACAGTTTTGAACTGGAAAACTATGAGGGAAGTTGAAAAATGTTAATTTATGTAAACACACAGAATTTTCACCTATTGAAATTATGACTTTGAAAAACACTTTGTCCTGATGGGTAACAGAGTAATAATCATAATGGATATTTGCGAAGCTCTTACTGTGTGTCAGACATTGTTCTAGGAATGTAGCATGCATCACCTAACATATTAATCATTCTAGCAAGACTGGATTGTAGATATTCGTAGTATCCCCTTTCGATAGATAAGAACGCTGAGGCACTAACTGTTCATTTTTCCAAGCAAACTTAGTAAACGCCACGGGTGAGACTTAGTCTAGGCACTCTGCCTTCAGGACTTGTACTAATAACTGCCTCATTGTGCTGTGCTAACTATGCCATTTGACCTTTTGAGTGAAGTGGAAAAAAGAAAAACAATCCGTTTACATGCTGAAGAATATGAGAAAGATGACTGAGAACTGCTGTCTGACGGTCTTCGTCCTACAGCAGTGCTTACAAAAGCATTTTCAGACTTTCTATTGTGTGAGTCCTTATGGCCAAGATAAACTCCTGGACCTTATTTCAGAAATTTGGATTGAAAATCCTAAAAGTAGAATCCAGGAGCAATCTGTATTATTAAACCTCTTCTGACACTATATTTTGAGAAAACATAGCCTATGTATTTTGCTGTAAGTTCAGTTCAGTCACTCAGTCGTGTCCAACTCTTTGTGACCTCAAGGACTGCAGCACGCCAGGCCTTCCTGTCCATCACCAACTACCAGAGTGTACTCAAACTCATGTCCATTGAGTCGGTGATACCATCCAACCATCTCATCCTCTGTCGTCCCCTTCTCCTCCTGCCCTCAATCCCTCCCAGCATCAGGCTCTTTTCAAATGAGTCAGCTCTTCGCATCAGATGGCCAAAGTATTGGAGTTTCAGCTTCAGCATCAGTCCTTCCAGTGAACACCTAGGACTGATCTCCTTTAGGATGGGACTGGTTGACTCTCCTTGCAGTCCAAGGGACTCTCAAGAGTCTTCTCCAATACCACAGTTCAAAAGCATCAATTCTTCAGTGCTCAGCTTTCTTTATAGTCCAACTCTCACATCCATAAATGACTACTGGAAAAACCATAGCCTTGACTAGACGGACCTTTGTTGATAAAGTAATGTCTTTGCCATTTTAATATGCTGTCTAGGTTGGTCAAAATTTTCCTTCCAAGGAGTAAGTGTCTTTTAATTTCATGGCTGTGGTCACCATCTGCAATGACTTTGGAGTCCAAAAAATAAAATCAGCCACTGTTTCCATTTCCCCATCTATTTGTCATGAAGTGATGGGACCAGATGCCATGATCTTAGTTTTCTGAATGTTGAGTTTTAGCCAGCTTTTTCACTCTCCTCTTTCACTTTCTTCAAGAGGCTCTTTAGTTCTTCACTTTCTGCCATAAGCATGGTGTCATCTGCATATCTGAGGTTATTGTTATTTTTCCTGGCAATCTTGATTCCAGCTTGTGCTTCTTCCAGCCCAGTGTTTCTCATGATGTACTCTGCATATAAGTTGGAACCAGTCTGTTGGTCCATGACAATGCTTTTCTTACTTGTTACAGACCTTTATTCATCCAGCCAGCTAGTCCTTATAGCTTATGCATTATAGAAAACATTACAAAGAGGGAAACCCAGCTCTGGGTTACACACAGAATATAGTGTATCTTGTATACACTATCTATGAATATAGTGTAGGTGTATAGACTATATAGTGTATAGTGTATAGATTATATAGTCTATAGTGTATACACTATCTATGCCATCTTCTATGTTCCTACTTTGGTTTTTAGAGTGATAAACGAATAGCTTTTTAACATGCCTTGACTATCTGAACTCTTTTCTATGAAAGTAAAACTTGACGATGATCTATCTGGTGGGAGACTGCAGCAGACCCGGGTTTAGTGTGTCTCAATGAGGAAACCAGCAGTGAGCGATGATGGAACCAAGACCCCGTAGAGTGGTCAGAGCCTCAGCCGCGTGCAGCCCTCAGCCGGCGCACATCTAGACCGTGTGCAGACAGCGTGTGGCCACCTTCTGCTCAGAAGTCAGCCGAGGCTCAAATTCCCTGTCTCCCCAAGCGGGTCATTCCAGTGTGGAACCCTGCGACGGACTCTTCCTTACATCACAGTGGCGTCTGCCTCTCCATGTCTTCCAGACATTCGCTTCAGCTTTGCTTCCCAGAGGCAACCCACACGCTCTGTCCCATCTCTCACATGCAGCCCTCCAGACATTTGAAGACAGTTGTTTTAGTTCTCTTTCTCTGTCTCCACTCTCTCATCAAATCCTATGTCTTTGCTTACTGCTCCTATGTTAACTTTTTGTAATGAATGAAAAGCATATTTTAAATACGGTTTATAATTAACATACATTTGCTGGAAGGTGGCAGTATTGTTAATTTTGTCTGAATTTGTAGTAATTTATCCTAGTTTAAAATATGAGGCGTGCAGAAATATGGCATGTCCGTCAGTTCAGTTTAGTTCAGTCACTCAGTGATGTCCAACTCTCTGTGACCCCATGAATTGCAGCACACCAGGCCTCCCTGTGCATCACCAACTCCCAGAGTTCACTCAAATTCATGGCCATCGAGTCCGTGATGCCATCCAGCCATCTCATCCTCGATCGTCCCCTTCTCCTCCTGCCCCCAATCCCTCCCAGCATCAGAGTCTTTTCCAATGAGTCAACTCTTTGCATGAGGTGGCCAAAGTACTGGAGCTTCAGCTTTAGCATCATTCCTTCCAAAGAAATCCCAGGGCTGATCTCCTTCAGAATGGACTGGTTGGATCTCCTTGCAGTCCAAGGGACTCTCAAGAGTCTTCTCCACTCCACAGTTCAAAAGCATCAATTCTTTGGCACTCAGCCTTCTTCACAGTCCAACTCTCACATCCATACATGACCACTGGAAAAACCATAGCCTTGACTAGACGGACCTTAGTCGGCAAAGTAATGTCTCTGCTTTTGAATATACTATCTAGGTTGATCATAACTTTTCTTCCAAGGAGTAAGCGTCTTTTAATTTCATGGCTGCAGCGTTAATAAATAAGTCTAGAGGAAATGTACAGGTCAAAAAGTGTTATTAGTTATGAACCATAAACACAGACTACCTATAGAATTTGTTAGCTCTATTGACAACAAAATACTTTAAAATGTAAGATATATGAATACCTTTAGAATTATAACTTTACACAGGTACAAAGTGGACTTAGAAAGTTACTCAACCAAGATTTTGTTCCTCAATGCCCTTTTCCAATATAACCAAGGTGACTGACATCAAAGAAGCACATGCCATGTAGTAAAGCAACAATCATGGAGAAAAATGGACTAAGGAACTACTCCTAGGAGGTAGATAAGGGCCTGATGAAGGGACATACCATAACTACATAAGGTGAACCAGGTAACATTTGGCCTCTAGGATTTCAGAATTGCTGAATTACTGTGGAATAATAGCTACTATATGATTCTCATCCCTCCCCCCCTTTTTTTTTAGATTTTTTTTAAATTTTATTTTTACTTTATTTTACTTTACAATACCATATTGGTTTTGCCATACATTGACATGAATCCACCATGGGACCTTTCAGAGGCCCAGTCACATCTTAAGTAGATCACGTCCTGGGACTTTGTCTTAAAGGTTATACCCTGGATTTGTTTTGAGGCATGTTTTAATGACATTGGTTTATTTTTCAAAGAAGAAAGTTTACATAGAGATATTCTCAGTGGGATCAAAATCTGCTAGTTTCCCTCCAGCTATTATAGAAAATTTTTGCTTTGCATATGATAGATCATCAGTTTTCCAACCTTGACTAGCTATTATTTTTGCTATTTGCAACTTAATACCTTGGCCTGCCGGGAACCTGCACGGGAGATCCCACTCATGACAAGGTCATACAGGACTCGAGGGACTCCCTGGGCCATCTGACCCATGACAAGGTCATGCGGAAGAGTCCTGATAAGCAAGGCCTTGGGACTCGATGGACCCCCTGGATCTGCTCAAGCATCTACCCCCAAACCAGAATCTGTCTGGCTTACTATTTTCTCTCTTTCACCAGCTCTTCTGACATTAGCAGGGGGCTGTCCCTCGGTAACATTTCTCTGGAAAGTTAACTTAGGGCTTTAGTTTATAAATCTCCTGGGCATGAAAGGAATGTTTCAACCTCCCTGTTAGCATTCTAGCTTACTTGGCAGGTCTATCCAGACTCTTGCAACACTGTTGAGCCAGTGCTTGCTGCCAAGCTCTCACATCCCTTATCCACTGTGTTTCTGGGAGTACCTATAGTTAAGATATAGAAATAACAAGCAGCAGCCATAGCATTAGCAACATTAGACTCTGAGTTAATAAGTTCTTTCTTTGCTGTAACCCACTGAATCTTTGCTCCATAAAAATGTAACTCTGTACTTTAAGGGTGACGCAGGCTAGGAATTTAAGAAGAAACACTTTAAGGGAAAATTATTCTGGCTCACCAACCTTTATCAAAAAGAGGTCATGGAATATCAACAGGCCTCCAGGACAGAAGATGATGTACAAAAAATAAGACTATTTCAGAAAAGAACCTGGTATTGATAAAAGTTAATACTGATGGAATGTTGAGTTGACTCTGCATTTTTCACCTTGCTGTATGTGTAACTCATGGTATAAAAGCCCCGAGGAAAATAAAGTAAAACAGGCCTCGCTCACTGAAAAAAAATAAAGTATGAGGCAAAGACAGGTAGGTCCCAAGTATTTTTCCATTCAATGTTGTCTCAGAACGGAAAAAAGTAAACATGACATTTTTGCCTTTCATTCTTTTGTTGAGAATTATCTTCTTAAGCTTGTTCTGTGGTGATGACAGTGAATGAAATACATGTCACAGTTGTAAAATAACTTAGGGAAAAACCTTAGCACAGAGTAATAGTTCCTCTTTAAAAAGTAAATGAAAGTTAATTGGAATCTTAGAACCAACTGAAACTTTTAATGATACTCTATTAAATCTTCAATATACCTCTTACCTTGGTGAAGGTTATCCACAAAAATACTCAGTAATATGGTTGTGTCTTTATACATGAAAAGTATTTAACTCCTTTAATAGCCCAAGTACAGGTTAGCCGTCAAATTCACACAAATATAAAATTATAATTATAGTACTGGTTATATTAATATATATGTAAGGCAGTTAGACAAATGTATCTATTTGTATTTTTAATTTTATTTTATTGTGGGAAAAGCACTTAACATGATACCTACCTTATTAGAATTTTACATATACAATGTGTTATTGTTGACTATAGATACAGCGTGGTAAACCAGTTCTCTGGAGCTTATTCACTTTGCTTGACTGAAACATTAAGTCTCTTGATTAGTAACTCCTTGTGTCTCCTTTCCCTTGCCTCTGGAAAGCACAGTCTCACTCTTTGATTTTATGAACATGACTATTTTACATGCCTCCTATAAATGCAAGCATGCAGTGGTTTGTCTGTCAGAGACTGACCTACTTTGTTTCTCATAATGTCCCCAAGATTCACGTGTGTTGGTACATATGGCAAAACTCGTTTTTAAAGCTGGATCGTATTCCACCGCAGAGAGGCACCACAGTTTCCCTGTCCACTCATCTCCTGATGGACATTAAAGTTGCTTCTGTCTCTCGGTTACTGTGAGCAGTGCTATACTAAAGATATGAGAGAATATCTCAGTACTGAATGTAAGAACTGGGTATCCTTTCCTTTAGATACATATAGCCAGAAGTGGGATTTCTGGATCACATGGTAATTCTATTTTTATCTTTTTGAGGAACATTCAAACTTTTACATAGCACCTGTTACCATGTTTCTTCAAGAAAATTACAGATAGCAAGGGAATATTTCATGCAAAGATGGGCTCAATAAAGGACAGAAATGGTCTGGACCTAACAAAAGCAGAAGATATTAAGAAGAGGTGGCAGGAATACACAGAAGAACTGTACAAAAAAGATCTTCACAACCCAGATAATCACGATGGTGTGATCACTCACCTAGAGCCAGACATTCTGGAATGTGAAGTCAAGTGGGCCTTAGAAAACATCACTATGAACAAAGCTAGTGGAGGTGATGACATTCCAGTTGAGCTGTTTCAAATCCTGGAAGATGATGCTGTGAAAGTGCTGCACTCAATATGCCAGCAAATTTGGAAAACTCAGCAGTGGCCACAGGACTGGAAAAGGTCAGTTTTCATTCCAGTTCCAAAGAAAGGCAATGCCAAAGAATGCTCAAGCTACTGCACAATTGCACTCACCTCACACGCTAGTAAAGTAATGCTCAAAATTCTCCAAGCCAGGCTTCAACAGTACATGAACCAAGAAATTCCAGATGTTCAAGCTGGCTTTAGAAAAGGCAGAGGAACTGGAGATCAAATTGCCAACATCTGCTGGATCATCAAAAAGGCAAGAAAGTTCCTTAAAATCATCTACTTCTGCTTTATTGACTATTGCAAAGCCTTTGACTGTGTGGATCACAATAAACTGTGGAAAATTCTTCAAGAGATGGGAATACCAGACCACCTGACCTGCTTCTTGAGTAATCTGTGTGCAGGTGAAGAAGCAACAGTTAGAACTGGACATGGAACAACAGACTGGTTCCAAATAGGGAAAGGAGTACATCAAGGGTGTATATTGTCACCCTGCTTATTTAACATATGCAGAGCACATCATGAGAAACGCTGGGCTGGATGAAGCACAAGCTGGAATCAAGATTGCTGGGAGAAATATCAATAACCTCAGATATTCAAATGACACCAGCCTTATGGCAGAAAGCAAAGAAGAAGAGCCTCTTGATAAAAGTGAAAGAGGATAGTGAAAAAGCTGGCTTAACACTCAACATTCAGAAAACTAAGATCATGACATCCAGTCCCATCACTTCATGGCAAATCACTGCAGATGGTGATTGCAGTCATGAAATTAAAAGATGCTTGCTCCTTGGAAGAAAAGCAGTGACCAACCTAGACAGCATATTAAAAAGCAGAGACATTAACTTTGCCAACAAAGGTTCATCTAGTCAAGGCTATGGTTTTTCCAGTAGTCATGTATGGATGTGAGTGTTGGACTATAAGGAAAGCTGAGCACCGAAGAACTGATGCTTTTGAACTGTGGTCGTAAAGAGTCAGACAGAACTGAGCAACTGGACTGGACTGGACAGTTGCCATGCTGCATTCCCACCAGCAGTAATTTTTCTTCCCATTTGAGTCAACACATGTTGTGTTTGCTTTTTGTGGATAATGGCCATCCTGACATGTGTGAGGTAGTATCTTATTGTGGTTTTAATTTGCATTTCCCTGATGGCTCTTAACATTGAGCTTTTTTTTTTGTTTGTTTACCTGTTGACCATTTGTGTTTCTGTTGAAGTCCTTTGTTCATGGTGACACATCTTTATGAAAGTTATTTTCAGTTCTTTGTCAGGTAAATCATACAGCGCTGTCTCACTGAGATTTGTTTCTGGAGGTTTTTGTTGTTGTTTGGAATTCTTTGCTCAGTTATTCAGTGAAGAGATATGTTGCCAAATCAGGGTGTCCCTTTGGCTCTGAATTCGGTTTTGACTGTCTCTGTGTATTTTGGCTGCACTGGGTATTCATCGTGGCGCACAGGGCTCCTCATCGTGGCGCACAGGGCTCCTCATGGTGGCACGTGGCTTCTCTGGCTGTGGCGTCTGTTTAGGTGCCGTGATCACAGCTCTTTGACTCTTTGTCACTCTTCTCTTTCACCCTCATCAAGACGCTCTTTAGCTCCTCTCCACTTTCTGCCCTAAGAGTGATATCATCTGCACAGCTGAAACTGTTGATATTTCTCCCGGCAATCTTGATTCCAGCTTGAGAGTCATCCAGCTCGGCATTTCGCATGATGTACTCTGCATATAAGTTAAATAAGCAGGGTGACAATATGCAGCTGTGGTGTGCTCCTTTCCCGATATTGAACCAGCCTGTTGTTCCATGTCCCGTTCTACTCTTGGTTCCTGAGGTTTCTCGCATACAAGTTTCTCGGGAGACAGATAATAATTTTCCCATCTCTTTAAGAATTTTCTATAGACTACTGTTGTGATCCTCAAAGACTTTCATGTAGTCTGTGAAGCAGAAGGAGGTGTTTTTCCAGAATTCCCTTGCTTTCTCCGTGATCCAACAAATATTGGCAATTTGATCTCTGGTTCCTCTGCCCTTTCCTAAATCCAGCTTGTACATTTGGAAGTTCTTGGTTCACATACTGCTGAAGCATAGCTTGAAGGGTTTTGAGCATATCCTTGGTAGCATGTGAAATGAGGATATTTGTATGGTAGTTGCTAAAGCTGAAACTCTAGTACTTTGGCCACCACATGTGAAGGGTTGACTCATTGGAAAAGACCCTGATGCTGGGAGGGATTGGGGACAGGAGGAGAAGGGGACAACCGAGGATGAGATGGCTGGATGGCAACACTGACTCGATGGACGTGAGGTTTTCTTTTTAATATAAATTTATTTATTTTAATTGGAGGCTAATTACTTTACATTATTGTACATGAGTTTGAGTAAACTCCGGAAGTTGGTGATGGACAGGGAGGCCCAGTGTGCTATGATTCATGGGGTTGCAAAGAGTCAGACACAACTGAGTGACTGAACTGAGCTGTATGGTAGTTGGACCGTTGTTTGGCATTGCCTTTCTTTGAGATTGAAATGAAAGCTGGCTTTTTCCAGTCCTATGTTTTCCAAATTTGCTGATGTAAATTTGGTGCAACACTTTAGCAGCACTTTAATTTTTTAGGATTTGAAATAGCTCAGCTACAATTCTATCACTTCCACTAGCTTTTTTAGTAATAAAGCTTCCTAAGGCCCACATGACTTCACACTCCAGAATGTCCACTCTAGGTGAGTGACCACACCATTGTGGTTATCCATCATTAAGACCTTTTTTGTACAATTCTTCTGTGTATTCTTGCCACCTTTTCTTAATCTCTTCTGCTTCTGTTAGGTCCCTACCATTTCTGTCCTTTATCATGCCTGTCCTTGCATGACATGTTCCCTTGATATCTCCAATTTTCTTGAAGAGATCTCTAGTCTTTCCCAGCCTATTGTTTTCCTCTATTTCTTTGCATTGTTCATTTAAGAAGGCCTTTTTCTCTCTCCTTGCTGTTCTCTGGAACTCTGCATTCAGTTGAGTATATCCTTCCCTTTCTCCTTTTCTCAGCTATTTGTAGGGCCTCCTCAGCCAACCACTTTGCCTCCTTGCATCTCATTTTCTTTGGGATGGTTTTGATCACCACCTCCTATACAATGTTACAAACTTCCGTCCATAGTTCTTCAGGTGCTCTCTCTACCAAATCTCATGTCTTGAATCTATTTGTCACTTCCACTGTATAATCATAAGGGGTTTGATTTACGTCATACCTTAATGGCTAGTGGTTTTCCCTACAGTCTCCATTTCTAAGCCTGAATTTTGCGTGATCTGAGCCACTCAGCTCCAGCCTTGTTTTTCCATACGCTGTAGAGCTTCTACATCTTTGGCTGCGAAGAACACCATCCATCTGATTTTGGTATTGGCCATCTGGTAATGTCTGTGTGTAGAGTTGTCATTTGGGCTGTTGGAAAAGGGTGTTGGCTATAACTAGCATGTTTTCTTGACAAAACTCTGTTAGCCTTTGCCCTGTTTCATTTTGTACTCCAAGGACAAACTTGCTTGTTTTTCTGGTTATCATCTCTCTCTCTCTCTTTTTTTTTTTTTGCATTCCAATCCCCTGTGATGCAAAGGGCACCTTTTCTGATGTTAGTTCTAGAAGGTGGTGTATTAATAGGTCTTCAAATAACTGGTCAACCTCAGCTTCTTCAGCATCAGTGGGTGGGGCAGAGACTTGGATTACTGTGATATTGAATGGTTTGCCTTAGAAATCAAATGAGATCATTCTGTCTTTTTTGAGATTGTACCGAAGTACTTTATTTCAGACTGCTTTGTTGACTATGAGGGCTACTCCATTTCTTCTAAGGGAATCTTGCCCACAGTAGTAGATATAACGGTCATCTTAATCGAATTCGCCCATTCCCGTCCGTTTTAGTTCCCTGACTCCTAAGATGCTGCTGTTCACTCTTGCCATCTTCTGCTTGACCACATCCAACCTCCTTTGATTCTGGGCCTGACATTCCAGGTTCCTATGCTGCATTGCTCTTTGCAGCCTCGGGCTTTGCTTTCACCCCTCAGTCAGTCAGTTCAGTCGCTCAGTCCTTTCACCCCTAGACACGTCCATAACCAGGCCTTGTCTCCCCTGTGGCCCAGCTGCTTCGCTCTTTCTGGAGTCATGTTGATAATCGCTCTCTGTTCTTCCCTAGCCGCATGATGGACACCTTCCAAAATGGGGAGGCTCATCTTCCAGTGTCATATCTTTCTGCCTTTCCTTACTATCCAGGGGGGTCTCCAGGCACAGGTACTGGAGTGGATTGCCATCCCCCCTCCAGTGGATGGACCACGGTTTGTCAGTACCCTTCACTATGACCCATCCATCTTGGGTGGCCTGAATGACATGGCTCAAAGCTTCCCTGAGTTACACAAACCTCTTCACTGTGATAAGGCTGTGATCCATGAAGAGGCCTGTTACTACTGAGGACATCTCCAATTCCGTTTAAGAACAATTCTGTTAAAAAAAAAAAAAACAACTGTTTTACTCCCCTCGGTGACATTTAACACACTAATTTTAGTAGTATTGTAGGTCTCTTCCATTATACTCTTACTTTAAAAATTGGAGTAAGCATTTATTTGTCTTGCTCATCTCTGCTTTAAATGCCTTATTGATTGACATATCTAAGGGCAGAAGTTTGCTGGTTAGTTTGGTGGGTAGTAATACTCCTCAACAATTTCTGTATTGAAGCCAGGTTTCTCTAACAGTCCAATACTTGGGCAGTACTTGTACAACTATGATTTTTATTCCTTTCTCATTCATTCAATGTTTGCATTAGACTGGGGTAAACAGATATCACTTATCAAGATGCAAAGTATTGGAAGTTCCCTGGTGGTCTAGTGTTTACAACTTTGCATTTCCACTGCAGGGCAGACAGCTTTGATCCCTGGTCAGGGAACCTGAGATCCCATATGGCGCTACAAAAAAAAAAAAGTAAAATTTTTATGGATTTGTTATCTTAATTAAGAAAAGGGAGGCTTTTATTGCTCAGAGATGTCATCAAGATTCTGTCTCTTGACATCTTTGTATTCTGACAGCTCAGGATGTTGGATTTTCACTCCTATCCTTGTTACCTAATTGTTAAAAGGTGGCATTTGGGCTCTAAACATCACAGACCCACAGAGGAATGCAAAGCAAAAGGAAAGAAATGGAATGATGCTGACTCTCTTCTCAAATTCGGTCTACCTTATCATAAAATGAAAGATTTCCAGAAGGATGTCAAAAGACTAGCCCGTGTGTGAAACTGTCAGGCCTGGCTACCCTTGTCACCACTAGCTACAAGGAAGGCTGGAGAAATAAATGTCTGGTAGAGAGAGAGACGTTTATAATGGCTCATCAGAGTGCATTCCCAAGATCTGGGTACAAAATAGGTTTCTGTTTTTAAAGAAGGGTCGCCGGGTATAGCACGTAGGTAGGCAGGCAACTATCTAATGACTTTCCTAGGAAGCAGAAAAGATTGCCAGTCTGTGCAGCCAGCACAGCATACCAGCGCAACACATTATTTTATCATCTGTAAGTTTCAGTAGTCATAGTCACAGTGTTAGCAATTTGAATAGTCATAGCATCTACTATTTTGAGTTTACTGTCTTGTTTGTTTTGCTTTTATTTTTTATTTTTTAATTTTTTTTTCTACTGTACAATACTGTATTGGTTTTGCCATAGTTTGACATGAATCAGCCACATGTGTACATGTGCTCCATATCCAGCGTCAGATGGGCTTTGCCTTTGTTTGGTATTTATGAAAGTTGAAAGTTAGTTTGTTTCACAAACTTGTGAAATATGTTGCTTCTACATTCACTTGTATATTTTGTGCTATTGTTGTTTTGGCCTAAATGTGTTGCACATATATTCTTAACAAATATGAAACTCCTTTCTTTATGTTGATCCTCTAAAGTAATCGATAACTTCTGTCCTTATTATTGAAAACTCATGAGTTGTCCTTTTTTGGAATACTGAACAACTTCAGTTATGTTTGTCTAATACTGTATTTTCAATTTCTCTTTTTATGATAACTTTACAATTTTACCAATGAAATTGTTTTTGCTTTTTCATTTGCTCCAAGTACATATTTTCTTGGTTGGTTTTCAGAAAAAGATATCACTCAGAAGCTCAATTACTGTGTTCTTTGGGGAATGTCATAATGTTGGCTTGGTCCCAGTGCTTCTGAGCCTTGGGCAACAGCGGTGATGAATGTGGATATGAAAGTTTGCGGGGAATAGCACTGGCTCTCCTCTGCTGATGTGGCTTAAATTCTTACCCTTCTTGTTAAGCCTGCTCATGGGATGCGAAAGTCCGGGCTGCTTTGTGAGGCTGTGCTCTGCCTTTAAATGGGATCATCGCTGAGCGTCTCTGGCCTTTGGTTCCCCATGTCTGATTCACATCAAAAATGTTTTTGATGCAAAAAAAAAAAATACTGGTTATGCATTTGTATAAGCGTGTGTGTTTATGTGTGTGTGTGTGTGTGTGTAAATACAATGAGTAGGTAATGTGGTAAGGTGGGTGAAGAATGAACTATCAACAAATTGTGTTTTGATAAATAATTACACACTTGGCTCCTTTAAACTTTAAGTCCTGCCTACCATAATCTCACATAATAAGTTCAAAAAGTAATTTCCACATGAATTAAAACCTTTAAAATAACCGGAAGAAAATATAGTGTAGTAGTTTTGTAACTTTCAAGCAGGAAAGCATCTGGTAAACAACACAGAAATCATAAATCATAAAAGTCATGATAGGAAGACAACTACATAAAATATATAATATTTATATAATAAACATAATCGATAATGCTAACATAATATAATATACAAATATATATGATGTTTGCACAGCCCACCAGGCTCTTCTGTCCATGGGGATTCTCCAGGTAAGAATACTGGAGTCGGTAGCCGTTCCCTTTTCCAGGGGATCTTCCCAGCAGGCAGATTCTTTGCCACTAAGCCATCGGGGAAGCCCGTATGGAGTAGAGATAATAATAGAAACTTCACTTGTCGGTGGCTTCAGTATTCAGTGGTTTCGGAACCTGTTAGATGGCCACAGCTGGACCAAGACAAGTCTGAGCTTGCATTTCTTTCCCTTCCCTGGCTGCCTTCCCTGTGATTCTCAAGTAAATCCATAGTTTGGAACTTCGAACACAGTCTCCGAGAGCTACAGATGTTCCCAGAGGAAATGTCTGCACATCCGGTGCGAAGCCAGAGCTCTCGGGTGCAGCGGGATGTTTTCCGTTTTCTCTCACCTTAGCGCTTCAAGGTGGGGATGGGCAGGCGACGGGCGGACCTGCTACAGGCCCGAGGCCCAGATGCTTCCGAGCGGCGTCTGCCGGGGAGGGGGCGGCTTCTGCCCCAGCGTGGGAGAAGCAGAAATTTCAGGTCTGAGGTACAAGGCGAAGGGTCCCCGCAATCCGGTGTTCTGAGACTTGTACTTCTTGTATTTCCATTTTGCAAACTTCAGATATGCGTTATATTTTGTATTTAAGATAATACCCGATGAAAATGGAGAAAGCTAACCATTTTCTTCCTTGTCAACACTGCTTCAAGCAATCAAAGCTTACTCTGTAGGGACTGTAGAAAATAATTCATTGTGGAAGTGAGACCTCGTCCTCTAAATTTGCATGAGAAGCTTCGTAAATCCCCAAGCACAGTAAAACATTAGTGCAATTTCTGAAAGTTAAACAGTGTTACTGCTCGTCTCAGGACGTCTTGCTCTCATTTCTACAAATGTGACTTCATTTAGTTCTGCACCTGTAACTAAAAGATTCCTACTGTCTCATTCTCTTTCTTCCCTAGTATGGCTGCTACTCTTTCTTTTGGTTGCAACGGTTAAAACTTGCGCTGGACTTCTTAATCAAAAACCTTTGACCATGAAAAAATCGTTAGCTATCTGGATAAAGGTGCTGAGGCTCTCATGGAAACATCTCCCATGTTTTTCAATCATAAATACAAAGATGTATCCAGTTTGACGAAGTGGTTTAAGATCCATCTGTAGCCGAATGCAGTAGCAAGAGACCGATGAAATATTTTCAAAATGTTCATGGTGCTAAAGTATATCCCAAAGCGCCATCTTAAAAATCAATTTTGTAATAATATATCTTAGCAGAAGACAAAATATATAAAATATATTTTGGCTCCCTATCCAAATTTAATTAGGAAGCAAATATGTATACATTAATGAAAATTAAAAAAAAAACACACTAGATACTTATAACTTTCTTGGTCGTAGCAGTTAGAATTATATTAAGCTCTTGCAGAGCGCTTCAGACCATTTTTTTCTACCGTTTAATCTTGTCCAGAAACACTAATACTCTAGAGTCACTGTCGTCTTCACCCAGCTCTCCCATCCCTCAAAAGGAGCCTGATAGTATGCTCATGGGTACAGAAATCCCTGATTTAATCAAACACATTAATTCTCTGTGAGCTCCAGGTATTTCTTAAAGGTTTTGACTGAGTAGTTATTTCATTCAAGACATCTCAAGTAGCTGCTTATTGGAAAGAATTAGAAAAGATCCCTGTGTGGAGGGAAGTGTGAGAGATTTAGAAGATGAGGGGAATAGCACCCAAAGTGTTCAGCTGCAGATGAATAAAAGTTCACTGGTCTGGACTTGGTGTCAGATATTTGGGGTTACTCACAGCTCAGCTGTCAAATTCTAGGTGGCATTAGGTAGCTTGATCTATTTCTCAGAATCTTAGTTTCCTCAAGATTATGGATTTGAAGAATGTTTGCATGTAATATGCTCATAAACATTGTCATTATTTCTTTTTTATTTTCAAAGAAAGATCTTTTCTGTTTCCTTCCTTTTCTTGTTGCCTTTCAGATACAAAACCCCCTGAGGATTAACTGCTTCCATTGAGATAGTGCATTTAGTTGAATGCAATTGAAAGTGAATCCAAGAATGATAAGTCTGATATTTCTTTAATTATATGAATCATGAATGTTTTTGACAAACAAATGAACTACTTTCTTCTTTGGTTCCCAACTGTGACTCCAGAACACAGTTATATTTAATGAAAGATTTCTGTAGTTGACTGTGGGAAAAGATCATGAAATTTAAGGAAGACGGGTTCTAATCACTTCCTTCAATATGTGTCAACATTTTGGCTTCCTGCTTGTCATTACATTTCAATTAACTATCATATACTAATAAAAGCAAAAGCTAGCTTTTGTTTTGTGTGTTTTATCATACTTATAACAAAAGAGGGCATATTAGTAATACCTTGGTTCTTTGGTTTATTCCGTCATTACACATTAAAATGTGTCATGAGTCATGACTCTTCTTTGATCTAAATTTATCTGGGCTTCCCTGGTGGCTCAGCAGTAAAGAATCTACTTTTGGTGCGGGAGATGTGGGTTTGATCCCTGGGTTGGGAAGGTCTCCTGCAGAAGGAAGTGGCACCCCACTCCAGTACTCTTGCCTGGGAAATCCCATGGACAGAAGAGCCTGGGGGGCTACAGTCCATGGGGACGCAAGAGTCAGACACGGCTTAGCGACTAAACCACCTCCACCCCCAGTACTTACTTTATTCATAAACTGGTATTGCCTTTTGTCAATGGCAACCCACTCCAGTACTCTTGCCTGGAAAATCCCATGGACAGAGGAGCCTGGTGGGCTACAGTCTGTGGGGTCGCGAAGAGTCAGACACAACCGAGTGACTTCACTTTCACTTTTCCCTTTCATGCATTGGAGAAGGAAATGGCAGCCCATTCCACCGTTCTTGCCTAGAGAATCCCAGGGATGGGGGAGCCTGGTGGGCTGCCATCTATGGCGTGGCACAGAGTCAGGCACAACTGAAGTGACTTAGCAGTGACTTAGCATTGCCTTTTGTTGAGGGATGAGATGGTTGGATGGCATCACCGACTCAATGGACATGGGTTTGGGTGGACTCCAGGAGTTGGTGATGGACAGGGAGGCCTGGTGTGCTGCAGTCCATGGGGTCACAAAGAGTCAGACGTGACTGAGCGACTGCCCTGAACTGATTGCCGTTTGTTGCTTGAGGGACTTGTGGAAGATGTGCTGAAGGGCTTGCATGATCAAATATATTCTAAGTTTCTGTTATTATATGTTATATTAGCCTCTGTGCTTACAGGCCACATACTTTTAAAAAATATATTTTATTTTGGAGTGTCAGTCCGTTCAGTCAGTTCAGTCGCTCAGTCGTGTCCGACTCTCTGCGACCCCATGAATCGCAGCACGCCAGGCCTCCCTGTCCATCACCATCTCCTGGAGTTCACTCAGACTCACGTCCATCGAGTCCGTGATGCCATCCAGCCCTCTCATCCTTGGTCGTCCCCTTCTCCTCCTGCCCCCAATCCCTCCCAGCATCAGGGTCTTTTCCAATGAGTCAGCTCTTCACATGAGGTGACCAAAGTACTGGAGTTTCAGCCTCAGCATCATTCCTTCCAAAGAAATCCCAGGGTTTAAGGTGTACAACAAAGTGATTCAGTTACACATGTATTTATTCGTTTTCAAGTTCTTTTCCTACATAGATTATTACAGTATATTGAGTAGAGGTCCCTGTGCTATATAGTAGGTCCTTATTGGCTATCGATTTTAAATGTAGCACTGTGTATGTGTCTATCCCAACCTCCCAATCTGTCCCTCTGCCCTCTAATAAAAATAAGTGCACTCTCTAAATCTGTTTCTATTTTGTAAATAAGTTCATTTGTATCGTTTTTCTAGATTACACATACAAGTGATATCATAATGTGTCTGCGTCTCAATTACTTCCCTTAGGAAACTCCAGATCCATTCATATTGCTGCAGGTGGCATTATTTCGCTCCTTTAAAGGCTGAGTGAGATTCCACTGTATATATGTAGCACATCGCCTTTATACATTCAAATGTTGGCGGTGTTTAGACTGTTTCCCTGTCTTGGCTATTATGAACACAAGGGTGCATGTATTTTTTTTTTTGGATTATAGTTTCGTCTGGATTTATGCCCAGGAGTAGGTCGCATGGTAATTCTATTTCAGTTTTTTAAAGAACTTCCACGCCGTTCTCCGTAGAGACTGTACTAGTCTACATTCCTGTCAGCCGTGTAGGAGGACTCCTTTTCCCCACAGCTTCTCCAGCGTTTGTCGCTTGTCGCCGTTTTGCTGATGGCCGTCCTGGCTTGTGAGGTGGCGCCTCTCTGTAGTTCTGACTTGCGTCTCTCTAATACCAGCAGTGCTGCCTGTCTTTTCACGTGCCTCTCAGTCATCTGCGTGTCCTCTGAGGAAGTGTCTACATAGGTCTGGGGCCCATCTTTGGGTTACGTTGTTTTCTGTTGTTGTTGAGTCACATGAGCTGTTTCTATATTTTGGAGGTTAATTCCTTGCTGCTTGCGTCATTTGCAAATATTTTCTCCCATTCTGTGGATTTTCTTTTCATTACGTTTATGGTTTCCTTTGTGCAAAAGTTTTTTAGTTTTAATTGCCTTTGGGGGGGGTTATTTATATTACTGTAGGAGGTGAGTCAAAAAAGATCTTGCTGTGATTCATGTCAAAGATGTGTGTTCTGCCTGTGTTCCCTCTAAGAGTTTATAGTGACTAGTCTTGCACTTAGATCTTTACTCCATTTTGCATTTATTTTTGTGTATATTAAAGAGTGCTTTAATTTCATTCTTTCACATGTAGCTGACAGGTTTCCGAGCACCGTTTATTGAAGAGACTGTCTTTTCTCCATCGTATAGTCTTACCCGACCATAGGTATATGGGTTTATTTCTGGGCTTTGTGTCCTGTTCAGTTGATCTAATTATTTCTGGTTTTGTGCCAGTACCATACTGTTTTGATGACCATAGCTTTGTTGTATAGTGTGAAGTCAAGGAGCCTGATTTTCCAGCTCCATTTTTCTTTCTCAAGATTGCTTTGGCTCTTTGGGGTCTTTTGTGTCTCCATACAAATTAAATTTTTTTTTATTCCAGTTCTATGAAAAATTCCATTGGTATTTGGATAGGGATTGTACTGAATCTGTAGACTGTCTTGGGTGGTATAGTCACTTGGACAATATTGATTCTTCTAATCCAAGAATGTGATTTATCCTTCTATCTGTGTCATCTTTGATTTCTTTTACCAACTCTTACAGTTTTTGAAGTCAAGTCTTCTGCCTATTTAGACAGGCTTATTCCTAAGTATTTTATTCATTTTGATGCAGTGTTAAGTGGGATTATTTCTGGAATTTCTCTTTCTGATTCTTCATTGTTAGAGTATAGGAATGCAAGAAATTTCTGTGTATTAATTTTGTATCCTGTAATTTTACCAAGTTCATGGATGAGCCCTAGTAGATTTCTGCTAGCATCTTTAGGATTTTCTATGTATAGTATCACGTCATCTGCAAACAGTGACGGTTTGACTTCTTGGATTAAAAGTCGGATTCTTTTTATTTCTTTTTCTTCTCTGATTGCCATGATAGGACTTCCAAAGCTATGTTGAATTAATGTGGAAAGAAGGGACATCCTTGTCTTGTTCCTTATCTTAGAGGAAAGCTTTCAGCCTTTCCCACTGACTATGATGTAGGTTTGTCATATATGGCCCTTATTATGTTGAGGTAGGTTCCTCCTATGCCCACTTTCCGGATAGTTGTGTGTGTGTGTGTGTGTGTGTGTAATCACAAATGGGTTTTAATGTTGTCAGAAGCTTTTTCTGCATCTATTGAGATGATCACATGGTTTTTATTATTCAGTTTGTTGATGTGGTATATCACATTGATTGCTTTGTGAATACTGAAAAAATCCGTGCATTGCTGGGCTGTATCCTGCTTGAGCATAATGTGTGATCCTCTTAATGTTTCAATGTGTTGTTGGATTCAGCTCTTCCCTGGTGGCTCAGATGGTAAAGAATCCGTCTGCAGTGCAGGAGACCTGGGTTTGATCCCTTGGTTGGGAAGATCCCCTAGAGAAGCGAAAGGCTACCCACTCCAGTGTTCTTGCCTGGAGAATTCAAAGTATAGAGGAGCCTATAGGGCTACAGTCCATGGGTTCACAAAGAGTCGGACACGACTGAGTGCCTTTCACTTTCATTTTGGATTCAGTTTGCTTGTATTTTGTTGAGAAGTTTTATGTCTTATGTTCATCTGTGATATTGACTGGTAATTTTTTTTTTTTTTTGTGGTATCTTTGTCTGACTTTGATATCAGGTTAATGGTGGCCTCATAGAATGAGTTTTGGATTTTTCCTTCCTCTGCAATTTTTAGAATAGTTTCAGAAGAATCAGAGTTGGCTCTTCTCTAAATGTTTGATAAAATTTGCCTTTGAAGCCACCTGATCCTCGACTTTTATTTTTTGTTGGGAGTTTTTTTTTTTTTTTTCTCTTTTTTTGGACTTTTAATCAGAGTTTCCATTTCAGTGTTCATGACTGGTCTGTTCAAGTTTTCTGTTTCTTCCTGATCCAGAGCATACTTTTCTGAGAATTTGTTTATTTCTTCTAGGTTGTCTATTTTATTGGCATATAGTTGCTTGTAGTCTTTCATGATCCTTTGTATTTCTGCAGTGTTCACTGTGATTTCTTCTTCTTTGCTAATTTCATTGATTTGAGTCTTCTCCTTTTCTTGATGAGTCTGGCTAAATGTTTATCAATTTTGTCTCCTTTTTAAAAATCAGCTTTCAGTTCACTTGCTTTTTCTGTTGTTTTCTTGTCTCTTTTCTGCTCTGACCTTTGTGGTTTCCTTCCTTCTGCTAACTCTGGGTTTTATCTGTCTTCTTTCTCCAGTGGCTCCGTGTGTAAGTTTAGGTTGTTCATTTGAGGCTTTTCTTATTTCCTGAGGTGAGATTGTCTTTTCTGAACTTCTGCTGCCTTCATCGATTCTGCTTTATCATGTTTTTTGTTTTCCCTTGTTTGTAGGTATTTTTGGTCCCTCTTTGATTTCTTCACTGATCCTTAGGTTGTTTCATACCGTAGTGTCTGGCCTTTTTGTGTTTGTGGTTTTTGCAGTTTTTCCTTGTAGTTGATTTCTCCTGCATTGCAGGCAGATTCTTTTACCACTGAGCCACCATGGAAGCCCTTGTAGGTGATTTTGATCTTACAGTGTTGTGGTTGAAAACGATTTCGATTTTCTTAAATTTACTAAGGCTTGCCTTGTGGCCAAGCATGTGATCAGTCCTGGAGAATGTTTCATGTGTGCTTGAAGAATGTGTCTTCTTCTGGTTGAAATTCTGTATACATATCAATTACGTCCATCTGGTCTGAGGTGTACTTTAGAGCCTGTGTTTACTTAGTGATTTTCTGTCTGGATGATCTGTCCGTTGTTGGAAGTGGAGTTAGAGTCCCCACTGTTATCCTGTGGCTGTACATTTCTCCTTCTGTGGCTGTTAATATTGACCTTGTGTGTTGAGGTGCTCCTGTGTTGCATGCATGTATACTTAAAATTGCCGCATCTTCTTCTTGGGTTGATCCCTTAATCATTACAGTGTCCTCTTTGGTTCTTGTAGCAGTCTTTAATTGAAAGTCTATTTTGTCTGTTATGAGTATGCTACTCCAGCTTTCTTTTGATTTACATTGGCAAAGCATACCTTTTTTTATCCCCTCACTTTCAGTGTGTGTCCCTACATGTGAAAGGGGTCTCTTATAATCATCACATATATGGGTCCTGTTTTTGTCTCCATTCAGCAAGTCTGTGTCTTTTGGTTGGAGACTTTAATCCATTTACGTTTAAGGTAATTATCACTATGTATATTCTCATTGCCATTTTGCTAACTGTTCTGGATTTGTTTTTGAAGCCTATTTTCTTCTCTTCCTCTTTTGTTCTCTTTTTACTTGATGACTTAACTTTAGTGCTCATATTCCTTTTTCTTTTCTGTTTGTGTATTGTCTATTGTAGATTTTCGGTTTTTGGTTCACTTAGGGTTTTGATGGGCTTCCCTGGTGGCTCAGAGGTTAAAACGGCTGCCTCCAATGCGGGAGACCCAGGTTCGATACCTGGGTTGGGAAGATCCCCTGGAGAAGGAAATGGCAATCCACTCCAGTATTCTTGCCTGGAGAATCATAGCAGGCTGCACATAAACAGAACTGCTTGAAGTTGCTGACCTCTTAGTCTTCACTGCATTTCCAACATGTTGCATTTATACTCTCTTCTCTTGTTCCTCCTTTTGATGATGTATTTGTGTGTAGATGCTTTCCTACCTTTGCTCTGTGCTTGCCTCTACCAGTGAGCTTTCCCATTCATAATTTGCTCTACCAGTGAGCTTTCCCATTCATAATTTGCTCTACCAGTGAGCTTTCCCATTCATAATGTGTTTGTGTCGGGTTGAGGCCTTTCCCTTCTACCTGGAGAGAGTCCTTTGTTACAGAGTTGGTGGCATTCCTTTGGTGGTATTTGCTGTAAAGTTAATCTGGTGGTGCTGAATTTTCTCAGCTTTTGCTTGTTCATAATGCTTGTGATTTCTCCACTGAATCTGAATGAGACCTTTGCTAAGTAAAGTTGTCTTGGTTGTAGGTTTTTTTCTTTCATCAATTGAAATATATCATGCCCCTCCCTTCTAACCTGAAAAATTTCTGTTGAGAAATCTGATGATAACCTTATTGGAATTCAGTCAGTTCAGTTCAGTCACCCAGTCTTGTCCGATTCTCCATGACCACATAAACCGCAGCACAGCAGGCCTCTCTGTCCACCAACTCCCAGAGTCCACCCAAACCCTCGTCCATTGACTCAGTGATGCCATCCAACCATCTCATCCTTTGTTGTCCCTTCTCCCACCTTCAATCTTTCCCAGCATCAGGGTCTTTTGAAATGAGTCAGCTCTTTGCATCAGGTGGCTAAAGTATTGGAGTTTCAGCTTCAACATCAGTCCTTCCAATGAATATTCAGGACTGATCTCCTTTAGGATGGGCTAGTTGGATCTCCTTGCAGTCCAAGAGACTCTCAAGAGTCTTCTCCAACACCACAGTTCAAAAGTATCAATTTTTCAGCACTCTTTCTTTATAGTTCAACACTCACATCCATACATGACTACTGGAAAAATTGGAATTCACTAGTATGTAATTTGTTGCCTTTCTCTTGTTGCTTTTAATATTTTTTCTTTATCTTTAATTTTTATCAGTTTGATTACTGAGTCTTGGTATGTGTCTCCTCTAGATTTATCCTGCCCGGGATTCTCTGTGGTTCCTGGAGTTTGGCAACCATTTCCTTTCCCATAGTAGTTTTTGAAAGTTTTTGAGTAGTATCTCTTAAAATGTTTTCTCAGGTCGTTTTTCTCTTTATTCTCTTTCTGGGACCCTTATTATGCAAATGTTGGTTTCTTTAATGTCCCAGTGGTCTCTTAGGCTATCCTCATATCTTCTACTTTTTTTCCTTCTGCTCTGCAGCAGCGGTTTCCACCATTCTGTCTTCAGCTCACGTATACACTTTTCTGTCTCAGTTATTCTGCTGTTGATCCTTCTAGTGTATTTTCCACTTCGGTTATTGTATTGTTCATCTCTGTTTGCTTGCTCTTTAGTTTCTCCTGTCACGCGAGTGTATGTTCCTCGGTTCTTTGTCTCGTCACAACAAAGATTTGGAGCAAGGGACATTAAAGCCCTCGGTGCGTCACAGCTCTCGGGTCTTGGACACACCGTGTTACGGCTCTTAGGCAAATCAGTGTTACAGCTCTATTTTACTTAGAAGACAGCAGGAGAATCCATCCTCGAAGCGTGAGGGCATGCCAACCCAAAGACTTGAAGGGAAGAGAGTGGAGGAGCGCATGGGGGAGGGGGAGAGGGAGAGGGAGAGAGAGAGAAAGAGTGCATGCACGTGGTTGAGGAAGAGAGGGAGAAAGCCCTTTGGCCCCTCCTTTTATATGTTTTCTTCCACCTGGGCCTGCCCTATGCAAATTGGGCTTAGCCAGGAGTGCTGTTTGTTCTACCAGAAGTCTTCACTCTGGTCCTCGGACCATCTTTTGTTCTATTTTTGCGGGCTTTTCCCTTCCTCGTCTTTAGCCACCGCCATTTTGGACTCCTTTTCCCTATTCTACCTACCTGACACTCTAGATCTTTGTTATACATTTCTTGCATGTTTTTGGTCCTTGCCACTGTTTTCTTCCCGAGATCCTGGACCATCTTCACTATCGTTACTCTGAATTCGTTTTCAGGTAGATTGTCTGTCTCACTTAGTTGTTCTGCTGGCATTATATCTCGGTCCTTCATCTGGAACATGTTTTTGCTGTCTCGTTTTGTCTGACTGTGGTTTCCCTTTTGCAGGCTGTAGGACTGAGGTTTTTCTTGCTTTTGCTGTCTGCTCCCTGGTGGACGAGGCTGTCTAAGAGGCTTGTGCCCACTAAGGGGGACTGGTTCCTGCCTGCTGGTGAGTGGAGTTGGTCCCTGCCCCACTGATGGGCAGGCCTGTGAAATGTGGCTTACCGGGCAGCTGTGTGCTTGGGAAGACTTTACCCAGCCTGTCTGCTGATGATAGGGCTGTGCTCCTGTCTTGTCAGCTATTTGGCTAGAGGGGTCCCAGCACTGGGGCCTACAGCTATTGGGTGGAGCAGATCTTGATGAGAAAATGTGGCCTCTAGGAGGACTCAGTTCCATGTGTGCTCCCCAGGACTACTGCAGCCAGTGTTCTCATCCTCACAGTGAGCCACAGATGCCCCTGCCTCCTCAGGAAACCCCCCACTGTTAGCTGCTAGGTCTATCCCAGATCACTAGGAGGTCACTGCTTTCCCCCTGCATCTAGATGCTTAAGGTCCAAATGCAGAGCTTGTTTCCTCCACTCCTGTGGCATTCCTGTGATTCAACCCTGCTGGCCTTCAAAGCCAGACTTTCTGGGAGCTCCTTCTCCTCCCAGGCCAGACCCCCAGGGGCTCAGAACTCTCACTTCTGTGGGAGAACTTTTCTGGTATGCATATTTTCCAGTTTGTGAGTGGTCCCCCTGGTGTGGGGTGGTTTCTTTGCCTTTGGATATAGGACATCGTGTCTGGTGGGTTCCAGCTATTCCAGCTTTTGCTGTTGCTGTTGATGGATGTTCAGCATTTAGTTGTCACTCTGGTGTTTTTGTAACAAGAGATGAGTTCACCTCCTTCTGCTCCGACATCTCGTCTCTGCCCTCACTTATGACCACACATACAAGCATACTTAATGTGTGTGTGTTTAAAGTGATAGACACACCATTATCATTATAGTATACCACCCTGAAAAGAAAGAGTTAGCCTAGAATTTCTGTTCATTCTACCACACATCCAAAATATATCTCAAATTTTCTCCTCATCTCTGTCTCTATTTTTAACTCCTTTGAAGTTCAGGAGTTGCCAAGACTACCCTCACTTCTGAAACTACCTGCGAGTTTGAAGGTCCCCAAGACAACCCTCAGGTTTCATGATTTGTGGGAGAATTCAGCAGAACTCAGCACATCCCTTTTACTCATGTTATGGTTTAAAATAGCGAGAGGATTAAAATCAGCTAGAGAAGTGATGCGCAGGGCAGAGCTCAGGAGGGTTCCAGGCACAGAGCTAGCCATTGTCCTTTCCCAGGGGAGTTATATGGATAGCATTTCCCTCTCCTAGAAACAGTGAATGACAGTTTGCATAGAGTATTGTCACTCGTGGAAGGTCACCAAGCTTTGGTATCCACAGTTTTTATTGAAATTTAGTTACATACACGTGGCCATCCCCAGGCTCTGACCCTTCCAAAGGCCAGGATGATAACAATAGCCTAAAGCTCCCAGGTTAACAAAAACATTCTTATCTGACAGGACATTC
Source organism: Litocranius walleri (assembly GCA_006410535.1). Taxonomy (NCBI): domain Eukaryota; kingdom Metazoa; phylum Chordata; class Mammalia; order Artiodactyla; family Bovidae; genus Litocranius; species Litocranius walleri. The sequence goes on along the minus strand of SJYG01000279.1, from coordinate 2,656,089 downwards.
CAAGGTATCAGAAGTGACCTCCCAGAAGCGAAGGGCAGAGACCATGTCCAGCTTCACAAATCCCAAGTCTGTGCAGCTGTCACTTTGCTTACAGATTGACTTTGTTGCTGTTTAGTCTCTGAGTCATGTCCGACTCACTTGTGACCCCATGGACTAGAGCGTCCCAGGCTCGTCTCTCCCTGGGATTTGCCAGGCAGTATTTCCTGCTATTTCCTCCAGAGGATCACCCCTACCCAGGGACTGAACCCGTGTCTCTTGCATTGCAGGCAGATTCTTTACTACTGAGCCATGAGCGAAGCCCATAGATTAAGTGCAAACAGGTAAAAATCTTCCTGCTTTCCTCATACTCCTTCTTTTCACCAAGAAGCCAAAAAGATTTTTTAAAACATAAAGTGGGTCAGTTCCATTTTTTGCCCTTAAATTCTTTATTAGCTTTCTATTACACTGAGAATTAAATGCAAGCTCCTTTCCGTGGCTTACAAACTCCATGGTCATTGAGAGTGCCTCTGCAAAGGGTGAGCCTCCCTGGCCTGGCCTGGCCGACGGAACCTCTGGGGTCTCTCCCTCCTCCATTCTGGCCTTTCTGCTGCTCCTCTAAACTTTCAAGCTGTTCCACGTCTGTAGCTTTTGCACTTTCTGTCTCTTCCGCTGGGAGCACTTTCCGCCAGCTGCTTGGATGGATAGCTCTTCTTTCTTTATTCCGTCACATTTTAGCTTGAATATCGGGTCCTCATGGAGGTCTTTCTCTCGCTCTGACAGGAGTAGTTCTCTCTTCCTAGTCATTGTTGGTCTCATTAGCATCTATTATTTTTACAATAATATTGTTCTGTTTATTTTTTTAGTATCTGTCTTTCTCCACTAGAATTAAGTGTCCCTAGAGCAGTAGCGTTGTCTTTATCTTTGGTACAGAGACCAGTGTTAACACATAGCATTGACTCAGTAAATACAGATTCAACAAATGGCTGGCTTACTCTCTGATTCTTCCATTGTGTCTTGGCATTGATCTAGCTCCTTCCACGCTAAACGGCATTTTGTAAAGATAATGTTTTAAACTAGATCTTGCATTCAGTTTACCCTACAGTGATACATTTGATTCTGTGGTGCCAAGTTATATTTGTCAAAATTTCAAAGGCTGTATTCTTTTATAATCATTCATATGAGTAGAAATATTCATATTTCATATTCATTGAATATGTGACATATAAATATCTAGACTGCAGTTAAAGGCTTCCAAAGAGTTCAAACACTGAAATAAAGCATTGCTACAAAGAAAGGTTCATAAAATATTGGTTTTCAAATGGTATAATTTCTCAATTTTTCAAAGTTTATTAAGAATTTTGTTTTGTTTCAGTTTGATTTCCTAGCATATTGTCTGCTTAGCTGCAGACAGAGACACATTTCCTCCCTGTACATTTAAGGCAACATCTTTGATAGCTGCCACAGGCTCACTCAAAGCAGAACAGAGAAGTGCCCTGTGTTGCGGTCCTGTCCTTGGATGAGAAGTTTCAGGGTGGGCATGCCTCTCAGCCAGTGTCTAAATGTCCATGCGAGAGTGAACTCCGCTTCTCATAACGGTGGCAGCACATCCTCTCTGTCTTGATGAGAACTTTTCTCTTCATTAACTGTCAGTCAGTTGGATGCCACAGATTCTCCCTACAAATATCTATAAGCAACACTTCACTGTTGTTTAAATCAACAGGTGGACAGCTTACTTTTAAAGTCATCATTGGCATTTGAAAACTGAGTTTTGAGAACACAGTTATCAGAATGTATTTTATGGTTTGTCACTGTGGAAACACATCATATTCAGTTCAGAGATTTTAAGGTTCTAAAACATTGTTTCTCAAAAAAACAATAATTTAATAATTTACCTTCCTATGAAGGAAGGTAATCTGCATATGTTTCTGTCAATCACAGTGCTAAATGTAAAGAATCTAAGAGTTTAGAAATAAATTTATAAATGGGTTAAAATCTACAGCATACTCTATCATCTTGCTAAAAAACTGCTTTTTTATTTCTGAGGTTTATTCTTCCAGAATTATTCATTAAAAGCTCATAATTGTTTCTCTACTTATATTGAGTTCAGGCCTTATATTTATGCTAATGACTCACAAATCCATAATTTCAATTCTGTTCTTTTACTTGAATCATAGCCCTGTTTTTACAACAAGCTACAGAACACTGAATATCAGATTCCCCTCACCCATCATCATGCCGCATTAATTTATCTCCTTTCTCTCCAAACTGGCTTTTCTCTATAATCTAATTTCTGGAGGTGGTTTCACTGCCGTTTGTCTCCTGAGTGTGAACACGCACATGTCCTTCTCCACAGCACAGACATCTTATGAGGCCTGCTCCACGGAGCCTTAGCCTCGCTGTTACTCTGCACTCTCCTGCCGCTCATGCCAGCAGAGCCCTGGATGACCTCATTAAACTCCCATACTGGATTCCCAGGTCACTGCTTGAATAGACATAACATTTCTTAACAGTGTGAGAATTTCTTTGGTATAATAAGTAAAGGACAGAAATGGTATGGACATAACAGAAGCAGAAAATATTAAGAAGAGGTGGCAAGAATACACAGAAGAACTGAACAAAAAAGAACTCCATGACGCAGATAACCATGATGGTGTGATCATTTCCCTAGAGTCAGACATCCTGGAATGCAAAGTCAAGTGGGGCTTAGGAAGCATCACTATGAACAAAGCTAGTGGAGGTGATGGAATCCAGCTGAGCTATTTCAAATCTTAAAAGATGATGCTGTGAAAGTGCTGCACTCAATATGCCAGAAAACTTGGAAAAATCACCAGTGGCTGCAGGACTGGAAAAGCTCAGTTTTCATTCCAATCCCAAAGAAAGGCAACACCAAAGAATGTTCAAACTGCCACACAAGTATACCCATCTCACACGCTAACAAAGTAATGCTCAAAATTCACCATGCTAGGCTTCAGCAATACGTGAACCATGAACTTCCAGCTGTTCAAGCTGGATTTAGAAAAGGCAGAGGAACCAGAGATCAAATTGCCAACATCCATCGAAAGAGCAAGAGAGTTCCAGAAAACATCTACTTCTGCTTTATTGACTACGCCAAAGCGTTTGGCTCTGTGGATCACAACAAACTATGGAAAATTCTTCAAGAGATGGGAATACCAGACCACCTGACCTGCCTCCTGACAAATCTGTATGCAGGTCAAGAAGCAACAGTTAGAACTGGAGATGCAACGACAACTATTTCCAAATCAGGAAGAGTCCGTCAAGGCTGAATATTGTCACCCTGCTCATTTAACTTATATGCAGAGTACATCATGCGAAATGCTGGGCTGGATGAAGCTCAAGCTAGAGTCAAGATTGCCAGGAGAAATATCAATAACCTCAGATATACTGATGACACCACCCTTATGATAGAAAGTGAATAAGAACTAAGGAGCCTCCTGATGAAAGTGAGAGGAGAGTGAAAAAGATTGGATGGTTGGATGGCACCATCAACTCAATGGATAAGATGGTAGAACAGAAGTTCCTTGGCCTTCATCCTCTCACAGAATAAAATAACTTGGCAAATATCCGTGACCAAAAGCACCTTTGGAAGGAACTTGGAACCCAAGTAACAGGTTGTAAAACACAAATGCAACCCAAGACTCAGGAGAGCCTCTTCAAGAAGGCAGGCTGGACTTAGGTGGCCAGCCTGTCAACAGTGGCCTAACTGTGGCCCTAGAAGCTCCTCTGTCCTCCTGCGAACTCAGCTCCTCCCCTGCTCGTCTGCAGTCCTGCCGCTGGCCCCACCCACCAGAGGACTTGAGAGCACCCATGCTTGCTGTGCCCTGAGTCCCTGGCCCACTGACAGGCCTGACCGTGAATCCTGAAGCATCTCTGAGACCTGGTTCTAGCCTCACTCGACCATGGTTCAGAAGCGGTTCTGTGCACCCAGGAAACCACCCAGGGACCTAGCAGGAGCGTGCACACAGACCTAGAGGAGCTAAATCCACTTGAACTCGATAACAGGCCTGAGACCTGTGGACCCAGCCATGGTCCCATGACCAGCTCCAGCTCTATCCCACGTGATCCTGGAGAGGCTCCCACCCATTCAGGGACCCGCAGGAACCAGGCCCCGCTAGGTCCCCCAGTAACAGGTCAACTGACCCCAAGTGGAGAGGGAGCTGTGAGAAGAGAGGAGGGTAGGGAGGATTTAAATGGAGCTACCATAGAGAGTTCATGTGAGAAATGTGTAAGGTGAAAAACAAAAGAAAAACGAGGTCAGATTAAGTGGTAGACATTTGAGCAAAAGACTAAGGCTGTATCTGCTCAATGAGATCTTATGTTTCAGTTCAGTCATTCAGTCGTGTCTGACTCTTTGTGACCCTATGGACTGCAGCACGTCAGGCCTCCCTGTCTATCACCAACCCCCTGGGCTTGCTAAAACTCATGTCCATCGAGTCAGTGATGCCATCCAGCCATCTCATCCTCTGTTGTCTCCTTCTCCTCCTGCCCCTAATCCCTCCCAGCATCAGAGTCTTTTCCAATGAGTCAACTCTTTGCATGAGGTGGCCAAAGTACTGGAGTTTCAGCTTCAACATCAGTCCTTCCAAAGAAATCCCAGGACTGATCTCCTTTAGGATGGACTGGTTGGATCTCCTTGCAGTCAAGGGACTCTCAAGAGTCTTCTCCAACACCACAGTTCAAAGGCATCAATTCTTCAGTGCTCAACTTTCTTTATAGTCCAACTCTCACATCCATACATGACCACTGGAAAAACCATAGCCTTGACTAGACAGACCTTTGTTGGCAAAGTAATGTCTGTGCTTTCTAATATGCTATCTAGGTTGGTCATAACTTTTCTTCCAAGGAGCAAGCATCTTTTAATTTCATGGCTACAGTCACCATCTGCAGTGATTTGGGAGCCCCCCAAAATAAAGTCTCTCACTTTTTCCATTGTTTCCCTATCTATTTTCCATGAGATGATGGGACTGGATGCCATGATCTTAGTTTTCTGAATGTTGAGCTTTAAGCCAACTTTTTCACTGTCCTCTTTCACTTTCATCAAGAGGCTCCTTAAATTTCTGCCATTAGAGTGGTGTCATCTACATATCTGAGGTTATTTATATTTCTCCCATCAGTCTTGATTCCAGCTTGTGGTTCATCCAGCCCAGTATTTCATACTCTGCATATAAGTTAAGTTGCACGGAGACAATATACACCCATGTGTGATGCTACAGGACTTTTTATCCAAGTTGAGGCTCATATGTTACGTTCCCTTCTATTATTCTACATATGATATAATCTTCATAGCAGGATTGTAATGAGTAACTAGAATATGGACATGTACTCCCAGGTATTCTATTTAACATAACAGTAATAATTTTTATTAACCTGGTTATGAAATCCAGATTGAATGAGGAAAAGCTGAAGATTATGACTTTTCAGTGTGTTTATTTCTTTAGATTGATGATTTCAGAGTCAGACTAGCTCTCACCGGAATACCTTCCATCTCTCTTCCGGAACCTTTTCCTCCTCCTACTCCTTTCTTGCTTCATGTATAGTGAATGCTCTCATGGTGCTCTTTGGCTAACTTAAGCTCATATACCATTTGAAACATGCATTATTCTCTAAATTTATTTATCCCATCACCATCTAAATTAGAGTTCTCTTTTCTTGAATAATATTGCATAGCAATATATCATCTAGGTAAGATATAATTAAGATAAAGAGAAACTTCGTCCTCTTTTCTGTAAGAGAAATGCATATTTAAAAAGTAGAACTTGGTAACTTATTTAAATTGCTAATTGGTATATAATTTTTAGAAGAAGTGTATTAGACTTTTAAAAAACTTCTTCTGAATTAATTACTCCCTTCCCCTATTTCATTTGATTTATGTATCTATTATTTAAAAAAAATCTCCCAGCTTATAATTACATCAGTAGTTCTTGTGTGCTTTTCATATTATTTTTAAAGCTTTTTTCTTGATTCAAATGCCATTTTTCATGGTGTTTGATCATTTTTATAACAGGCATGATTTTTCTCCTATTTCACTGATTTATTATAAAAATTTACCATGGGTGGTCTGTGTTTATATTGCCTTAAACAAATTCCTCTTTATTTGAATCCCAAAAGTGTGTTTATAGTACATAGTTAAGAGTTTATCTTTTAACTTTTTAATTTATGAGGTATAATATTAGTTAGGTGTAAGTAACTTTTCATATGGTTAGAAGTTTTTAAATCATCTGTGAGATGTTCTAAAATTAAAGGAGTAAAAGTAATCATGGGTAAAAAAAAAATTCCAAAGCTCAGAATTTAAAACTTTTAAAAAATTAGTAAAGTGAAGTGTCCTCTTTTTTCACAATAACATACATTAGTAAGATGAATAAAATATCTTTTTCTTTGGAAACAGGTGATCAAGTGAAGTGGGCCGGACGCTATGGGCTACTGTACAACCTGGTGAAGATGTGGTGGGAGCTTCGAGGAGACAAAGAGCAGGACGGACTTAGGAACAAAATATGGCAAATGTCACAGAGAACAAAGGATCGTGAGAAAGATGGGCGAGTCTGTAATGCAGTAAAAATCGCTCAGGTAAGATAATACACTGGGTAATCAACAGGAAATTTTATCACCAGGAAGCGTTTGTCCTTTATCTCTGAATATCCACAGTGTATATCAGTGATTCACAACTGAGAACACAATTTTAAAAATTTAATACTGACCTAATTTTAGTTAAAGAAGAGAGTTGGCAGTCTTCTGATTAAGCAGCTTCAAGAAAGGAGTTAATTTTAGGGAAGAGTAATTGTTCTGCTTCGAGCTTGTGACTTCAAGACACATCTCTAACTAGGCTGCCTGTGCATTCCAATTCAGGGAGGTTAGCCTGGGTCTATGCCTAATTTTCCAGCTTTCTTATTAGTAGTGGATTAACTCATTCTTAAAAGTGTCTCAATCTGAATAATAAATTATTTAGTTATCTTAATTTATAAGTTTACCTTTCCAGCATCAGACAATATAAGTCACAAATTTGGACTCACTACATCTAATGTCTTTTTCTTTAAAGTTAAAAATATGTTTTACAAATTCTTGGTTTTTCTATTCTGTTTGAATATATATATATAAAATCATTTTCAAACTAGCTATCCATTCTTTTTAAAATACGAATATGATTTTCCAGTGATTTTTTAAACCCATGTGATACCTATGATATTTCAAAACTCCATCAAAATTTTCCCCCTCTTCATGTCTTATTTTGAAACAGGCTAATTTGTTATCCTAAAGTATGCTGTTTTTCTGTTCCTGAAAGTTCTGGTTCTTTCTAGCTTTCACAGATGCAATTATCCTAACACTGTTAATATCCTCTTTTCTAATAATTAAGGGTGTGTTGATGTTAATAAGAAGAGCAAATAGTGATCCCCTCTGTAGGCCATTGTTGCAATAGACTATCTACACTTCAGACCCTTAGTGGAAGACAGAACCTTAAACTCTGTTTTTGGGTTATACGTCTGATTTGGAAGGACGACCTTTATGGAGGACAATATGAAAGCATGCGGTCCATTCTTTTCTCTAGATTTCTAACATCCCCCTCCCCCCCCCCCCCCCCCC